>CM057819.1:41611633-41871633 GCA_030067965.1 Latrodectus elegans
ACCATGTTTTGTGAGTGTGACATCATTATACACGACATTTGGCATTAGTATATATATATATATCTATATATATATATATATATATATGTGTGTATATATATATATATATATATGTATATATATATATATATATATATATATGTATATATATATATATGTATATATATATGTATATATATATATATATATAACGAGGATAGAGAATATCTATTCTATCAAAAATGTTCTGTGTATATGAAGTTTTCTTTTGACCAGTTATGGAGAATGCAAGTGTTGGTTGAATTCTGGAGTTAATTTATCTGCAGTTGTTCACTTTTTACAAGTTACACATGATGAATTTATCAATAAATTCAGAATAATCCCAAAACCGGCAACTAAAGGTGCAAATACTCAACAAACACGATACATTAATATAGTAAATCTATTACACAAATGAGAAAAAACAAAAGCGAAGACGTATGTGTGATACCAATCATACACAGAACACGATACACAGAACATGATCTAGGTGAGAAACTTGGCCATTCCCTGCGATTAATAATATCCGATTGCAGGCAGCCATTGACCATGTTCAAACGTTGTAAACGGCGTTGTCATCCATAAATACAGATTCAGCACCAATGGCATCCTAAAAAATATCATGTTATTCCGAAATGATGTACTGTCAGGATTCTGATTTGAACAAGCAGATCTGTTAGGGAACTCGGTATTATGCCTTCCAATCGAGATCTCATGCACAGTTGTAATTTTAGATTTTGAAAGATGTCTGGGTAATGTTGAGTATCTGACATTTGTCATATCAACGACCGAAATAAATCGAATTGCAAAATAAACTTCGAAGTGTCTGATAATTCAGCACAAGTCTACTGTGACAGTGGTGACATTGGATGTTCTCTACTGCATACTAGCCTCAGGTGACATTGAGTTGACATGAGCTGAGTACATCTGAAAATCCTGCGAGCATATAGACCATACTGTACCAAACGTATGTATATGGTTTGAATTAAAACTGTGCTATTTATGATTGACAATATCTGAAGTGGCAGTTCCGCTTCTGCTGCCCGTCCTTTTCTTTTGGCAGTTACAGACCCATATTGGTTCTCAATCAGCGTTGTCACTCGGAGGCGATTTTTACTGCATTGTCTACTGAAGTTCCATAATCTTTGAATTTTTGCCACAGAGTAGATATGACTCTTTGGGAGATTTCTAATTTCTAAGCTGCTGTTTTCTGTTTATACCTACGTTCTAAGTGGCCGATAGTTCTACCACGTAAAATATCAACTGCATGTATTATTTATATCCTACGTATAAGGTTGTGGTATAAGGAATGTATAAGGTCGTTATAAACAAGTCTCTTTCTTTCCCACATGTCTTTATACGTCTCCCATTTATTTTTCCATCATTGTAGCTCACGCCTTTCTTCATTAGGTGACGTCTTGTAATTTGCATATAATGCTTGCCATGAATGTGCTATTTCTAAATGTAGCATTTTCCTTTTCGCTTTTAATTTCTATGTGCTTCTGGTTTAGCTTAATTTATGGATATGTTTATTCACCACCAACGCAATACTATTTTTCATTGATTCCTTTTCGTTCGATTTTGCTTTGAGGAGCTTGTCTGGCTGTACTCTGTATACTCTGTGTCATGGTCTTAGTCACCATACCTCTAGAGATACCTTAGACTTCAGAAAAACAGATTTTTAAAATTCGGTCTCTTAGAAAATATTATAGGTCCATTCCTCAACAGTTTTGTAAATCATTAGACTTACAGAATTTCAATAAAGATGTCAGAAAATATGTACATTTTTATTTATATAAAAACTGCTGCTTTTTTTACATTTTAAATTCAAAACGCAAGCCACATTTATTCTCTCAGTTACTTCCATTGCATTGATTACCATAATATGTTTCTATTTGTCAAGATGTATGACTTAAATTACTACTACAAATTATGCAAAAGAAACTTTGGAACAATTCTCACATATTTGATATAAACTCAAAAATTAATTTCAAACACATTTGACTTTAATTTCTTTTTATTATTTCCAATGAAATGTGAAATTACGTATGTAAAATTGCTTGGGTCAACAAAATATTAAACAACAAAATCTTTATATAAAAAATATTCACAGTTATTCTGAATATATGACAAGTAATATAATTTTTTTTTTTAATTTTTGTAAATTTATTATTTATTTTTTAAATTTATGTAAATTTATATAATATTTTATTAAAGTATCCATTCATTTTTAGTTTAGATTTTATAAAAAAAATAAGTTCTTTACTGCTAAACAACTTTTCTTAAGTAATTATTTAAACTATTTAAGGAAAATAACCACTTTAGTTATTTGTTATTTATAAAGAATAAATATTGTGAAATACTATTTAAACTTTAAATTTTTTCTTCAATGGAATGTAAAATTTAAAAATATTTTGCAGTTTATGTAATATTGTATTTCATTTATCTATTTATATTTTACAATTTTAATTTCAGTTTTACAGAAAAAAATAAGGTTTTCTCGAAAATTTAACTCATTTTTTTTCACTGGAATGATAAATTATTTGTTTAACTTTAAAAAGTATTTTAACTGATTTCCTTTGAGATTTCTGATTTTTTTAAGAGTAAGCTATCAATTCCACTATTCCAGAAAAAAAGTAACTTATAGAGACTTAGTTTAGCAAAAACTCAGCATTAGTGGGATATTTTGCTGAGAAATAACTCTCTAAAAATAGTTTAAGTGTAAACAAAAGTTTGAAATAATGAATTTGAACAACTAAAAGTAAAAATGGTAAAAAGTAAATATAGTTATATCGCTTAAAGTACTCCTGAAAAATAATAAAATTAAATATTTTCGGAATTAACCACTTAAAGAGTAAATATTTGATATCATAACACACACACATATGAGTGAATGTGTTTCTGTATGTGTATATGTGTGTTCAAATAAGCTATTTGGAATGGAGTAAAATTCATATCAGGATAACGGAATTTGTGACTAATTACACTGCTGGCCACCCAAATTGCAACACCAAGAAAAACAAGAAATATCACTACAAAATTTATTTTGTAGACAACATGTTGAGAGACCTAGTATCAAATGGTTAAATTTAAAGACTTGTGTGAAGTGTGGTGCCAGCCAAAATCAGTAGCAAGAGCAGACGAAAATGTTGGAGATTACTGCTGCCACATGCCTCGACATTGATTCAAAGAGACTATGGATCTGTTCTTGGGGTACAGTAGACCAAGTAGCTTCCACGCGTTGCAAAAGTTGCTCTGGTGTGGCATCTGGGGATGTAATCTGGGTCATTCATTGAGAAACCATGAACCACATGCTTTCTACTGGCGAAAGATCTGGAGAGTCAGCCGGCCAGGGAAACAATTCAATCTGACGAATAATCATGGGAAATATGTGCCTGGTAAAGTCGTACATTATCCTGTAGAAATATGGCTTTGGGCAAGCCCTGTTGGTAAGCAAGTAAAACTGCCTAAAACACTTCGGAGATGTAGCACTTGCTATTTAAAGTACCGGCAATTCGCACTAGAGGAGAGTGAGGATAATATCCAATATTGCCCCATATCATAATACCTGATGCAGGACCAGTGTGGCGTTGCATAACGCCGCTGTTCAGCATCCTCTTTCCATGGTGTCCCAAGACTTAAATGCGACTATCGCGTTGTTGCGGATTGAATCGTGACTCGTCAATAACGATAATTTCCTTTCATTCTGTCATCCACATCCATTTTTGATGGCACCATTGGTGACGGAGATGTTTGTGAATCTGCGTCAAGGATAGACGAAGAAATGGACATCTTGAGGACAGGCTACTCTCCTCTGAATGACGTTGAACGGTACGCGCAGATTCTGGATTATGCGTTAGAGACTAAATGTACTGTGCTATAGTTCGTGATGTAGCTGAGTGATCCGTCACTGTCAAACACACAATTTGTCTATCATCCCTTGAAGCAGTGCACTGAAGTGGATGTGATCGAACACGTCGGTTTGTCATATCGTGCTCTGTTCAACGTTCACATATCCGCAATACGGTAGTCTGATTTCGCCTAACACGACTACCGATTTCCCTGAAAAATAATCTACAATCTCGAAAGGTCACTATCCTCCCTCTGTCGAACTGAGAGATACATTATCAAAAATGATTTTTGTTTTCTACGAGGCTTAATTGATCGTTTAAATTATAAAATATAAAAAAAAATTGCCGAACTTAAAATTATTGAAATCTTTAAGCCTTAAGTGATGTGGCTTACTTTGAAGTGGCGCCAGAGGCGGGTATGATGTGGGTCTGCATTGGAATTCTAATCATTCGCATATCTCACTTCCACTAATTCATGTTGTAAATTTTATGTTATTTGCATTCTTCCTTCAAAGTATTGCATTTACGGTGGCCAGCAGTGTAATTTAATAATGTATTTTCTTTCAAATGTTGATAACACAGTGCATGTTTTTATCTTAAAATATAATTACGCTGAAATTTTGTAATTTTATTAAGTATTTCTATAATTAAGCCTTTCTATTCTACACAAGCTTAAAATTGTCTCTCTTCGGCATAATATCTATTTTCAATGGATCCCGTCTTACGAGGATATTGGAGGCAATGAAATAGGAGACACTTTAGCAAAGGAGGGTTCAGGTCATCCTGCCCCTTCTTCCGCACTTACCTACCTTGAACACTTTTCCCTGAGAAAAGCCCAGTTTAAAACCCATTGGCCGGTACCTTTGACCCTCCACTTCTACGAAGGAAGAAAGTCGGGATTTTCTCTGGCTCTTTCTTGTGATAGGATATCCAGCACTTGCCTTGCATGTCTCGCCTCTGGCCACCTGAAATGCCTCACTTTTGTTGCGGGTAACAAGACCTTACCCCTCTGTCCTAAATGTCATGGACACCAAGCTTCTCCTGAACATATCCTGAATTGTATGAATATACTATGGGACGAAATACACACTTCTACCCTCCTTGTCATCGATTTCTTCTCAGTCAACGGATTCCTAGATTTGGTCTGACTCCGTCAGACTCTTGAAGATAAGCAACAACAACTTAATCAAGGTAAGCAATACAACATACAGATCCGGGACTTTTCAAATACTGTGATTTTTCATTTCTCTTCTTTAAGTTGTCATCTATACATTACCACTGTGCCTAGAGAAAATGTATTAATTTTCACTATTTCCCCTTATTTTTGTATTCCCACAATATTCTAAAAATAACGAATATTTGTTTTTAACTTTTGAAAAAATTCTTGTTTTTTATTTGATTGCTGATGAAGAAAATCTCGACTGATTACAGTTGCTATATTGTCTGACTCATGTAGCTCTGACTGATGAACAAAGATGATCTTTCGTCATTAGATTCATCATTCCATTTAATTTTATTGATGATTAATTAGGAAACATCATTTCGTGGTGCAGAATACTGCTTTGGAGGACAGTTGATGAAATAATTTTGTAATTTGTTAATCATTAAATTTTAAAACTTTGAAATTTCTTTCAGAAGTAATTTTCAGTTTTGTGCATTTCAATATTCTGAGAACAAAAAATAGATATGCAAGCACTGGTTCTGTTTTCATTGCAGTAATTTAATATTTGTTTTTGATCTCTCATTAAATTTAAAGACCTCAAACTCCTGGCATGTTTTTCCAATGAAAATAGAAAAATGTCTGGGAAAAGATGAGTCAAATATAAATTTATTGACCCAAGTGTAAAATAATTTCAGTGGTTAGCAATGAAAAGCTTGTGATTTATTACAAAATTTTCAAATTGCTTTATTTTTTGTTAAACATAACATTTAAAAAACCAATTTCAAATTTGCTAAGCTACAAAAACTAAGTTATTTAATCAGTATTTTTATCAATATAAAATAAATACCATATAAACATTTTTACAAATATATTATTTTAAGAATCTCAAGTGATAAAGTTTTGATTTTTGCTTAAAATTAGTAAAGATTCTAACAGTGAGGAAAACAAACTTATGGGTTATTTAAAATATCGAAGTAATTTAACAGAAAAATTAATATTCTATCAAAAAGTCTTATCTTATGGGTTAATTTTATACAATTATTTTTTTCATGTTAGTTGTTTTTAGTTAAGAATGCAGTTGCATTGAAATGTACCAAAAGAATCTTTAATCATGGTTTTCTTTTAATTTGAGATATTTTCAGTGATAAAATGTTTTTACGTGTATAGAATAAATTTTACTCAGTAAATTGTAATTAGTAGTAGAAAATATATGTTTAATTTTTGAACTGATTACATAACCTTGTTTTAAAATTGGAAAGCAAAATAATAAAGAATTTCTAGTCGCAATTTTACTGTTCAAAATAATTAGAGGATATTTTAAATTTTATAATAGTAAAAGTGACTGTTTCCTATAAACTGGAGGAAGAGAGTCACAAATGAAAAGTTTTCTCACTTTCAAACTTCACTGTAAGAAAGTTTGAGTTTGATATCAAAGACGACGCTTTATAAGCAGTGAATTAGATTTGTCTTTCAATTTAAAGCACGATAAAGCAGAAAGGACTGAGTAACAATCAGTAAGTGCTTTGTTTAGACGAGTGCGTCGTCTTTACGAAGTTATTTAACTGAATCAGAGGCTTGTAGGGCAACTAAGCCAGTTTGAACCCCAAATAAGGCTTGGAAGCAAAACTGAGGAAGAAGTCGGACTTTCTGGTGTTATGATCCTCGTTTAAAATGAAAGCAGTACACCCATCTTTTCCGGTCTGTCGTCAATAAATGTTCTCTACTTCTTTTTGTTGTTGTTCTTTATCATGTACATCAGCTAAGAACACGTGACAAAAAAGAAGCTTAAAGATTTGTTGACCAATTATTGGGGAACCAAACATAATATGAAGTAGCCGAAGATGTTGGAGGTTCTAAAAATGGAATTTGCGTGATCTAGATTTTTTTTGAGGCTAAAAATTCAAGACAAAGGTAAGAATGTCATTATAAACTTGCAACAACGACTGTTATTTAACGCCAGAGCTCGTACTTATCGAAATGTAAATATCTCTATTTATCAACAATACTTTTTCATGGCTACTAGTAACACAGTTTTGAATCAAATTGTAAAACTACACTTTACTCTATAGGGCTCTATACTCACCAACCAATGGTGTGTATCGTCTTAACAGAAAATCATCCACAGAAAGCGCGAAATAAAACATGTAAACTGGAGGAAAATGAATAATACGATATTCTTTTCACTAGCTCACCTCGTTTCTGCTTTCATCATGAAAAAATGTGTGTTTTCAAATATATAAAAAGCGTAACACTAGGAATTATATTTGCGTTTGTGCACATACGTGTCAGATTTGGCAATATGAAAGTCATGGTCATCGTCATTGATTGCCTCACTGACCCTCATATCATTCAAAATGGAGCTCTAACCAGTAGTCTATATTGGGATGAGATCTTAAGAACATATTCAAGTCATTTACACATCAGCAATTGAAGATGACTTCCCGTTAATGAAAAACAATTGCTCGCCATATTATGCTAAATTGGAGTATGATTTCCTTTCGGTGAAAGAATCATACAAATGAAAAATACAGCGTGTTTTCCGGACATGATCATAATTAAAAAGTTTGGGATATTCTTGATAGCTTAATAAGTAGAGACTACCACCTCCAGAACTTCTCCAAGAACTGGAAAAAGCTCTTTTTAGAACTTGAAAACGTTATACCAGAATTAATTGTTTTATTGACTTCATGCTTCAGGGGTGTTAAAAGTTCTGGCCGTTTGAGGAAACCATATTAAAATGATTTTCTTTTTAGAAAACATATTTTTTAAAATTGTTTTTATCATATGCACAAATTGTGCAATTTACATTTTGTGCTAAAATTCTCAATAAAAATAAAACATATTTTTCTGCCAATCAAATATCATTTTTATCTCACATATCCTATACAATATTTATAAAAGTGGATGGGTCCATAATCTTGAGATGAACTTGAGAGTTGAATTCTCAAGATCAAATTAAGATTATGGGTTAATCTTGAGAATAACAATCCATAATCTTAATATTCTGTAACAGTATTGAGCAGTTTATTTTAAGCAAAACTATAACATTTCAATTTAACCTCAAACAACATTTTGAATTTTTCACTGAAATAAAAGGCTGTTGTAATCTTTACCTCGCCGATCCTATGAAGAGCCAATCTTTATGTGTTTTTCTTTCAGATAATCTTCAATAAGTTTGTAAAAGATTGTACATACGTGTCCATAAATTAAGAATAATTCAGAATTTCACAGAAATTGAAATCTAAAATAAAAATTTCACGTGTGGATATATCACACACATCTTGAACAATAATATGCAAATAACAAGAAACCACCATATGGCGTTGATAGTACATTACAATGACGGTAGTATAAGAGAGGGGTATATAAGGAATGATTGCAAAGAAGTAAAATTTTTCACAAGCGCTTTAGGAGCCTTTCAGTGCAATAACCGCATAGTTATGGCACAAAGGAACGATTTTCATGCTTTTTTAAGTGGTAGAATTATTGGCCGTCTGGAATGTGGAGGTACCCAGATGGAAGTATCCGTAGAACTTGGAATCGCCTAGAGTGTCATTTCCAGGCTTTTGCAACAATTTGAGGATGCTGGTAATGTGAGTAGACGTTACAGCACAGGTTACCTCCCAGTTACAACGCTGAATGAGGACCGATATTTGGCAGTAATTGTCAAAAGAAACAGACGGAGTGTCTCGACCTGTCTTGTCAGCTCGTTTCAGCTTCTGTACGTTAATTTCAAGGCAGACCTTGTACAAACGCTGAGGGCACATTGGTCTATGTGCTCGTACGCCTGTCGGATGTGTTCCACTTACCGCAACACAATATCGCCTGCGGATAGCCTGGAGTAGAGAGTATGAATTGTGGACACCGCAACTGTGGTCTTGTGGGATATTTTCCGACTAGTCCAAGTTTAGCTTTGTCTGATTCTCGTCGGACTTTCATATGGAGAGGGGCAGGTACCATTACCATCAAGAGACCACCATTGAACGGCACCGTTACGATGGTGCAGGTTTGCTAGTATGGGGAGGAATTATTCTAGGTTCCAGAACTAACCTGCATGTTGAGAATGTAACTATAACAGACCACATCTATCAGGATGCCATTCTGGAACAATATATACTATTGTTTAGGGGCTCCCTGGGTGCAGATCGTTTGTGTATGAATGATTACAGCCGTCTTCTCTGAGCAAACATTGTAGATGAATGCCTTCAATCGGAAGATATCACACATTTGGTCTGGTCAGCATACTCACCCGAATTGAATCCAATAGAGCATGTGTGGACATGCTTGGCTGAATTGTTGCCGCCCGTCAACCCCCTCCTACATGTCTGCCGGAACTTCGTAGAGCATTGCTTGATGAATGGTTTACTATTTTCCAAGATCAGATTGATAATTTGATACTCAGCATACCTAAGCGTTGTACGGCCTACATTGCTCGTCTGGAGGGCATACTATGTAATAAGCATCATATCAACCATGTTACATTGGTTTTTGTAAGTAATTTCTTTTTTGAAATTTACTACAGGGAGTGATAATCGTATTTTTTTAAATGTGTCAAACATATAGAATATCTTTTTTGCTCTTTACCTTTTGTTTAATAAATATTATTTACAAATCAGTCACATTTGTTTTGTTTCTGTCTCTTTCTCTGCTTGAACTTGCATTATCCTTAATTAATGACACGAGTGTACTTAAATGCTCAATAAATAGCAAATATATTTTTCTGCCAATCAAGTATCATTTTTATCTCATATATCCTACAACATCTGCCAATAATATATCAATCAATCAATCAGTTATTTTACACACGTAGACTGGTTCATAATCTTGAGTTGATTTTGATAGTTGAATTCTTATGATCAATTAATGATTATGGGTTAATCTTGAGATGATCAAACCATAATCTCAATATTCTGTAACTGTTTTGAGAAATGTATTTTAAGAGAAAATATAATATTTTAACTTAATGTCCAAAAACAATTTGAGTTTTTCACTGAAATAAAAGGGCAGCGATAGTATTTACTCCGCCGATATTATGAAGAGTCACATTCTTTTTGTGTGCTTTTATTTCAGATATTTTTCAATAAGTTTGTAAAAGATTGTATGACGTTAATATATAATTTTCAATTTAATATGATCCTCTTTCAAATTCTTTGAATTATTTATATTTATTAACTACACATTTAAATACAAGTACTAAAAATAATCCATTTACTCTATTTGAATAACTTAAAAGCTTAATATAAAGATTAGGTAAAATTCATTTTCTGGTTACGTCATCTTCATTTCTAAACTTTCAATTTGAATAAACTCACTTATATTTAGAAAAACTTCTAGGAGAGAATCTAGACAAAATAAATCAAAAACCACATGCGGGATAGCATTTTAAAGAAAGGTTTATAGGGGAATCTAAAATTTGTGTGTGCCAATTGATTTCATTAAACAATTAAAGGAAGCATAAAAAATAAAATGACCATAATTAACACACACCGAAGTACCTTTTATTGGAATTAACATGAAATAATATATTTAATTTGTATAATTTTAGTTACTACCTGCAAAATTATCATACGAATTTAAATCGTGTATATAAATGTATGAAATCACCTTAGATTCAATATAAAATATGATGGATTCAAAATTCATATGAGGTAATTTAATTTACCATTTGTATAGATAATCAAACTTATCTTGATACATCTAGAGTAAATTAACATATTTAGTGGAACTATATTTTGGAGATGTAAATTATTATGCAGAATGCATGTATGTTCTATTAAGTATTATAATTGGTTCACCAACTACGAGCAATTACGTTCCAATTCAAAGCATACTATGTTTAATTATTGAACGAGTTTGAATATAGTTATAAATTTATTATCTTAAATCTAGCTTAGGAACAAGTATTTATTGAATAAATTAAAATAGTGTCAAACGTATATTTGAAGACCTTTAATGTGTGACATAACATTTAATTCGCTTTCATACAATAGTGCCTTAATTTGGTGTCACCCGAATCAGTGTCAATGCATTGTGTAAAGTTAAGCAGTAAATGTTGAACATTACGTTTCAAATGAGTGTGTAGCTTATTGAGGTACTATGTTAACTGAATAACTTAAATGAAATCCATTCAAATATAGATTAAATTTTGCCACTGCCTCACGTAAGTTAAAATTACATGAAGTTACATTCATATTCATGGAAAACATAAATTGTTTTCTAATTAAATTTACGAGTAGGACTTTATTTTAAAATAATTATATAATGGCTTTCTTTTAAATAAGGAATAATATTAATATAGTCTGTTATGATAACTTTTAATTTTGTTACTTATTTGTAAATGCTAGAGCAAATTATCGAATTCATGATATAAAACAAAGTTATTTAATTTTTTTTACAGATATACCGCGATAAACTATTCAAGTAGAAAAATGTTGATTTTTAAGGTAAGTGTTATATTAATTGCAAAAATATTGTGATTCATTTTCAATTACCAATTCATGTTAAGAATAGCTTAAACATTTCCAAGCAAATCATAATAATAAACTGAATCCAAATGATAACATGGTTAGATTAGCAAGAATTTCATGTTATGTTAACAGAAAAATTGATCTTCATAGGTTTTTTCAACATGACATCTTTCGTTTAAGTCAATTACTGAACCTATTATTTATAAGTAACTTGAAAGATACATATTCAAGGAAGTTTACTGTGAAACTAACTTATGAGTAGAAAAATAAGTTATAGAATATCAAAGCAACAACCAAATTAATCTGAAAAACAAAAATGCGTTCAATATTTATTTAGTATTAGTGTTGACACTAAAAAGTTGATACAAATACAAAAAAGCCGCATGAATGCCAATTTATGAAAATTCATAAATATATTCTCCATATTTTAAAGATCAATATAATAAATAAAAAGCTAAATTAAGCTCCTCCGTTTGGTATATAAAATATATCAACCGTAACTATGTGAATAAAATAAATTTGTGTCTTGATTTGCAAAAAAATTAACACAGTAATTAATATTTAAATGATAGAGATATTTTGGAAAATTGCAAAAAGTATATTTTCGAAAAGCACTTGACAGTAAAATCCTAAAGAGCAGCAATGTGTTCAAAAAATCTTTGTTATACATTTTGAAAGAGTGACATTATGTAAAAGTACCAACATAATCTTAAATAACCACTCTAATGTGAGATAAAGCGATCTGCTTAAATTTCCTTAGAATGCGATCTGTTTGGTAAGGAAATAAAGTCTAGCATTGATCATGAAAATTCAAGACTAATACTAACCCGTTCTCTTGCCTCAGATAGAATTGAAACTATTATTGAGTCGCATTTTAGACTTCACTACTAAATGGCTTTTCAACATAGTAGCCTTGATGTGAAAGCTCATAAAGGCTCTCTGCGTGCAAAATATCTATTACAATGAAGAGTCCTAAGACCTATTTTCCAGAAAGAAATCTTTAAACAACACAACGAAAATAATCTAAAAGCCAAATTATGCTTAAAGCAACACGTTAGAGGAGTATCATACAAGATAACTATTGTTAAGTAGCAAATTACATTTATGCTTCACGTTTTTGTACGTTATAAATGTTTATTAAGTAGTATAGTACAAATATTTGAAAAAAAGTCACCAATAGCCATTTCGAAAGAAATGCACGAGCAGAATGATAATATTTGACATTCATACATAAAATACAAACGGTATAACTTGGGACTTTCGCTCTTAAAAGTTTAAACCTATCATTCTTCTGCAATGAGATATAATATATGTTTATTTTTGACACCACCGCATATAAAGGGTAGCCCAATGGCCAAAACATACTTAAGACATCTTAATAATCACCGCATAAATTATTTTCAAAGATGTCTTTTAGTAGACAAGTAATATTATCCATGCATTAAAGGTAAAACCTCAGAAAATTCTCAAGCATCCTTTCCGAAAGACTAAAAAGCAAAATCAAGAGCAAAATACTTATATTCCTTTGCTTATTTGTAGTTAGGATTAAACGCAGTCATTTCCCTCTGAACAGTGTTATCCTAGCATTGGACAACAATCAATCAGTTGAATTTACTATGATGCTATAAGTACACTTGATAAAGAGCTATATCATTCAATAGTGCTAACACTTCAACTTATCTTTAAATAGTGATAACACTTCGATGTCCAATTGAAATACTAAGAGAATGATTCTCCATTAGAGATTACCACCCGTCTACTTTTGCAACAGAAATTGAAAAAAATGAACGACATCAAAAATAAGACATACGTCAAAAGGACAAGATTAAATTAAATTTCGCTGAGATTATGCAAAATAAAAAAATAAATCGCAATTACGCATATGCAATCACATTTCAAATTTACCAGAAGTGCTTAAATCCTTAAAAACGATCCTTAAAATACGATCGCTTACAATACCTTAAAATACAACGCTTTAAAACGATCCTTAAAATTACAATTTTGTATTGATACCATAAGAAAAATGATTGTTTACATGTATTAACTAGTTCTTCTGTATTCGTATTAACACAACTTAATTTATTTTTTATTTTTTGATATTTGTTTCCAATAACGAAAAGCAAAATTTGCAAGCACATTCTTTTCACAATAATATTAAATAATAATATAAAATAATATTTTTAAAAAAAATCAGAACTTCAGCAGAATGAAAATTTAATTCTACTTCCAGGTTGCACTGGATCAACTTATGTAAATCATTTATGAAACAGAATCCTTAATTTTTCCGACAACATTATAGGAGTTTCTATTTTATCTCTTAAAATAATTTGTTAACTAATTAGTTGTAAATTAATTTGTCAGTTAAACATTAAATTTTGATTGTCATGATTAGTAAATATAAAGGATATACACTACTGGCCATTAAAATTGCTACACAAGAAAGAAATACAGATAACAAAATGATATTTATTGGACAAATATATTATACTAGAAATAACAAGTGATTAAATTTTCAAAAAATTTGGCTGGATATATATGTATATAGATCCAGCGAAATCAGTACCCAGAACAACCACCTCTGGCAGTAATAACAGCAGTTATACGCCTGGCCATTGAGTCAAACAGAGATTGGATTGCATGTACAGGTACAGATGCCCATGCAGCTTCAACACGATGCCACAGTTCATCAACCATAGTGACTGGCGTTTGGTGACGAGCCTGTCGCTCGGCAACCATTGACCAGACGTTTTCTGTTGCTGAAAGATCTGGAGAACGTGCTGGGCAGGGCAACAGCCGAACATGTTCCGTATCAAGGAAGGTCCGTACAATACCGGCAACATGCGGTCGGGTATTATCCTGCTGAAACATAGGGTTTCGCAGGACTCGAATAAAGGGTAGAGCCACGGGTCGTAACACACCAGCAATGTAACGTGCACTGTTCAAAGCACCGTCAATGCGAACAAGAGGTGACCGAGACGTGTATCGAATGGCACCCCATACCATCACGCCAGGTGATGGGCCAGTATGACGATGACGAATGCACGCTGCCAATGTGCGTTCACCACGATGCCGCGAAACACGGATGCGACCATCATCAGGATGTACACAGAACCTGGATTCATCTGAAAAGATGACGTCTCACCATTCGTGTGCCCAGGTTCGTCGTTGATCACACCATTGAAGGTGCTCTTGTCTATGACGCAGCGTCAAGGGAAGCCGCAGCCATATCTCCTAGCTGTGAGTCCATGCTGCTGCAAACGTCGTCGAACTGTTCGTGCAGACACTTTTTGTCTTCCAAACGACCCCGTTTCTTGACTCACGGCTCGTTACGTGGTTGCACGATCCATCATGGCCATGCGGATAATATGCCTGTCTTCTTGTTCGCTAGTGATAGGTGGCCGTTGAGATCCCGCATGGCGTTCCGTATTACCGTCCTGAACCAATCGATTCCATATTCTGCTAACAGTCATTGGATCTCGACCGACGCGAGCAGCAATACTGCGATAATATAAACCGCATTCCCGGCACGCTACAATTCGACCTTTATCAAAGTCAGAAGCGAAACGTGATGGTACGCATTTCTCCTGCTTACACGAGGCATCACAACAACTTTTCTCCAGGCAACAACGTTCAAATGCAATTTGTGAACGAAGAACCGGATAAACAATTTCCTCATTTAAACACAATGTAGGTGTCGCTACTGGCGCCTGCTTTCTCTGAATGCGCTGAAAAGCTAATCATTTACATATCACAGCACCTTCTTCCTTTCGTATAAATTTCACGTCTGTAGCACGTCACCTTCTTGGTGTAGCAATTTTAATGGCCAGTAGTGTATAATGGAACAATATTTTAACTAAGCAAATTAAATGATAATTATTATTTTAAATTTTAAGCATTTAATAATTAAAAATTAGTAATTGTTAAATAAGTCTGAAATTCTTATACACATAATATAAAAATTATTAAAATAGTGTTTTCTTTTGATTAATTTTTTTTACCACTTCATAATAGATTGTCAATTTAAATTATAAATAACTTATACAGTTTCATCTACATTATTAATAAATTTTAATTTTAAATGACAAAATGCAATTTGGTAATACACGAATTCCTATGTTAATTAACAATAGTTATAAAATTTTCATGCTTTGGTAAAGAATTATAAATTTTGCTTTCAGTTTCGTATGGATTAAACATTTTTGGCTATAATAATGAACTAAAATATTTTTAGTGTAGTACTTTGGTAAATACTTTTGACATGATAATCGTTTCTAAAATACATTTCAACTTTCTTAGATACATTTAAGTATCAAAATATTGTCTATATGTTGTGATTTTATATTACTTCTGATATTAAAATATCAAAAATATCTTTAACTTTATTTAAAAAGTAGAAAAAATGAATAACTCACAAAATATACCATTGCATGAATAAATCTCCAATTTATAATAATAAATTACATCAAATTCATTCATTTTCCCCACATATATGGTTGTTTTATGTTTTATTTGCGAAAATGCACAAGATATTTTATTCAAAGAGTAAATACCAAAATTCTTATTGCAAATAAAAAATGTTAATATCTGTAATATTTTATACATTTTTAAAATATTTTCAATGAAATAAATACTGTTTAAATAAGAGTTCTCCAATTGAAATGTAATAGTTAGGGGTTAATACACAGCTATGTTTTCAGACAAATAGTTGCTTAAAAGTCAATTCATTGCCTTAAGAGAAATAATGGCTTAAGAGAATTAATTTCTCAAGAGAGAATTCAATTATTATATTTAGCAGTTTCTTTGAAACTATTGATGAGTTAACTGAACTATATTTTTTGCTACTTAAAAATCTCTTTGCCATTCAATTTGTACTTTAAAAAATTAGTTCATTATTATCAATTAACCAATGTAAATTGGCAATAATTGATAAAAAATAATCTCAAATTTTCACTTTATATCAATATTAGTGATTTTGATTTTCAGCCATTCTTAATCTTTGGCTTTATTTTTTTTAAATAAATAGTCCAGTTTGATTAATGTGACCACCGGTCAAAAGCCAGAATAACTAACTTTTGTGGAGCAGATTGAAACGAGTAATAAAAGAAGTGAGTCAATTATGTTCCGGAAGTTGTTCCCTTGGATATTCAGTCATGTCGATCTAGCTGCACTAGATTACGAGGGCGAGGATCTAATGTAGGTTCGAGGCGGTCGTATAGATTCCCGACTAAGCTTAAATTAGTTTAATTTGCTGGCCAGGACAGAATTATAAACATATCCTGATGCTTTTCAAACTACTCACGTACGCTGTCAGCTGTATGACAACTCGTATCGCCTTGCTAGTAGATGTCATCATCTTAAGGAAAACCCATGCACATAGGGGGTGGACATAGTCCAGAAAGACAGATACGTACTTCTACAGATCCCTCATGCTGACCGCAATGATGAGTGAATCCAGAGAATGCCAAAAAACCAGTCTGCAGACCATAATCTCCCATCTCCAGCATAGGCCATTCCGACAATGGTTTCAATATTGTTCCTTTCAAAGGTTTCACTTCGTATACAGGAACGTTAATCTGTTGGACAGAGTATAAAACTTAATTTATCGGTAAATGTTACCTATCACCATGCTGTGGATGTCCAGTTGTGGTTCTCGAGTGCAAATTTTATGTCTCGTCACTGATGAACAGTAGTAGGATTGCTACGTGAATCAAGCGTCTGCTTCAGAGGCCCTGTCTCAGCAACGTTCGCTGAACAGTAGTTAAGAAGATATTGTCCATAGCACCTTGGCTCCCCTGGGCTGTCATTTTCTCAATGGTAGCACGTCTATTCGCCCAAGCGTCTTTCAGCTGTATCATTTATGGCCTGCGGTGTACCAATTTATCCACGTTGCTGATTTTGGACTGCCTCATTTTGCAATGTACAGTATTCCTTTACCTCGTCTATACGTCTAAAAGGGCTAAATTTGTGAATATTTCACAAACTTAGCTATTTTAGAAATGCTTCCATCCTTGGCCCAAAAGCCAACGATCAAGCCCATATAGATGTCGCATAAATCGCTCTGTTTTTGCATTAAGCCAAAGATTACAATGATTTCTGAAGCCCTCCTAGAACCTTTATCAATATTCAATTGCACTGGGCTGCCACTTGTTTTCTGTAATTGATTATTTAACGTTGAAAGTACAAAGATGGTCAAGTTAATATAACTGGACTGTTTGAAAATGGCTTAGAAACAAACAGAAATAAGAAAATATTTTTCCCAACCGTTTTTCACAGAAAATTCTTTCAAAAATGTCTAAATATAATGCTTACAAATAATTACATGAATAAAAAGGCCCAATTTTACTTTTATGTAGCTTTTAACTGAATTCGAAAATAATTATAGATATACTAGAAATGATTACAACTAAACTACAGTTCTTCCTTACTGTAATTTTAAGAGCAAACTACAGTAGAGTTTTTTGTGTGACAAAATTAATAGTTAACTTCCTCATATAAGTAAATTAAATTGAAGGAAGTATTTTCATATGTTATTAAACACTGCTTGGAATATTCATTTTAAACATTAAATACAAAATAGTTGGCTTATGATAATGTGTGTTTCTAAAAAATACTTACTATAATTTGCATTCAGTTAATGGAGTTCTTCTTGAGCTATGCATTTTCTATTTTCGTCTAATATTTAACATTTATATTAGCTTAAAAACATTTATAATATAATCATTAACATTATTCACCATAATTCTCAAAATAATAATAATGACTACCTATTAAATTAATGAAAAAAGAACTTTTAAATCGCAATGTTCAAAACATATAAGTAACATAATGTGACGCTATACTATTAATAATTAATAAAAACTTAATTACTAAAATAAATATAATAGAGTTAATAATTATACAAATCGATAATATATTAGTAATTGTTTTTGAATTAGCTTTATTCAGAATTCATACTTTAATACTATTACTTTAATACTTCATACTTTAATACTATTCTAAGAAAGTAAATTAATATTACAGTCGAAATCACACATAAATTTAATTAAGACACCATATACTTACGAATTTATGTAATTCTGCTCCAAATTTTCCTTTAAGAGAAATTTAATTCAAAGCATAACTCTTAGGCAGTCTCATCAAACTAGTAAGCAGTCTATTCGTTAATCCGTCCTGAGTACATTTCCCCCATGCGTTTCGAGAAGGCCGCATTCCAATCTGGGATCGAATTCTTGACTCTCAAAATTTATCTTTTCTTCACTTCCAAGTGGCTTGAAGAGCTGACTGCGGTTTCAGAAATCGGATTTAAAGCATTGATTATCTCTTTCTCATCACAAGTGTCATTAAATTCAGAAGGAAGGCAAATCGATTTGTCTCAAGTGACTTCAGAGCGACTTTAAATTCATCTGTAGGCAAATATAAAATGTAAAGTATTATTTGGATTCACAAGAAAAATAACTAAATTTTTTTAGAAACACATTTAATTGATGCAAAGAAGGAATTTAAAAATAATCAAAGGAAAAAAAAACAGTTTATACATATCTGTTTCTTGTTAGAAAGAATGTTTTAATAAAATACACATTTGTAAATTGCCCATTTTTGCTCAAGAAAATTTTGTACCAAAATGAAAGGACAACATATAAAAGGTACTGAATTGATTCCTCACACACAAACTCGTATTTTTTTCTACGTAGATAACTGTTCACATTTATTTTGTTATTGTATTTCAATATTTTATTTCAATTATATTTATATGTTTACAAAATCACATTAAATAGAAAAACTATTGAAAGCAAATAAAATAAATGTGCAGCAATGGTCTAAAATAATCTGTCATTAGACAAATTATTTATAACGTATCTCTAACAACATTTTAATAGATAATTAAATTTATATTGCGAACACATTAATTTAATAAATTTAGCTTGATTTTGATAAAACCATACAAAGAAAATTCAAATATTTTTTTTATTATAAAAGACAATTGTAATCCCATATCAACTTAAAAAGAAATAAATTTAAAGGCATTGTTGTTGATTTTACAGTTATAAATTGTTTATTTGCTTTTTTAACTTATATTTTTAATAAATCTTGGCACCTCATTGACAATAATAACAATTTGAGAACTGTTGTTTATGCATTAAAAAATAGGAAAAAAATTTAAATAGAGTTTAACTTAATATATGATTCTATTAAATCATTGTTAGATTGTACAAAATTCGAAAAACAAATTAATTTTAAATTGAAAAATTACAGAAGTGAGTTTCCAGTTTAATATGATATTTTATCAAATTTCTTATTCCTAAAAATATCAAGTAATGTTTATATCTTGGTATTTAAAATTTATAACTACCATTTTTATTGAATACATCGTCAAATAAATGAATATGCTTAAAAATCATGTATAGCTTCTTTAACTGAAAGATTTCCAAGTTTTCAGGGTGTATTACTATTTATATTAAAGAAAATTCAATGAGATTAAAGTTTCAATTGTGGTGTTTCAAATTATGAGTAGGTATATTGCTCTTCATTTCAAAAACTGAAAATTGAATATCATTTGTTTCTTCTAGTCTTACCATTTGTTTATTGCACAGTAAAATTACTAGACTTCTTTATGTATTGAACTAATTTTTAATTTGACGACGTTTTTTGTGTCGGATATTTTGTAATGTTCAGCAACCAATAATTCTTAATATATTTTAATAAGTACTTAAACATAGATGAATGATATTGTGTTCTTGAATTTCATATACAGGCTTGAAAAAAGATAACATATGCGAAAAATCATTAGACACCATAATTATATAAAATTTTAGCTAAGGTAAATTGAAATCTTATTAAATGGGAATTCCTTAATTAAAATACTGGGTGGCCATAAATACAGCTAACAACCACATATTCGAAAAGACATTATTGGATGATTTGGACCAAAATTCCGGCTATAGTATGCAAGCACTTATTGATACAGACAGTAATCAGGATCAACTTTTTATCACGCACTTCAAGGTGAAACCTTATTTAAATTTCATTTTCTGATAATTTACTTTCTACAGCCTGTTGATCAGCTACGACTGTCATGTTTGCAAAGTGGTCGACTCTAAAATGCATAAATAGAACAAATGTTTTTTTTTATTCTCTTGTGTTTAGAGGCCAAGCAACCTTTTAACATGAAAGATTGCCCATTGCTTTTAGAGTGCTGAGGTGGGTAATTGATAGCCAATATGGATTCCAACCACACAACTACACAATAGAAGTTTTCGGCTGAGTAGATGCTGCGACATAAATCTTATTCCTTCTCTTGGACGTTGTTCAGTTATGCGCCTTGATAAAAAAAATGGATCACTGCGACTCGGATGATACTGAAACGAATCTGGTAATGGAGTCTTCACCGTTGTTAACGAGATCAGTAAAACTCTAGTCCTCAAAACTGTTTTTATACATATTACATAATTGTAATGCATACACTATTGTCAATAATCATGATTTAAAGCTTGTTTTGGTGATGTTTATTTGTCATTCATTGTACTTTTTTGTCTTGTAATAAACTGTTTTACTCTGCATACTATGTTGTCGTTTTACTGTGTCTTTATATATTTCTTTAACCCGTTGTTGTTGTTGTTTCAAATATCAGATGGCATAGCTAAGCTAAATCATCTCCATAAAGCTAAAAATCATTAAAAAGTCTAAAAATAAAATAGGACTCTGCAAAACCTCTTTCACAGTAAAATTCAAATCATCAAGGATATGTCTCGTGGAGGACAGATCAGCCTTGCATCAGTGACACTCCAGAAAGAATATCTGGCCCAGTTGAAAAGAAAGGGACCTAATGTGGCCACTCAAAAAGCATGAAAGAGCATTCTGCTGTATCCTGGAGATACTGAGCTGGTACCACCAACAGGTTTTTTCCCAAAGTAACAAGAGTGGATAGGTGGATCGCTCTACATTGCGTTTAATTCTATTTTTTTAATAGTGGAGATTTCCGAAAACGTTAGAATAAGATTTCCCTGCAAGGTGTCTACAATGGCAGTCTTAGCCAAGCTATCTGCAATGTCGTTACCATTCACTCTAACATGGGAAGGAATCTATTGAAAATGCATAGAGTGTTCAGTAGGAAGCCGTGTCACAAGGTCTAACATATAAACTTGTTTTATCCTTAATGGTCGTCCAATGAGACAGGTGCTGTATAGAGGCACTATTGTCCGTTAGTATCCAGATGTCTCTGAAAACAAGTTCAAAAGTTGTGTCTATATAATTCAATCCCTCATAGATAGCTATAAGTTCTGATCTAAGAACCGAACAATAGTTAGCATTTCTAATTCTTATGTCAATTGTACCATCAGATGACTCAATATCCGCACTGCTCTCAGAAATGCTACGGTCACCCTTGCTGCCGTCAGTATAATTTTTTAATGCTGAATGAGGAATGTATTAATTATCTCAAGAGTCATCAGTAAGAATAATAAGATTTCTCTGCAAACATAAATTGAAACATTATTTAACCAAAAGTCATTTTAAAAAGCTAGAGAATAAAATTAACTAATTTTTTTAATTTGTTAAATAGTTGTTTACAGGAATAGATATCCACTATTCCAATGGAAAATATTTGATTATTTATGATTGTTATGCACATTTTTATTTAATTTATTTGGCACAATAAATATGACATACATAATTTCTAAGTACTCCTAATTTTTTAGACTTAATTCTGTTATTTCTGTTATTTGAAATAATTTCGTTATACAGAATATTTAACAAGACATAATAAACACTTTATTTATATATTTCTTAGCTATTACATTCACATAACATAGGAAGTCCAATCCATGTTCACTAAAATAATAATTTATTCAAGTAATGTTTTGCATAAAAATTTATTCAAAATATAAATAAAAAGAAATATAGTAATTTACTTTTACAAAGCATGGAATCTTTTCTAAAGAATATGATATTTTAAATATAAAAAATAATAATATATGTGTAAATTATTTTATTTATCAAATTAAATTTAATGTTAACACGAATATATATATATATATATATATATATATATATATATATATATATGCACACTTATAAAATATGTGTATTCTTATCTTAATATACCTAAAGCTCTGAAATCCATTTTTTAGATTATTTGTTTTTATGGAATAATAATAAATAGTTTACTGACTATTCAACTGTTTTAATATAATAAATAAAATGTAAAAATAAATCGAATGAGTATCAAATATATCCAAAGAGTTCACATGATATAATTTTTAAAAAGTTGTCAATTTTATCATATACTGAAAAGGATATATATATGGAATCTTAGTAAATAAAAATATATTTGTAAAGGAATAAAATATATTTTGAAAAGGATGGCTGAAACAGATGTTCTGTCAATACACTTAGAGAACACAGATGGATTCTTCGAATAGAAATACTGAAGTCTAAAGAAGTTAAAAGAGGAAAAGCAATGTGTGTTGAGATTGAAGAATCATGTTTAGGAGTCTAATATTTTCAGAATAGTTTGATGTTATTTTTTAAGTACTATAAAATTTGATGTACTAAGAAACTTGAAAGCGAGAAAAGAACTGTAAGAAAATTGTACAAATATTTTGAAAATTTGTGAAAGATTAATTCTTTTTGAGTTTCGTAAATATAGGAATTCTCTATAGATTAAAATAGTCATTTAAATAAGTGCAATTCGCCACATTATTGTCAAAATTTGTCTTAAAGATCAACCCAAATGCATTTTTACAGTTTTTATGAAAATCTAGAAATGAGTTTTGAGCAACAAGCAAACTATTAAAATCTAAAATATCCCACAGAGTTCTGAATAAAGAGAATATATTGCAAAGGTCGTCTCAGATTAAGATTTAACAGGAAAAATTTTATATAAAGAGATATTTCTCAATTATAAATAATTTCCATTTTTAAAATTTGTTCCTGTTATTACTGAAAACTACTGAGTATTATTAAAAGTAATTTTCTACCATATGTTTACATCTGAAGGTCAATGGCATGCACTCAGATTTTAAAGGGAAATTAATGCTGAATTACTGTGAACGAAGGGATTATTAGTTAAAATATAACTATATATATAGGGTATTTTGATACAGATACATTATTAGAGGTTAATTTCTATATGAACAGAACTATTTAGGATTAGTTCAACATATATTTTTACTTTCTTCAGACGAAGTTTTATTTTATTAATGTCAGAGGTCCTAATAAATTCATAGACTTCAAAAAGTTTCAAAAATTTTTTCTTTAATGTGCATCATCTCGGTACATGATGTATTGTTTCTAGTTAGGTGTATTGAAAACTGAAAATTTCAGTCACATTTATTGTTATATTTATTGTAAGATGTTGAAGACCACACCAACCAAGCTTAGAAAAAGTTATAAAGTTGTCATTCGTATAATCGTATAGTTAAAAATAATTTAAAGTACTTAAGAAATGCACACAACTAAACATTTAATTTTTAGTCTTGTCTATAATTATGTATCATAATTTTTGTATGTAATATTTATAAATTATTCGTTACTGAAGCAGATATCTTATCCTTCATTGTATATTAAATGATTCATATACATAGTATATATATAGAAAAATAGCAAAGATAACATGAAAATGTATCAAATAAAATTAGTTTTTTCATAATTATAACATTAATACTCATAATTTTAATACTTTTTCATAATATAAATTTACTATAATACTTTTGAAAACTAATATTTTTTATTTTATATATATATATTTTTTCTTTTTACAATTTTCAGAATTAATTTGACATAAATTTTCTTACTTTGCCGAAATGTTTCTTAACTTTGGCATTTATATTATTTCTTTTTTCGTAAAATGCCTCATGAGATTTCAAAAGGATTTTTCGCTTAAATTATATTGTTTTACAAAGCTAAAACGCTCTAATCTCTTTTGATTGAAGGCAATTAAGGAGATTTGTATTTTTCTTAATTGAGAACGAATTCGTTTTTAGTTTTACAACGCAAAATATTATATATATGTTCTAATGAGCAGATTTCATGTAAGTAGAATAAAATTCATAATATTTATCTGTAAGATAAATAACGTGATTTTTTTATGTAATGTTACTTTTTTTCAATTAATGAGGTATTTATGCTTGTGATAGACAACTTATATATTTTTAATAAAAGTTTATTTAGTTGTTAATGAATTGAAATGAATTACCTATTAAAAATGTGTCTGAAATAACATTAAAAATTTACTAAGCCATGCAAAATAAATATTTACTTTGTAATTTACGAATAAATATATTTACTTATTAAATAAATGTTTTATGTCATGAACTGCATTTTGTGATCCAAAGTTTTGTAAATATCAATAGAATGTAAGTTTAAGAATAAATTGTTTCATATGGCAAATTCTGCATTCGTTTTTATTCTTGTATGTAGAGACACTGTAGCTTATCCTTTGGGTGTTAATTGTTTTAAATTTAGTGAAATTTTTATTATTCAGCAGATTACTGACGAAAAGTATATGCTGTGTGTGATAGAGTACATTTTTTGTATTTTCTCAGAAACTTATTACGTTGCATTAACATTATTTATTGATTTAAGCTCAAAGGACTTCTTATATTTGAAATAGAAATTGTAAATTTAAATCCTTATACCTTACTTAATGCAGACATATTTATTTTAAAAATTGAAATTGCAAATTTAAATCCTTATACATTACTTAATGCAGACATATTTATTTTTAAAATTGAAATTGTAAATTTAAATCCTTATACCTTACTTAATGCATACATATTTGTTTTAAAAATTGAAATTTTAAAGCAAAGATATTTCTAATAATAAACATATAGCTTAAACTAGACTTAACTTTGCAGGAACAAATTAGTATAAAAATTTATTAGTTTAGTCATGAAAATGAAGATTTAATTTATAGCTTATAAATCGTGTTAAGTTGAAATTGAAATATTTTACTTTTAAGATCTTGAATTTCAAATCGTAATTCATTTAGAATAATTTAGAACTAAATAAATAGAAAGCTATATAATATAAAAGCTCCATATGCTGTTTATAGGTATACTGATAATCATATTTTTAAAAAAATATACTAATATAAAACTACATATTGTTTTCATACCCACTAATAACTATGTTTTAATAAAATTTATACTTACGTAAAAACTCCACGCTGTTTACATGTATACTGATGATTATATTCTAACAATACTGATAATTACATTTTAAAAAATTTATACAAGCATAAATGGTCCATTCTGTTATCATGTATGCTGATAATTATATTGTAATAAATTGGATTTCAGTGAAATCTTATCAATAGCTTTTCAAATGCTCTGATATTTATTCAAAACATTAATACTTTTAGCTCCAAAATATTAAAAAATAAATTGATTGTAAAACACTATAAAATTTAAGTTTTTGATAAGAATAATAATTCAATTTCGTTTAAACAAGACTTTGTATAGTCCTCGTATGCAAATGTATTATTATTTAGATATACGTATGTATGTTTTTTTTTTGTTTACATTTCCCGTTTCATTCTTATCTTCAATTGAATCTTGAACTGTAGCTGACGTTTTAAATCTTATTCTTCCGTTTACGAGACACGTTTCAACTTTTTTCTCTATGATTATTTTATGCAAAAAAAGTGGAACGTTGATATACGAAGCCTCTCACTGGAGAACTAAAGTCACAAAGAAATTCCAAATGAAGGATGCGTTCGACGAGGTGCCATTCCTAGAGGGATTGTCAATACCGGTGGAAAGTCATCATTTATTCAAACATGCATTGATTTTGAAGTAAAATATGCAAGAGAACTGGATATTGCAAGATATTCTTATATCAAATTTTGTCGTTTCCTTCTTGAGAAAATTCATTGTAGGAAAAGTTCAATGTAAAGGATAAGGAAATGTCGGATGCTGAAGTATCAGGTGTCTCAGTTTATCATATTTTTCTTGAAAAAATGAAGTTAATATAATTTTATAAAAATTGAGAAATCAAATATTAAAAATATGACTTACGGGTTCTTCATTTATTAATATATGTTATTATAGTCAATTTGAAAATAATCGTTCAATGCTAATATATATTATACTATACATAATTATATTATTGATTTCAATATGGTAAAGCTTTAAACTGACAAATGTACAAATCCAATGTCCAAATTTACGATACTTCGAAAGTGTGACAACTGCTTCTTTTATTTAATTATATTTTAAACCAATAACAAAATAGCCACTTTGTTTCGAGATATTTCAAAATACCATTCTCATTGGTTCCTATTTTTCTCATGTTATTAATTTCTGAAGAATAATTATCATTGTAAATATATATTTTAATGTTTTGAAACCACACATACAGTATAAATTATGCTTTTTACCTTTATCCATATTCTTCAATAGTTGATAAATGGAGTCAACAATTATCGCTCAATGAGGATTGCATTACCAGATTATCTCTAATTAATGAAGACTGTAATAACTAATGAAGACTATAATAATTGCCTCATTAAGTCATAACTGCTAATAATAATTATACATCAACAGTTATCATCTAAAAAGACCTGTAATTTGACTTCCCAAGCACACCATGACAATTGCTGGAATGAGATTATTGTAAACAAAAGACCAACTTGTGTAGATACACACGAAGGAAATTGTAAGAAAAATTAGCCTAACCATATATTATTTTACGAGAAATTTTGTAAAAAGGTGGTTAAATATAAAACAATAAAGAATACATAGTAAAAATAATATATAAGCTTTGCCTTTTCCTGCTTTCTTTCAGTTAGTTATTAAACGTGATTTCTCTTAAAGATTCATAACTATTATTTATAAAATATATTTTAGCGTTTACTTTGTATTTTATTTACACAGAAAGATTATTTATGGTTTTATTTTATAATTTGCCTACATTTTAATGAAAATAATATACAGGAATGTTTTGTTAACGAAGTCACTTAAGTATAAACTATGCTTGACACCATTGTGGATGCACTTAAACCCAATGAGTGCCTTGAAATGTCTGAACATTTATTTGAACGATGCTTGTAAGCAAGAGATTGAATTCAGGAACACAACCATCTGTCTGATGTGTTGTAGCTCTTTTCTGTATTCCAATGCTTATGTTGTTTTTGTTCTTTCTATGTTTTTTGTTATGTGTGTGCTTCATCCACTAGTCAAGGAAATTATGTTCCATGTACTATTGTTACAAAAAATGCTTTCTTATATTGAATTGAAGATTTTTAAGAATCGAGATATCAAGGCGTTTTTTTTAAAATTAGATCACTACAGTATTATTACAGATTCTTGAAGTCAATAATTTAAAGTTTATATGTGTTGCAGAAATATTTTGCTTTCTTAAATGATAGGAAGTTAAATAGTATGAAATTGGGTGCAGCATAATTAATATTATGTCTGCAAATAATACGTCTGATGTGATATTCTGCCTTTTTCAGGTCGTTAAATTTTAATACTCTTTCTTTTATCAATATTAAATGTTTATTACAGAGATTAGTAATAGACATAAAATTCTCTCTATATTAGACTTTGTGTGTCGTATTATTTTAAATACTTTCTTAATTTACTTTAGAAATATAATTGCTTACTATAATAACTAGCTAATACAAGTTTAGGTGAAGTAAGAGACAGAATAAATGTTACTTATTTGTAAAGTCTACTTAATAAACAAAAGGTAAAGTGCAAAAATGATGCTATATGTTTGACATCATTATTAAAAAATTGCGGTTTTTACTCCCTGGAACAAATTTTAAAAAAGAACCTATTCACAAAAAAACAATATAACATGGCTGGTATGATGATTTATAGATAGTATGTTCCCAGACGATGCAATACAACTCGTACAACTATTAAGCTTGCTGAGTATCAAATATCAACCTGATCTTGGGGAATATTACACCACTCATCAAGCAATGCTCTCCAAAGTTTCGGTAGATAGTTCCATACGGGTGATAACCTCAGACTGAAGGCATTCGTCTACAATGTTTGCATGGTGAGGACGGACGTTGTCATCCATAAAGAGAAATTCTGCACCTATGGAGCCCCGAAAATAGCTGCGTACATGTTGTTCCAGAATGACATCTCGATAGATTTGGCCCGTCATGGTTACATTTTGAACATGCAAGTTAGTTCTGGAACCCGGAATAATTCCACCCCAAATGTGCAATCCTGCACCACCGTAACAGTGTCGTACAGTGGTGTTCTCTTGGAGGTAAACTGGTACCTGGCCCTCTCCATATGAAAGTCCAGCGATAACCAGACAGAAAACTAAACCTGGACTCATCGAAAAACATCACACAAAACCACTGTGGCGGTGTCCACAACGCATGCTCTTTACTCCAGGGTAACCCCAGGCGACAGTGAGTTACGGTAAGTGAAATACATCTGACAGGTCTGTGAGGATACAAACCAATGTGAACGAAGCAAAAATACAAATGGTCTTAGCTTCTGAATACCATTTTGTAATAAAATATTTTAGTACGTTTTTTTTTTAAATGTGATTGATGATAGTAACGAAATTAGGATCTAACATACATGAAAAGGGGTAAATCAAAAATTTACTTCTTTTTTTACGGATTTATGGTTAAACTTGTCATATTTTTTTAACAGAATATCGACTAGTTAAAGCTATTTAATTTTGTCAAGATTTCTTTAAATATTAACAGAACGTACATTTTTATTAATTTCCAGTTTTCGTGCAATACATATTTTAAAACTGCATTAGTACAATATCCCTTTTATCTCATCAGCCTGTGATCAATATTTTGACGCACAAGAAACCAAATACAATGACTTGCACACTTTCATATAGCATTACCACCACCATTTCTCTTTTGTCTCTTTTCTTCGGCTGGAAGGAGAATCCGAACTCTCCTGGGAAATAAGTGACACAATAATGCATCCTCAAGTAAATTGAATGTCTCTATCAAACATCGATGAACAATAGATTCCGTTTTTATGCGTTCTTTCTTCTTTAGATTTCTCTTGTTTGCAGAAGGAACTTTTCTAGGGTTAAAAGTAGTCTATTTCTTAAATGTTAAATGATTGCATTGAAATAAAAAGGAAGCCTCCGTGTTTTTATCATTGAAAAGAAAATCTTCAAATAATGGAATTAAAGCATTAAGCGTTAAATTTGGACAATAACATGGTTGATTTTATTATAATTTTTTTTAATTACAGCAAATCATGATGTATAGATAAAAAATTAAAATTTTGAACTTTTGTAAACGCATTTTCTTGATTAAAATATAAAAATTATATGGTAAATTAACCCATTGTTATTTATCTTGAAAGCTAATGTCATTGTGCTATATATGATTAAAATCAAATAATTTTGGAAATAATTATGTAATCTAATAAATTCTCTCTACAATTCTTCCTTAAAACAATTCTCTAGAATTTCAGTGTCCCCAAAAATAATATTAGTCTTCATTGTTAAATAAAATTTTATATAAACTATATATAAATTTTTTAACAAAATTTTCAATTGTATCTAAAACAAGTCGTTTTCGGTATATTAAATAGCTCTTGTAAATATTTTTCTTGTGTTTATAAGAACAGATGTAGTTTATAAAATAAGAAACAAATATCTAAAGAAAGTTTCATTTTGAATTTTATAATTAAAAATATTACCACATTTTTATTTACAAAATTTTTCTTTCATTTATTTTATATTACTTGTATAGAACAAAGTTTTCATTATCAGTGTTTAGATGGAATTATTAAAGAAATAATATAAAATAATTTTATATGTATATATGTTATTATATAACATTTTATAATTTAAACTTCTTTTAGAAGATATCCCATGGAAAATCAATCAATTATTGACTTGTAAAATATTTTTTTTAGTGTTGCATCTTAAAATAAATACGTATATTGGAAAAGGGAATAGAGAACTATTAATCCAATGAAGATAAAACAGAGATTATACGACTATTGTAAATTTTAACTATTATAATTTAATTAAAATATTAATTAAATTAATTAATATTTTAATACACACACGCTGTTAATGATTGTTAATCACATACTTTGCTGAAAAATTAAAAATCTCATTAGAGAACCGCAATTGAAAAATACATAAGATTTTTAATAATGAAAAACGAATAATATTTATGAAATAATTTCGAACATTTTTAATAATGAAAAACGAATAATATTTATGAAATAATTTCGATTTGAATACGAGGAAACAGAATTCACATCGGTTTGAATAACTCATTTGTATAGTAGGTTGGATATTTAAATATTATTTCAACATGCAAATATGTATATATATACATTATGTATAAGATAATTACTATAATTGAATTTTAGGTTACTAAAGATAATCTAATATTCTATGAGACTTTCTCCAATCGATAAACTAACATTAATATATATATTAAAATATATATATATATATATATATATATATATATATACATATTTAGTTTCTTTTATTATATAAGTTTGATACTTGATTTTTAATTTTTTCTTAACTTTAGCATTCAAAAAGAATTACTTAATATGCATTTTTTTTTCTATTTTTTATCTAATTTCAATTTTACAAATTGGCCTCAACAAACGTGATATTTTAAGCAGTTTTATTGAGATACATGTTTCTGCCATACAAAAGCACGTTTGTTTTTCGAGTCACAGAATATTATTAACTAGTATTTGCTTGCCTAGTGTGATAAAATTTTGTACAGCTTTTAATCATTTCCTCTATTCCTTAAATCATTTTTTCAGCTGATAAATTGCTTGCTTGCTGGAGAAAAGAGAAACTTTACCCACAGATATCCTTAAGAGACATATTTCACAATGCATACCATCCATGCAAAAATGTAGTGATTCCATGCTCATTTATTACTTAGCGTAGGGTCTACCAACGTTGTTCGAACATGTATTGCATTATCTTGTGTACAAGTTGATGTAGAGTACAGGCTCTCAAAGTGGTCCAGATGAACTTCCAGGGGTCCATAGGAGATTGCATGTGGGGTCTACGTAGACATGAAAAGAAAACAGGTGTTCACAAGTTCTAAGCAGGGGTACACGAAACAATTTCTAGTTTTCAGAATAAAGAACAAAAATTTTGGCTTCGATTTACCTATCTACTTAGGCAGGTAGCATCATTCACTAGGCAGATACTCAAAAATATTCGAGACTCAATTCAAACACAGAATTGAATAGAACAATAGATAATGGTTTAAGTGTACACCACATGACGAGACTTGCAAAATGCTGCCCATGCACCCGCTCGTCCGGGATGCTTGTTTCACTCGTCGAATGTAGTGCTTGCAATCTACATTAGTTATTGTTGTTCTCCTATGACAGCTAGGCTGGCAAGTTGGGTGCGCTACTCCACTTTTTCCAATTGAAGAGTATTTGGTGTGGAGTCAGACTTCTTCAGTACACAGACATGCCATAGGGACCCGTTTATAGGGTAGGCAACCATTCACACTTCATTCACACATAAGGAAACTACAAACACAGAATAGAGTGAGAGAAAGTACATCTATATTTGAAACCAGGATCTCCCTATCCGTAGTCAGGCACGCTGACCGCAAGACAAGTTGGCCGGCAATCTACATTAGTATAAATACGAATGCCAAGAACAAAACATTACTCATTTGTTACCGGGATTTTTAACATAAAATTGTGACTGTGAGTAAATCGATGTCAATGTTTGCAGAAAAAGCATCCGCCTGTTTGTTATACATATGTTTATTGTATATTGTAATTTATCATATTAAACTGGTTTTACTATTTGAATGTAGTAGGTAGTTATGTAGTAAAAATAAATGCTAGAGATTAATCAAAACTTCTATAAAAGAACAAAAAAATCAGGAAAAGATTAATCTTTAGGTACATAGGTACTTTTTTGTTAAAAAATATTTATTTACGAGACGACAGTGATTTATTAAAAGAGCGGTGTTTCCACGAGCATTTTATTTTTTTATTGATATAATTCCATTCTGTTGTGCTATAATAGTCATATTCTTGTATTCACCACAGAAACAAATATTGTTTTACAAGTCACAACTGATACGAAAGATGGCTGAATCTAAGATGAAACGTCGACAATACAGTGTTGATTATTTGAAATCTGGTTTTCTTCTTATCAACGGCAGATAAACAATTGCTCATGTGTCTTTTGGGCAACAAAGTTCTGAACAATGACTATGAAATCATCGAAGCTCGAAAACCATCTAAGAAGGTGTCATCCTGAAAAAATAGGTAAAGATCTTAAATACTTTTAAACATTGAAGAAAAAGTATGAAATTAAACCTACCTTAAATAATATGTTTGCTTCAACGTCTCAAAGTAACGATGATGGCTTGCGGGCATCTTACAATATTTCTTTGCTTATTGCGAAATCTGGAAAACCGCACACCAACGGAAAAGAGTTCAATTTACCCGCTATTGAAGAGGTTTTAAGAACTGTTCTGCGCAAACATCTATTTGACGTACTCAAAATAATTCTTTTAAATAAGAACAAGGAGTCTACCGAAAACAGTAAAACTTGGAAAGTGGACCACGAGAAAAAAAAAATTTTTGAACCCAAGATATAGTTATGAAAACCCATTTAAGTATTCACTTCATCAGTCGAGTTTGGTTCAGGCTTACGAAACAGATAGGATTTTTTCAATTTTAGCGACTAAGCAAAATGTGACAAAGAAATAAGATAATATATTGAGACATCTGTTTTTTTATATATCTTGAATTATTATTATTAAGATTTTAATTTTCTGATTACTAGTTTATAGTTGTAGGAATGATCTTTGCTCTTATAACGTTCACAATAATTTTTTTTTTATTTTCATTTTAAAGTAATCAATATTTTTTTCATTTTTCCAACTCTTGCATCTTCAAATAATTCTAGAGTTTATTAATTAGTTTTTCTTTAATATCTTCATATAATTTGAGTAAACACATAAGAAATATTTGTAAATATGCTTCATCTTCCTAGTTTTCTACGTTGGTTGTTTCAACATAATTAAATAACAAAGATCTCAAAATACTATTTATTTATTTTTAAAAGATTTAATGTGCTATTATAAATAAAAAAAATAATTTTTTTATCATTTGTGACTTATATAGATATTTTACAAATAGCTTACGATTAAATGTTGTAGTGAAATATTAATAATGTGATTAAATATTCTTCCATTATAATTACCGAAGAGGAATATTTTAATTCTGCTAAATATGTGTATATTCAAAGCGAATACTAATGTAGTAAAAACATTACAATTAATTCACAATCATTAGCAGTCTCAAGGATTAAAATAAGTTTAAAAAACAAACTAAGTAATGGCGTAAGCAAATATCTGGATATGGACTCTATCGACAACACTGGAAATTTATTGAAACACACATTTCGTACGAACTTCAGTTAATTGATTCGGTCATAAAAAATAATTTTAATTTTATTAATTTTTAACTGGTGATGAATATTTTTCATTCAAACTAATTTAATCCCTCATAGCGTTTAGCTTAGAAATTAAAAATACCTGCAAAACTTTAAAAGCATTCTACATTTTAGAAGATGTTTTTGTATAAGGTTTGTCCTATTCACTAGACATCAAAAGAGACACACAAAAACACATTAAATTATGCATTTTAAGGCATATAATTAAAAATTTCCGATTGATCAGCAATAGTTTCCCAATTATTAATTCTTCAATTTTAGAATTTCACTTCCAAGAATGATGATTTAAATATTAGTAGATGATTGCTTCCAATTAGCAAGGATTAAAGAAAATAATTTAATTGTTATTTAATAAAGAGAAGACCCAGCATGAAACCATAGACTTACATATTACAGAGATCAAGTTTTAAACATGATATCTTTCGTAATTCATTCCTTAATGTTCTTAATATTCTTTTGGATTTAAATTTTAGATTACCCATTATTAATAATTTGTTTCATTTTTTCATTTTGATTGTTTTCTTTTCTTTGAATACAATAAAATATCAGACAAATAGTTTTATTATGCTCATTTCTTTTTTTTAGTTTTTGTTTATCATTCATTTTGGGTTTCAAATATATATATATATATATATATATATATATATATATATATATATATATATATATTTATTATAGACAGTATATATATGTATATATATATAACGATTTTAGATTTACACTTATTTCTACCTAACATATTGTCTTGGTAAAAATATCATTTAGATTATATTGATTCAATGCTTAAGTTTATTTAATGATTTTCTTATTTATAAAATATTATTACTGATTGAAGAAGGCTCTTCTATTTAATTGTGCAAATTGATAGGATCTCAAATGGGAAGAACCTTTTCTTTATTAAAACGTTGGTAACCTCTTTACATTTTGTCATGATTCCCGACAATAATTTGATTAAAACATATTTTAAAAAAATAGCAGAAAATAAGAGCATTATAGTTTTAATTTTGTTTTCATATTCTTTTGCTGTACATGCCTTACACCAGTATCCTAAAATAAATGTAAATTTAAAGAGACAGCGTTCACTAGAAAGATGCACTGTGCTCTGATTTAATGGCCGAATCTCATCAAATTTAATTTAAGATTTTGTTGTATAGCTACTGTCTTTGTACAACTTAGACTATTTAATGGAATCCCATTTGCAGTCTTTGTTTTGAAATGAGTTTAAAATTATAGCCTTTCTTAATTTCAGTTTCCTCGACAGTAATTTTCTTAAGCAAAAATAAAAATACATATATTAGAACAACGAAGAATGTTAAGTATCATTTAAGAATTCAAAAATATGTTAATAGATTTTTAATTCAAATTAGTTTTATGAAAGTTAAATAAATTGAATTTCGCATGATGCTAAATTTCCGTGTTCCATTACTTCATGTCCAATATTTAAATTGCATTATGTGCAAAATAGGATAAATTTTCCATTATCACGTCCAAAATTGGATAAAAAAATTGAAACACAAAGTACTCGTTATTTGTAAAAAAAATGTGTAAAGATATTTAGTATCATAAATCGTAGTTCTTTTCAGCGATATCAATCACATATTTATTAACAAATTTAATGTTACTCAATTGTTAAACAAGAGCAATTCATTATTGAAACATTGAGGGTCAGAAAAATAAGAAACTCTTTTAAAACACTTATAACAGAAATTGAATATGCCTATAGATTTAAGGAATACAAATTTAAAAATTAAGATTTTTGCTTTAAAATATGAAAATACACAAACAGTTTCTTTCTGAAAATAAATAAAATAAATATATTCTGACAAATTTTCATTAATTTTATTTTATTTTTATAATTAAAATTTACCTTTTATTTTCATATTATCTTTATGTATGAAATCCTAAAACAATTAGAAGTTATTAATTGTACATTTTTTGAATATTTCTTCTTATTTCAATAAAGCATAAAATATTATCTACTAATGCATTAGAGATGATATCTAATATTTATTTATTTTTTCATGTGTTTATTTTTGAAACATGCATTTTTTGCATTTGATGATTCACTGACTATCTTAAGTATGTTGTAGCACGATGTGCATCTTTTAAACGACAGTTTCTTAGATTAGATTTTTTAGACAAAGTGGACTCAAAAGCACTAAAAAATTTCATGTCCACAAGATGAATCGAGCCCACGAATGGTATAACCATAGATACAACTTATTATTGGACAACCGATTCGGCTGAATAAATTCCAGAAAAGGAGTAAGGAGTAAAACAATGTGTTGAAGTAAATTATAATTAAAACCAACTTGTTACTGCATAAACCCTTAAAAAGTTTAAAGATATACCATCGAATGCATAAACTTTGATTACTTTTGTTTATAAATCTTAAGATTTCATCATGGCTTAATAATGTTTCCTATTTGTTCTTAAAAATGTCGATAAAATTCCATTACAAAATGAAATAAAAAAAAAACTAACTTGATTTATTTCTTAATCCAAAAGTATTTTTCTCAGTATATTTCAATTATTTTGGAAAGTTAGTTGACTTTTACAGTGAATGTTTCATAGACATTTAGCTTTCTCATTGAGATTATAGTTATCGAATTTTTTTATGTTTTTAGATCAAATTCTTATTAAAACATTTTGATAATTAAATAAAGAATAAATATTTAAATGTATCCATGCAAAAGTACTCATGAAATTTGTTTCAAAATAAACATATTTAAAAAAATATTACTATAAAAATATTTTTTTTTTATAATTTCTGGAAACATGCTAGATTACTACATATTTATATATTTATTATTATCAGGCGCTTACAAATAGAATTTTTTTTCACTTCTTATGAAACAATAACAATTGACATAAATATGAATTAATTTGAAAAGTTTCCTTTAATAAACTGCATTTGTACATAAAGTTTAATGATAAGCTATTGAGAGTTAAAGATGATAGAATTTGTTAATCAATATGCATTTCTTACATTTTCTAGCAGTTTAACCTACAAAATAAACTCTATAATTAATACTTATTATTTTACATAAAACTATTTTATTTGAATTGTTCACAATTTCAAGTAACAGTGCTTTTTTGTTTTCATGATTAAAAATATAAAACGGGTCCTTATTTCTATTTTCTTTATATTGGAAATTAACAATTTACTTAATTAGTAAAGTAGCTCCTTGAAAGAATTAAGAAATTCTCTCTGAGATCTGTGAAAAGACGTGAGAATAATTCTGTTTAATGGATACTCCCTTTAGTATGAATCTCTGAGTAAGGAAACTCAAATCGCCTTAGCACGAGATTCTCTTCATATATCATTCTTAATGCATTGCCTCACCACCAATTAACACTTCATTTATCCATTCTGCCAATGGTGTTTTTTCTGTTCCCCTTAGGAAGCTGAATGGATAGGTGGAAAACGAAAGTAGGCTTAACATCTCCTTATTCAGACTCGGTAATGAAAGGGGTTGATTGCGCATCTACTGTAACGACTTCAACTGTAGTGGGAATTTCTTATTTATTGTTTAGAAAAAAAAATAGGCGAGCATTTACAGTCAACAACGGAATACAGTTTCATTGTTTTTCTCTGATAGAGCCATTTGCTTTGAGATGTTCTTTCATGGAGTAAGCTTTGCGTACCTAATTACTTAATATTTATTAAGAAGAAAATCATAGTATACTGATAAAAATAGAGTGTATTACAATATTAGTAAAATGTATTACTATTGTACTCAGTGGTTGTTGCTTGAGGGAAATTTAAAAAACTGATTTTATCAAAGAAAATGGCATAAGTTCCAAATGTCATTTAATGTCAAAATATAGCATTTTCATGCACATAATTATAAGATAATAATGAACTTAAGAATGGAATCCAAAAGCTGTTTAACCCTAAAATATTCTAATAATTAAGAAACGATATAATTTATATGTAAGTAAAATGCTTTCTAGAATAAGGGGATATCGTGCTCCAGCAGCAATAAATTGCTTCGAATTCATCAATTTCTGTGAGAAAAAAACAACATTTACTTACCCACACACAAATGAAGACACAATAAAGAAAACTTCCTTTATTATTTTAGCTTCTCATAAGAACATTTCATAAAATACAGCTTACACAGTTTTGAAGTTTCCTAGTGAAGGTACATTTACACTAACTAACAGAGAACATTAACAACCATGGTTCAGGGAAAGACTGTTTCGAGAGCTTTATACATGAAAAAGAAATTATTGAGACGAACACATCACAAAAATCGTTTTTAAAGAAAAAAGGCCTGGACGTGCAAAATACCTAGATCGCAGTATCAAACTACTGAAAACTTAAAGAAAACTACCCTAAAAACTTCGCATTTGCAAAAAAAAAAATATTCAAAATATAAAATCCACCAAAAAACAATTTATAGAAAACAGCCAATATAAAAAACTGAAATGACACATGACAGTGGTTGATAATGTATAGTTGCAATTACAGGCAAGGTACTATTTGTGTAGATACTTAGATAAAATGTTTTGATGCAGATACCATTTATGAAGCTTATATGTTTGTTAATATATGTATGTAATTACAAATTCACCAAATATGTCACATATAAAATTTTTTGCAAATATATCTAACAATTCAAATCAAGCTCATAATTTTGAACATATCAAGGTAAACAGTGCGAATTTACAGTTTTTAGTTCAAAATTGCCTTCAAACGATGCAAATGGATGCTTCGAGCAATGGATGCTCGAAAGATCAAAGGATAGATTTTCGAGCAATGGATGCTCGAAAATTATAAAATATTATTTGGACTGTAATAAATGGATAGGAACTTGTTTCTTGGAATACAAATATTTTTCAAAATTTCACCACCAAAGGCCTTATTTTGTTTAATTTAAGACTATCTCACTTTATTTAGATTTGAAAATTTCTACCATTTATCCACTCTCATGGAATAAATCGTACTCATTAAATTATGTAATCATTAAAGTAAAGTTGTTGTTGCACTAGTATGATTCTCTGTACTTTGCCTTGGGCTCTATCAGTCACATAGAAGTAGCCAGGTCAAGTCTTCGTGGTTTTCAAGCAAGACTAAGCAGAAGACTTCCAATACTTGACTTGCCACCCTCAGAGGTATCATTTCACTTGGATGACACCTGCGACTACTCCCAAATTTAACATGCCCCAGCCACCATTTGCAGACAAAATGGGTATTCGGTTAAGCCCTGATTCGAACTCACTAACTTCCGATAGTGGGAATGACTCCCTAACCAATCAGGCCACCATCTTTAATGTGAAGAGCAAACATAATTAAAATATTTGAAACTACATTTAATGACACTTCTAATAACAAATGTCATCTACGGCATTTCAATTCTTTCCTCAAATCTGAATGTTGAAAAAATAAGCATTTATTTTTTTAACCCCTAACATTCAAGCAGTAAAATATCTTTAAAAAAAATTGAGTATCATTATGGAATTTAACTTCAAAATCACTAATTGTAAGAAAAATGGGAAGAAAAATCCCCTCTTCATCAGAGTAGTTGTTATAAATATTAATTGGAGGAGATTTTGTTTTCGAAAGCTTCACTATGGCAATTTAAAAAGCGTATCTACAATTTTATATACCAAATCAATATCTTTTATTATTAACAATTTCATTCACTGAAACAATAAATTCATAACAGTTAATCACAAGAAATTTTAAGAGGAGGCAAAGTATTCCATTGCCTGTCAAAAAATGCCAATTACTAGCAAATCATTTCTGTTCAGAAAGGGAAAGGAAATGAATTCCTATCAAAACAACTGGGAATGTGATGATTCGGATGAAAAAAAATTATTTATGAGCTACTACTAGTTCTCTTCTACATTTGGCAGTATTCCTACTCTTGCTTACATTTGGCAGTATTCCTACTCCTGCTTACATTTGGCAGTGTTCCTACTCCTGCTTACATTTGGCAGTATTCCTACTCCTGCTTATATTTGGCAGTATTCCTACTCCTGCTTACATTTGGCAGTATTCCTACTCCTGCTTACATTTGGCAGAAGAGTTTTATATTTCCGTTCAATTGTTCGAATTTTGTAGAGAATTTGCCATTGTTATTAGTGCAAGCTTACATCTGGGTAAAGTTTACTACCATATGATTCAATATACGACAATAGTTCTTACTTTAGTTTTTTGCTATTGAAGAAGAATGACTTTGGAATATCCTCTAGACTGATAAAGTACACATTTAAATAGGTAGTGTAGTGAATATTCACATCAGCCGAATTCCAGAACCAGAAAAAAAACATCTTTATTGCTACAGGCTGCACTGTAGTCACCAAATGTAAACATGAGATTATGTTTTACTGCCTCCTTTATACTTGGAGCGTACTTTTTCAAGTAATTTAGTTCTATAGCATCTAGACTCATGTTCAATAACCTGGCAGTGATATACATTATAATATTACAGTTTTACTTTCTAATCTGCAAGAAGTCAATTGCATTTACGATTAATCTTTAAGCAAGATGGAGCTCCTCCACACGTTAGTGTTTGCTTTAAAAAATGTTTCCAAAACTTCTTATTTAGAAAGCATGTCATCTACTATTACATTCATGATCTCATTGATTCCTAACTGAATTCATTTGAATTTTGCCCAAAAATATCTGAAACATCTCTTAATTAGTGAGAATCTCAAAACAGTATCTGAGACTGAATTTAGGACCTTTCCAAGCATACACTATAATCAATTGGACAATATATTTAATTCCTGATGGAAGATCAAAATATATGTCGCCAAGTTGAGCATTATTTCTGTTTATAAGGCATTTCATCTATCATATATGTCTGATAAAAATTCATTACAAAATGCCCTTTGGTGGTGAAATTTTAACAAATAAAAAAGCTTTTGTTCTTAAAGGAATATCAGTTTTATATTGTTAATGTAACGTTTCCTTTCTGAATGGCTATTTGAGCAACATTTTCGTCAAATGAGGATTTTAAAATAGCGTCACTTAGTTTTGGCTACAAGTGCTTAAAAAGAGCTGATTTATTTTAAATGCATTTAATGTAAATGGGCTTCTCTGATGGGAAATTAATCTTGTTCATTGTTGCAAATAGTTATAGAAACCAAGACTGCTGACAGTTTTCTTACTTATAAATAAAGTTAAGAATGTGCTTATGAAAGGCAATCAAATGAAAGAAATAGATATATGCTGAACATTTTTTCCAGAATACTCGTATATCGATCTCAAGGGTGATCGATATATTCTGGGAAAAAATGTTCAGCATAAATCTATTTCTTTCATTTTATTTAGAAATAATTTTTACTTCTGTTAAGAAAACAAATTCTGTTATAAGAATTCGTTTTTTATTGTATCTCAAAGAAAAAATCAATAGTTTCCCTCCATAAATGACGAGAAAGCATTTATAATTTACAGTTTCCAAAACAAAAGAAATGTTTCAGTAAAATTAAAACTTTTTTTATTGGGTTTCATTATCATTAAAATATTTAATTTTTTACAAGTAATCTTTCTTTGACATGAGTTTTCTAAGATTAATTGTGAGCACAAAAATATATTTAAAATGTTTAATTATTTCTTTTTAGTAACTGAGATCTTTATTAGTAATAAAAATTACGAACATTCAGGTAGTGCTAATAAAATGAAACGTTGTCATACAATTTTAATTCTTACAAATATAATGAAATAAAATTTAACATATTAATGTTAGATTAGCAAAGAACTATATTAATATTACTTTTTCAGATGTATGTACAAAATACTTCATATTTAATTCTTTTTTGTAAAGGTTAAACATATTTTTTGTAACATTAAGAACTATAATTGGACATTATTATCAAAAATAGTATCGTAAATGTCAATAAAAATATTATTTTCAAAGGAATTATAACAATTTATAGAAAATAAATGGCAACGAAAAATTTAATTTGATTACTTATTCTTCTATTATAATTTTCCTTAAATTATATTCTTTATTTGAATGTGAATTTAGAGAAGTATGTTTTCAATAAAATATATAGATATAATGAAAAGTGTAACATTAATATGAATTTCTAAAGTTTAAAAACTCTAATATTTGTTTTACAGTTTCAGAGTTCTTAAAGATTTTGTGTTTTGTTTACATTTTTCATATTAACCTAGCATTTCATAACTTTTTCATATAAATTATCATATATAAAATTCCTTATAATGTCATCTATTTAAATAAAATAGAACTCATTTAAAAATACAAGGTACTATTTGTCAAATATAAATTTGAAAATCACCTTTTTCTCACAATTCTTTGTATAATATAGTTACATTTCCCGAACAAAGATGCTATTTTAAGTCTCTGATTTAAAAATTCATCCTTCGATTGCTATTTAATCCACTGTATGGTTATAATTGTCAAAAACAGATTCCCTAATGTGATATAAGATAAATATCACTCATTAGAGAAAAAAATATTTCTCTTTTAAATAATAAAAATAAAACGTGATTTACATTTAAGAGTTCAGATTTTATTAAATATTCAATTCAAAATTCTGAAATTAATTATTTCGTCATGGGAAAAATAAAGAAATAAGTATTTCAAATTTACATTAAATGTTTTACAACAACAGAATATCTTAAGATGATCATTAACTAAACATATGAATGATGCAAATCGTATGATATTTGACTGGTGGATACTTAAAAATGTTTGATTTTATAATCACAGAATTTAGAGACATTTGGTGGGGCTCTAGTTTAAATTATCCACAACAGAATAATTTTCAGCCCTTTTTAGAAAATGTCATTTGTCATTAATAAACTTTCTTAAATAGTGGCAATAAATGTCTGGAGTATATTTCTGCAAGGAGTGTAAAGTTATCTCTAGTAATGGAAAAAAGAGCTTAAATACTTCTGCTTAAAAATGTCTATACACATACAGTAAACCGATTTTAGATAAAAAATTGCTTCTGGCATTTCTAAAATGGGATGTAAATATTACATAAATCTTTTGACCTCCAGTTTGTTCTAAAAATTATGAGCGTGAATCAAAATTTATTGTTCAAAAATTCATTTACATGACTGACTGTGTGTGTGTTAGAAAGGAAAAATAATTTCTTCATAACTGAAAGTTTAGATTTCAATTTTAGCCATTATTGATCTTATTCTGTTACTCGTTCATATATGTACATAGTGAAACATTTTAAAGATATTATTAATTATGATACACATAAATACTCTCATAGCACCATGGAAGATCTTCGAGGAATGGTATATACAGCAGAAAATATTTGACTGATGAGTTCACTGAGTATATTTTTAAAACATCAGTTCCCGAAACTATTCTCTTTGTTTTAAAATATAACTTAAGATTTTTTAACTTTCATTAAAATGTCGGAAAAATTTATTGTATATGGTCGGGGAGAAATGTAATTCTTCATTCCAATACTAAACATTAAGAATTATGTTAGCGAGATTACTTAATAAGTGAGCAATAAATGTAAGTTCATTTTCTAGAAATAAAAATTCCTGTTAATTTATTAATTTAAATCTGCCCCAAAATGTATTTTTCATCAACAATTTTGCTTCGAAATTTATCGTTCGAAAGAATATCATTTATAATTCAAAATATGAAGCAGCAGCTAAATGTCTTAAGATTAAAAAAATCATATATATCTCAAATTTAGTTTGATGCCATTAAAAATACTATATTTTCTAAGTACTTTCCAGCAACTCCAACTATAAGTTAATAACTCCAACAACTCCAACTATAAATTCATATTCCATCTCAATATAACTTTTCATGTTCTGCAAAAGAAATTTATTGTATGAAGAAAACAATATCCCTTTTTGTAATTAATTAATACTTTTCATAAAAACAATATCTGAAATTTAAGCAACTCTTCAAATATTCACACTTTTAACTGTCAACTAACCTTTAGCTATTAGTAAGCTGTTTTTAATCTAACAGTGTTTAGTTTCATAGCGACAACAATGCTTTACTTTTCATGAATTGATTCATGGCGTAGAATAAACATGATCATATTGTTTCATTCATCAAGAAATATTGACATTATCTTTCCAATTAATTTCCATTGAAAATTTTCAAAAAACGAATTTCATATACGTTTTCTCAAAACTCAACAAAGAAATTTTAAATATAAAAAACTTTATGAAAGCATACATAATATAAAGCATTTATAATAAAAATAAGTTATTAAAAAATTACAAGTTTTCACATTGACACTCCATATTTTAGTTTTTGCAAAGACAAGAAATCTTGAAATACAAGGATAGCGAAAGTAAAAATTGAAACTACAAGAAAAACATATAAATCTTTAAAATATTACATAGATTTCCAAATGTGTGACAAGTGTTAAATAGAAAAAATAATAACTATAATGATTTTTTGATTTTTTTTTTTTTAAATTTCAAAAATTCAAATAATTATTTTGTTTGGCGTGTATATTAGTATGAAAATAATTTGAAAAGAAATTACATTTGTGACATATATTTCATATAGTTTCATTTTATCTTCATTTACACATTCGATTACTTAATTCATTTACTGAATTTAATAAGAAAATTGTAAAATTTATTTAATTAATTTGTCATGATTTATTGTCAGAATTGTCTGATTAATACATACACACAAATATATATATATATATATATATATATATATATATATATATATATATATATATATATATATATATATATATATATATATATATATATATATATATATATATATATATATATATATATATATATATATATATATATATATATATATATATATATATATATATATATATATATATATATATATATATATATATATATATATTATTTATATATATATATATATATGATCTCAAACCCATTAAACTTGAGTTTAAATTGGGAAAATGTCATTAATGTTTAAAATTATTCTTTGCATTGTTTTCCATATACATATATCCTGCATACATATCCATACATTTGAAATCCCACATAACTGTGATAGTATTTTCGGGAAAAAATACGAATAGTTGAGCAGACAATTTGATTTCACATAGCCATTCATAATTCCTTAATTGCAAAAAGATTTCTCTTACATTAACAGCTGCACTCACTTCTTATTTGAATAAATTATGCAACCAATGAAGTGTAAAAGAAAGATTACTCAAGGATTGAATGCGTTGAAGCTCCCTTCTAATCACCAAATCATGCATCGGAAGCTTGTTAATGTAGTTATCTAATTTCGTAATGAGTCATTAACATGCATTTATTACTACTTGTGATTTTGTGATGCTTGTTCTAATTTCCTTGAGACCTAAATAATGAAAGGGAAAAAATCATTAAGGTTTGTCAAAGTACTGTGTTAACTAGAGGTTCAGTGAGAGATTGAGCTCTATATATACGAGAATGTTTCTAGAACTAATTAAAGCAGAGATTTAAATGATAAAACGATTCAATCATTTTTGAAGATAGCATAATATTTCAAATGAAACATAAATTCAAAGGTTATCATATTTTACCACAAGAAAAGCATCTGAATCACTATTTGTTAATTTATCTTTTTTAGTTAATACAACGAAAAAGAGAAATGAAACAATGCTTTTGATCCTAAGAAATTCATATTCAATTAATTATCAACAACATTTTTGTTTAAAAAATGTTAGAGAGAAAATAATGTAACACTTTATGATATACAATTTCTCTTTTCCAAAATAAATCGAAAACAGCAATTAGGTAGAACTCTCTACAGTTAAAATAAGAAACTAACTTTTGTTACAAACACTCCACGAAACTATTAAAAACAATTTTATCTGTTTTAAATGACTTCATGGAACCAACAACAACAAGTGGCTTTGAATATTTTGAAGTTTAATCTTACAAAATCCTATTTCAGATCCTCCAGATCCTATTTCAGATACAGATAAAGTCCAGAAATAGATATGTTAGTGTATAAAAAAATTAAAGTTCATATAACATTTTTAAACATGTCCTAAATCAATATGAAATGAATAACTATATATATGAAATGCTTTAATTTATGTATGTTTTGTGCTGGGTATACTGCCTGCAATAATTTTTGACGAAGTGAAACGCTAGAGCGGCTTCTGAAATTAAATGTTTTAAATATTAAATACACATAATATAATAACAAAGCATAGAAATAAATTCTTAAGTATTTATTAATCATCTAATTGATTTTTTGATTTCTTTCAAATTTTCATTCTTTTTGAAAATGAATAAATTTAATGTTTCTTTTGCCATATTCCTCCATATTTTCCATATTCTGCTCCTCATTTCATCAAAATGAAAATTATAATAAAACAAAAAATACTCTCTTAGAAATAAAAGTTTAAAACTAGCTTTTTTTAAAAAAAAAAAAAAAAACTGTTTTACACAACCATCTTTAGGGAAAACAAATTGTAATTATTATGAAATATTTTAATGGGTAATTGCAATAGCTTAAGAGGGAATATAATTTAGTATATTTTTCGTGATCAATTTTTGATTTTGAACTATGTCTTTGAATGGAAATTACTTTACATGAAAAATAATTTTACAAATTACAATTATTAATTAAGTATTATTTAAACCCGACTGATAATTTATTAAGTTCATTTGATTTTCAAAATCTCATATTATCTATAACCTGTTGTAATAGACGTAAATAGATATGAAGATACAAATGTTTGAAAACAATAAAGATTTGTTTATTATATGGTACCTAAATTATGCTATCATAATCATTAAATAGTGAATGTTGTGTTATATAACACTCGTATGTATTAAATTGTATTAAACTGTATTTTGATAGGTTTTGTTGGTAATGCCAAAGATTCCAAGATAATTTCGAAGTATATTTTAGAAATTGTAAAATTGCAAATTTATTTAGATCAATCAATATATTAAATAGTTATTTTCTTTTGTGTAAAATAAATATTTTCTAATATTTTTTAAAAAAGAAAAAATAATATAAATAATGTGCATTAGCTATTACATATTTCTATTTCGAATTTCGATATGATTTCTCTCCACCTTAATAGACTTATAGCTGCTATCATGTTAGGTTTTGTTATTGCATCTTCTTACTCTGATCGCCAATGTCTGAAACAGCTAAAAAAGATAATCACTTCATAAATCGTATAGCTATGGTCAAGAAATCACATTAAAAAGTGAACTGGTACCCTCATCATTTTCAACACTATCAGCATAATAACATTAAAGATCAGTATAATAACATATCATTAGAGAAAATTTAACATGCTTAGGTCCTATTAGTAGGCCGTTCTTTATCGGCGTCAGATATCGAAATTGCTATTTTTCAGTAGCGAGAATGACGGTTCTCCCCACTACATGATCGCACCTTATAACTACATTAAGAAGCAACTTTTCAGTACCACTATCTGTCTCAGTTGGTAAACAATATCATTGGAGAGTAAAATTATGAAAAGTTTGGTACACTACAAATAAACTATGCCAAAATATTTTAAAATATGTTACTTTTAGCTTAAGTAACATTTTAATTACACACTTTTTGTTTCTGATATGATCGTCAATGATATGATTCTAGACTTCGTTTCTCGGCGAAATTTATCGGGAGAGATTTAAATACTTTCGAATAGTCAAAGAACCTTCCACTGTTTAAAATTCGGTTCAACAGTTCGTGGGTTCGAATCCCACCTTGGGCATGGATGTTTGTAGTGGTTCGGAATCCACTTTAAACCGTAGGTCCCGGTCTAATTAGCCCTCGTGTGCAAAAAATGACCGTTGAGCGACAAACCAAAACCAAACCAAATCCACTGTTTAAAAAATTGGAGATTGATAATCGAACATAAAGAAATTGAAATGATTGATAAGCTTGGAACCCTCTCCTCACATCTTCTAGCCTACATCTTCAATGGATATCATCCCATGCCGCTTTAAAATACAATAAAATAGCATATATATTGACAAAAGAGGGAACTGTCAAGTCACTTATTTGGGGGATTCCAATAACCTACCTTGAGATGTACTCATTAAGCAAGGTCTCAATAAACATTTCTTGTAGTTATCCACCAGAACACCCATGTTATATAAGTAAAGGTCCTGGTACATGGAATGGCGTTGCAGGTGATCGGAGAGACCAAACTGCTTTGGATCGACTGTGTACTAGACATTTAAAAACCCTTCGATTTTCCAATCGCACTAAGACTTTCTAAGCTTGAACCAAATGTCACATTGAAGAGGCCAGTCGCAACCATCTTTCGGACAGCACCTGTCTACTTCCTGAGGATCTACTAAAAGACCCCAGTTTGGCTTCTTTGAAATTAAAGGGGGTGACCTCATGGATCTGACCTGATTTCAGACCAGAGAAAATAGTAAGAAGAAGAAAAGGAGAAGACTCTGCTAGAATTTTGTATGCAAACTTGATGTTGAATGCATGTCTTATGTTTAAGCAATATTATTTATTATTGAAAAAAGAAAATTGTTGATGTAAACAAAACTCTTGTTAAAAATATTTCGAAATATATGTATATTAATTTCTTTTTAATAAACTTTACATGCAACTTCACATACACACTTAAGAGCCAAAACATTAACATCACTGCTATTTTAAATTGAGCTGAACTAAATTAAATTTCGTTGGAACCATGATACTGGGAGAAATATGTAAAATTAATTCTGAAGTGTCTGAAGGCTCATTCATGTGATTACATATTAATTTCATGAAAAAAGACTGATCTAATCAATTTTGCCAGATGGCAAATTGTAACGTTCGTAGACTTGAAAAGTGTACCTCCAAAATCTCTTGTGTCATCAACTGCTCAATAGCGGTATTTGTGAGCTCCCAATCCAAGTGGATCCATGATTTTGAGACAGTTTACAGTCACCTAAGTGTTTATATCTTCCTATCATCAACTCGTTAACAATAATAATTTTCAAGGAATTGGTCAAAAAATTCCCATTTTTTTAAGTCAAGAAATTTTAATAATTCTGACATTTAAAATAAAATACCTTATCTCTTATTATACTAACAATAGTGTAGTCCTACCATATGGTGTGTAAAATAAGAAAATAAGTAATTTCCGGGTATATAAAATAGATTGTTCTAATTTTTTTTGTGCATTTCTTTAGAATACTCTAGTTTGGAAATAACGATGGCACGAGAATAAGGGATGAAAGCTCACGCCTTGTATTTGAAGGGAATGAAAAAACAAATGAAAAACGACACAAGAGAAGAAGTCTCAGGATATTTTAATAAATATTAATTTAGTAAATTTAATTTAACTTCGAAAAGAAAACTTTAATTGAAAAAAAAAATTATAGTTTGGAACTTGTTTTTGTTAGTTTTTGAGATAATAATTATTTTCAATTTTATTTTCTTTTAAAATAAAATTTTAAAAAATGTTTTTTTTTATTTAATTTTATTTTATTTTCCGTTTTTTTATTGCGCTTGTTTATTTAAAATTCTCTTCTAAAATGTAAGTCATAAAATTTTATTTCTACTAAGGCTTCTAAAAAATTACAAGGACGAATTTTAACAGTGCTAGATTAGTAGGAAAGTAGAATATCTTCATTTGTAAAGTAAATTCGAAGAAATTATAAACATCATGCTGAAGAATTTTATAAACATTTATATTACAGTTGCATGACGTGATGATGAACACATAATTTACTTTATTTTGCCAGCGTATTTTATCTTGCCTATTCAAATTAGCAATAAATTGTCAATGGGTAATAAAGGCAGAACGTTTTCAATTTACAATATACATTCCTTAACTCATGAAAGCGAATTTGAAATTGAACTCCAACACATTAACACCCATATTTATGATTAAAAGATATTTCTAAAGAAAAAGTACAGATTTTGAAAATAATTTAAACTAAATTTTCTCTTGAATTGACAACATTAGTGGAAATTCGGCGCAATCTTGAACAAATTCAATATGCAATTAAAAAATAAATTACCCTTCTAGTTCTTTGATTGGACGCGCAATAGTCATTTTTTCACTCGATTGCTAATTAAACCGGCACACATGGTTACAAGGGGATCAATAATATAAGCTAAATTACTATATGCATCCAAACACAAGTTGGGATTTGAACCTACAGAATACAAGAGTGCTAGCCCTTCTACGACCAATTCGGCTTTTATGCTTTTAAGTTTGCAGTGCTATGTATGATTTCTTATTAAGAACAGAATAGCTTTAACTTTATGTATATAAATAACATTAACATTTCAGACAATTGCTCCCTAATTGTAGACATGTAACTATAAAAACAATAAGATATCCTTAGCTTTGTGTTTCTCTGGCATATCTTTTGTGATGTTGTATGAATGTGGTCCACCCTATAAATGGGTTTGGAATTGTATGGCGCGGGCAACTCTACCCGCCTCCGTGACTTGGTTCATGGGTGCCCGCTAAGTAACACAAATGAGTATATGTTTCTGGCCTTGTTGTGGCTTAGGGTTCGTCACCCAAGTGCAAACCGTTAGAATTTTTTTTTCTTTTTAAATATTATAACTAATAATTATTTTAAAAATCATTATTTTTAGAATGATATTAAATTCTTACATGAAATTTTTAGTATGTTTAGTGAAAGTAATTAAATAATACTTTTGCATCTTCCCAACTAAATTGCAGATGACGCTATTAGCGCTCTATGAATGAATTATCACTTTAATGGATGTAACAAACACTATTTATCTGCTTTCCACGCTTGTTCTGTTCTCTCCGTGCTATGTGTGAATAAAACAAATAAAAACCTTTGCGTCCTTTTCTCAAACATACGACAGTAGTGTACTCATGCTCCAACAAATTCTATATTTATATTATCTCAATCATCATAATACTCACTTAAAAATATTATTTCGTGGAAGTTTATAAGGATTCAAATTAATTTTACTTTAATACTCACTACTCATTTTTAACAGTTAGATGTAATTTTATAGTTGTGTGTGCAGTACATTTTAAGTATAAATAATAAAGATGGATCAAGACATCGCAATTTTTATTGATTTTGAAATAAATTATAGTGAGTTGAGTTAATTAAAAAGGCTTTAAAAGTGCTGAAATATCTACAATATATTTATAAAATATTCATGAAATATCTACAAAATATCTACAATATATTCATGATTTTACAAGTTAATTCAATATAATGATTATTGTCGATTAAATAATCGATAAATATCATCTTAGAAAAAATTAAAAATTTAAATGAAACTTCTCTATAATTTGTTATTTTTTGTTATGTTTTATACTGTTTATTTTTTTTTTAAGGATTTTACCGGCCACTTAACAAATAAAACTTTGTTTCAGTTAAACAAAGATAATTTTCTGGAACTTGTAGCAAAATGAAAAATTTTGGCACTTTTGCTTCTGTTAAGCATTCGAAAAATTCGCTATATTCAAAAACATTTAATTTATGTAAACTTGGTATTTGTTTAACATTAAGTAACTATAATACAAATAACATATATTTAAACAGTAAATGTTTTAAATAATTTTACATAAAACAACACACAGGTTATTTATTGAGAAACTGTTTTACAAAATAAAAATAACACAATGTATAATATTTTCCAGATTTATGAATCTAGAAAATTAGAAATCAACATATAACTTGCCAGCTGTAAAAAAAAAGCCTAAAATGAAAAAAAAAACTTATTTTAAATTTTATAATTTATTTTTTGAGTTTATAAGTCGTTAGTTTAAGTTAAACCTCCATTTTTCTTAAAATTACAAGACATAAAATATACTTTTATCATATTTACGCAATGTGTTTCCACTTTTTTTTTGGAAACTAACTATAACTTTTAAAATAAATATTACTTATTTCTTTAAAACATAGTTTAAAATTACACGCTTTCGCTTACAAAAAATGAGTGAATATTTGTTAAAAACTATAAAAAAATTTTAAAAATTATTTCCACTCAAAAGCGTTTTAGATTGCATTTCAACTTATTTTTAAAAATTAAAAGAATTTGTTACTAGGTGTTTTAGAAACTAATATTAACAAATGGTGTGTTTTATTTTCAGTTAGTGAATATTTTTGTAAAAAAAGATATTTTTATAGGGAAATGTTTAAATATCTTAATAATTTATCAAACTTCTTCAATTATAGTAATTCTTTATCAGTTAATCTTTCAATCTCATTTACAATAACTCTATCAACAATTATATTGTCATTATTTTCCTTGTCAGTATCACAATCACTCCCTTTAAAGTGGGAATCAGAATTTTCTATATGCAGAGTATTTGGTTTCTTCTTGTTTTTTTATTGTTTTAATATATTACAGATATTCTTAATTGATGAATTCCATTAGCATAGCCAATTCGCTGATATGCACAAATCAGCCTTCCATCAGTCGTTATGGGTACATAATATCTATTTTAGAGATGATCCATATTTGTCTGAAGCATTTCCACTCATATTTTGGTGGTGTATTTCCAGAGATATGAGTAAGTCCTATATTCCAAAATTTCTTTTTTTCTGATTGAACCTTTATCTTCTAAATATCGTCTATTTCTCACACTTCCTCAAATATAAGTCTAAATTTTCCCCATCTATATTTAAATTGTATTCATTCGTTTTTCAAAGAATTGCGATCACTGTTACTGTAATTAATAACAGTTTTTCTTATAATATTATTATTAATAATAGGTTTTCTTATAATGTTGATATATTTTTAAAGTCTCTGACACATAATAATTTTCTTAATTCAGAAGAATTACAAATTACTCAAAATCGATAACCATTTAATGCTGTATAATTTTATTAGTAATTTCCTTCAATTTATATTTTATGTTCAAATTAATATAAAATTCCTGATGACTTGGCCTTAATATTTTGTTTATAAATTTGTATCTTCCTTGCAAATAGATTATTTTCTATTCAATAAATGTGTATCATGTTTCATTTTTTAAATGTGTATGAAGAAAAGTCCGTTTGTACTTCCACCATTAACTTTAATAAACCTTGAAAATGTTTGCATTTTACTACCAGATTCTTTTCATCAGATAAATAATGAAAGTAAACGAAAATATTATCAACTGATTATTATGTTCATTATAAAGTTATTCATATTCAATATTATTAATTTATTAATTATGAGTATACAATAAATTTGAAAATTATTTTGAACATTAAAGTATGATATAAAAATGCAATAAGCCCTTTGTGGCTGCGAGAATGTTCTGAAAATTGGTCTGTTGCAGAAACCCTCTGCCAAACTGAACAAGTAGATTTGGAAAGAAAATAGGTTAAAGTTACGAAAATTGAACAATCAAAAGACGAACCTCCTTGGCTTTTGAATAATGTATTAGATTATAATAAAATTAATAGAATATTTGCATGGCTATTGAGATTTGTAAAGAATTATAAAATTGGTCCTAATAAATGCAAAAATCACGGACGTACATTATCAAAAATAGAGAACTCCAAAGAAAAACTTTGAATTGTCTTGTTCAAAAATATTATTTAGATAAGGTAAAATCTTGAAATTTTATTGAAACTGTTTTAGATGATAAAGGTATTTTAAGAGTTAGAACAAGACGAGTTTATAGAGGGGATTCAAACTCTTTCCTGTATCCAATCCTGTTACCAGAGAAATGTGAATTCACTAAACTGCTAATCAGAAATGTTTATGTAAATAATTGTCATGCAAGTATTCAAATGATGCAATATCTATTGCGAGAAAATTATTGGATTATTAGAGCTAGAAAAACCATAAAAATGTTTTATATAACTGTGTTGTTTGTAAAAGGCCTAAAGCGAAAGATATGTCAAGTGAACCAACACTTTTGTCACCGGATAGGGTAACCGATTGAAATTGTTGGCACTGACTTAGTAGGACCTCTATTTTTGAAAAATAAAGGAATATTTTGTATAGAATTGCTTACTTGCACTGTATACTGTGCTATCCACATCGAGCTTGTTAGTTCCCCATCTTCTGATGCATTTTTTCTACTAGTTAGACGGTTTTTTGCCAGAAGGGGTGGTCACGAATAATTTACTGTGACAATGGAACAAACTTTCGTGGAGCTTTCAATGATCTCTCGAAACTAAATTGGAACAAAATATTAAATGAAACAAATTCTTATACAATACTTTGGAAATTTATTCTTCCCATTGCAGCTTGCTGGGGAGGCTGGTGGGAAAGGTTGGTTCGCACTGTAGAAGAGCTGTTAAAACGCACTTTGGGTAAGTATTTGTTAACGTATGAAGAATTGTAAACCATTATTTTCATTGTGAATCTATATAATTAATTGTAGACCACTGATGTATGCATCTGAAAACCCACAGGAATTGGTTCCTTTGACATTTGCAATGTTTCTTATCGAGAATCGTAATTTCAATATTCAGGATATTAACCAAGTAAATAGACAAAAGTCTTGTAAAACGAATAAAATATAGAAGTAAGATTTTAAGTGATTTGAGGCAACGTTTTAGAAAAGAATATTTGAGTCAACTGGTTCAAAAACAGAATGAATAGTGATATCGCGTTCCTAAAGTAAGAGAAATTGTATTTTTAGGAGATGATAAAAAAACGTTTATTTTGGTCATTAGCAAAAATTATAGAATTAATTCCCGGTCGCGATAATAAGCTTCGTAACGTAAGGTTTAAAACCCTACATGGCATTCTTCTTGACCCATACAACGTATCGTTTCAATGGAGATACAGGCAAATGAAGATAATACTAATGTTGATACGAAACGATTTGATGAGGAACCTATTCCTGTTGATGTAACTTGTTCTAGAGGTCAAATGAGACCTGAAAATGTTATTTTGAAAAAAAAATTACTTGATCTGGCAGATGTGTGAAAAAACCAAAGAGACTTGATCTTTTCAATAATGTATTTTATGGGACAGAAAATCAGTCTGAGTCTCAAGGGGGAGAATGTTAAAAAGTAAAAGTAACTGTGTCTAGCCGCTAAGCGACGCTGTTTGTCACTTTATGTTTTCTGTTCTTTCATAGTGGAGTAGAAATGTAAAAATGCTGTAATAAAGTTGTGCTTTTGTGTTTGTCGTTAAATTCTTTGTTTTCCTTAATGAATCATATTTGAAAATACTTTTATCATCATATCAAAATATCTCCAGCATCAGGTAGATGCAAAACCTCATGAAAGAGAACATTGAAAGTATTTAACAAAAATACTTATTTTCGATTTTGAAAGATGTATTTCATATAGGAATTTTACTGAAGTATTTCATTTTCATTCAGATAACAGGTTTATTATGTTCTAACAAATTTCATCATCCTACTGATCATGTTGGCATGTTGAAATAATAGCATATTTTGTATTAAAATTAATCTAAAAAACACAACTTTTGTTTTTGTAGTATTAGTCGTTATAACTTCTGTTTTGATTAAATTTTATTCAAACATTTGCATTGATGTTAAAGTTTGTCTACTAATACTTCATGTATTTGTTATATATTTTTCTACATGTCAATTTGTATGTATAGTTAAGTTTAATATTTTGAAATGCTTAATATGTTCAATAAAATTCTTGAATTTAAACCATAGGTTACCAAAGTGTTACAGATAAAGTGTTACCTATGGACCCCCAGGGGTCCATAGGAGACCACATGGGGGTCCACGTAAACGTGAAAAGAAAAAAGGGAATAACGTGAAAAGAAACAAGTAGTAAGTGTAACAAGTAGAAACAAGTAGTCCACGAAATAATTTCTGCTTTTCGTAATAAAGAACAAAACTTTTAGCTTGGATTTACCTATCTACATAACAGATAGCATCATTCAATAGTTAGGTACTCAAAAATATTAGAGACTCAGTTCAAACACAGAATTAAATAGAACTATAGATAATAGCACAAGTGTATACCTCATGTCGAGACTTGCAAAGTGTCACCCGTACGCCCGGGATACTTGTTTACACCTGCAAAGGGATGAAATATGACTCGAACTGTTCTTGCAATCTGCATTAGTATAAATACGAATACCAAGAACAAAACGTTGCACGTTTCTTTCTGGGATTTTGATCATGAAAGTTGGACTGTGAGTGAATGGATGTCAGTGTTTGCAGTGCCGAAAAAAGTAAGTTTTTGTCTTGTTATAAATATTTTTGATGTATATTGTAATTTATCAATCATATTATATTTGCTTTGCTATTTGAGTGTAATAGGTAGTTGTGTAGTAAAAATTAAATGATAGAAATATTTCAAAATTTATGTAAAAGGACAGGGAAGATTAAACTTCAGGTAACTAGGTAATTTTTTGCTTAAAAATATTTATTTACGCAACGATGGTGATTCATTTAAAGATCGGTGTTTCCGGATTCATTTTATTGAATTAATTCTGTTCTGTTGTGTTATAATAGCCATATTCCAGTAAAATCGTTTCAGAAACAAAAATGTTTTTACAAGTTCCAACTAATACGGAAAATGGCTGAATCTAAGAAGAATAAATACAGTGTTGATTATTATTTGAAATTTGGGTATCTTTTATCATAGGCAATCATTTGTCTGCCATCAATGGCAGAGAAACGATTGCCAGATGTCTTTTAAACAACAAAGTTGTGAGCTATGGCTCCATGAAACCATCGAAGCTCGAAAACCATCTAACAATGTGTCATCCTAAAAAATTAGGCAAAGATCTAAATTACTTTCATATATTGAAGAAAAAATACGAAAAGAGATTTACTGTAAATAGTATGTTTGCTTCAACGTCTTAAAGTAATGATGGTGGCATCTTACAATATTTCGTTGCTTTTAGCGAAATCTGGAAATCCGCACAATATTGGAGATGTGTTTATTTTACTCGCTATTGAAGAAATTTTAAAAACTGTTTTGCACAAACCTCCATTTGAAGGCATGAAAAGAATTCCTTTAATCCTTTAACGTACCCGAAAAGAAGACTTAAGGACTTTAGCCGACGAGTTTTGTTTGGTTGTGGAAGATATCTTAAAAATCTCCAACTAACAGAACTCATAAGTAAGTTATCTAATTAACATGAAACTGTGGTCAAAATTATGCTTTAAGATATTACTGAAGAGCAATTTGTCAAAGAAGCCGCAGCTTTAAGAGAATCCAAAATAGATGAGAAGGAAAAATTTGAGAAACAGCAAAAATATGAACTGGAGATACTTCTCCCTCAATTTGAATCTCAGCGTTTGGCAAGCATAGATACGCTATCGTCAACTGGTCCCTCGTTAACACACCAGAAGTTAGATTGTAGTTATTTCCGCACTTGTGTACTAAAATTCAATGCGAAAAAAGAACTGAGTACATTCTTCACAGTTTTTGAGAGACAAATTAAATTTATGAAATTACCTAATTCTTCATGGATCCCTTCACACTAGGTAACCTGTCATCAAACATTGCACCTCTCTTCATTCGAGAACTTGAAGTAACACAAGAATATGGGAATGTAAAGGAACTACTTCTAAAAAATTTAAATGTTCTGGAGATCGACTCAGACTCTTCACTCAACACAAAAAATACCCAGAGAAAACAGGGCGAGATTTCTTCTTTGATTTGTCTAGCTATTTTGATGACTGGCTGGAAGAGCTTAACGTCCAGGATTTCAAAAATTTGGAAAAACTTATCATTGCAGACCAAATCATGAAGAAAGTTCGACATGATGTTAGATAACATTTTATCGATATTTTCTCTGAATTTATTTCTCTGGTTGATCTTGTTAAAAATCTAGATGCTTACGAAAGTGACCAGTGTGGTATAAAGAAATTTCTCCTTCCAGTACATCGAAAGAAGCAGTTTCCCTTTTAACACTTTACTCAAGAAAGAAAACCTCGGCATGAAAGAAATGAGAATGTTAAGAAAGTGTCAAGCGAAGTGGCATTCTATGGATGTGGCAGTCTAGGAGTCATAAGAGCTAAATGCCGTTCTGTAAAAGAAGAAAAGAAATCATCTTCAGCAAGAAAAGAAATCAGGCAAAATGAAATTGATAGACTCTTAACTGAAGGAATTATTGAGTCCTGGAAATCTCCGTACGCAGCGCCTATTGTGCTCATCCTGAAACCAAATGGTGTTTATAGATTCTGCGTTGATTACAGAAAACTGAATGTCATCACGAAGACGGACTCTTATCCTCTTCTACGCATACATGATTCACTTCAAGAAGCTAAGCAAACTCGTTATATGTCGACCAACGAACTTAAAGCTGGTTATCACCAGGTAAATGTGGTAGCTGTAGATAGAAATAAAACTGCATTTATTAGTTCTTTCGGGACATATCGTTTCATATGAATGCCATTTGGATTGAACAATGACCCAGTGACTCTTCAAAGACTTATAGACAAATTCCGAAATGGTCTTGGTGACATTTTTCTTCTTTCTTACCTTGATGATATTATAGTACTATCAGAGTCGTTTCAGGAATATATATAAAATTTAAGAGACATTTTCTAACTGTTTCATCTATTAAAATTGACAGCTAACTGTAATTTTCCATGTTCAAAGATTAAATATCATTATATTACCCTTGAAGGTCTACTGGTTAATCTTGCCAAAACTGCTGCTATCCTAGACATGCTTGGACCCAAAACTGTTAAGCAAGTTCAGTCCTTTCAGCAAATTTGTTCTTGGTACAGGAGGTTCATCCTTAACATTTCTAAAATAGCCTCACCTCTCAGTAATCTAACCAAGAAATCTTCCTCTTGGTTCTGGAAAGAACAAGAAAAAGCTTCGCTCAAAAAGTTAAAGACGTTACTTACTCCACCACCTGTTCTTAAGCAATGTAATCTTAGTAAACCGTACATCTTGTGCACTGATGCCAGTGGCTATGCCTTAGGTGCTGTCCTCCTTCTCCAAGGAAAAGTCCTGGAAGATCAACATCCCATTGAATATGCAAGCCAACTACTAACAAGTGCTGAGCTCAACTACACAACTACAGAGCGTGAAGCCCTTCAAATTGTTTGGGCTTTAAGATAAATCAAATGCTATATTGAGGGACAAGAAGACACAGTTGATATGGACTATCAGGCGTTACGATGGCTCATGTCTTTAAAATCCCCATCAGGACGAATTGCTTGTTGGGCTCTATAACTCCAAGAGTTCAACCTCCATATCCAGTACATTCCTGGAGAGAGCAACGTGGTAGCTGACATGATACCTCGCCCTCCCTGTCACCAAGTAGATAACCCATGCGAGATATGCTCTGTGACTTAACCAACCCACTGTTGTTTCAGTAGATTTTCCTACCAAAAGTCCTACAGAAATCAGAGATAATCAACGTCAAGATGAAAATATAAAGAAAACAATAAACGCTTTGGACGCAGTTGGATTGACTGAAGAATATAAAAACTGGACGGAAGAGGATTTTTGATAAACAGAGGTGTCATTTACAATTATGCTGCTGATTCTGGATCTGATGAGGTATTGCTTGTCATTAGAGAATATACGAGAGAAAAAATTCTCAAAACTCATCATGATGATCCTGCCGCAGGTCATTACGGTGTTGAAGTCACTTTCGATTGTTTTGCTATAAGGTAATATTGGACTGGCATACGGAAATACAACTCCAATTATGTAAAAAAATTGTATAGAATGTATGGGATGTAAGCCCTCCAACAAAATCCTGCTGGTCATCTGCAGACTCCAGTAACATCCCAAAGGTTTAAGATATTATCTATTGATTTCTTCGGCCTTCTTTAATTAGTCATGGGGAAAATGTATATCTATAATAGAAGACGTTACTACGAAATGGATCGAGTTATTTGCATTGCAAAATGGAACAGAAAGAAGGTGTGTGCCGTCATTCTCATAGAAGAAATCTTTATGAGATGTGAAATACCACGCAGTATTATCAATGATAATGGACCACAATTTATTTCTGCGGTGATACAGCAACTTTGTTATCTCATGGGTATTCATCAATAATTAACCTCAGTTTATCACCCTTAAGCAAATCCAGTTGAAAGGAAGAACCATGATTTGATACCCCGTCTTGCCATATTAGTTAAAAATTGTCATGATGCCTGACAAAAAACACTCTTTGCAATTATTTTCGTGCTGAACACTTCTAAGTGCAGTTCAACTTGAAAAACTGCTGCTTTTCTAATTTTGGACTAGAGTTCCGGACCCTTGAGGATGTTACCAACGATTTTCCTGATATCACTAAGAACGATAACTTTGCCGTTAAAATGCCCCGTATCTAAAAAGACAGGGGTTATCCACAGCTGAAGCCAAAGAGATCTTTATTGAACAGCAAAATAAAAGTAAGAATTTTGCGGAGCTGAGAAGAAGACCAGCTTCTACATAAAAAACAGGAGATTTAAAATAAGTTAGCAAGCCAAATTTAAGTAATAAAATTGCTGGTGTTACAGCAAAATTTTCCTCGTTGCGATGGACCATTTATCATCCTTACTCAAAAATATCTTGTATCGTATTCTGTGGCAAACACAGATTCTCCAAATATACCTATAAGAGAGTACACAGCATATCGGTATTGATTCCTTTTCAAAGAGAGAAAACTTCACATAAGAAAGCTTTGCGGAGAAGAGGTCGGCCAAAAAAAGTGAACAGCCCTAAAACTCCCACTCCTGCCGTAGCTCATGTTGAAGAACAAAACCATTCCAGGAAAACTGCTGACCCCTGGTCAGCACGTCAAAGAGGCAGGTTGGAACGGAGCTATATAATAAGTCTACCGACAAGAGATTACTTTACTGCTCAATTGAGTGAATTTACAAAATATTCGATATCCAATAAGAAATAGAGTTAGATGATATAAGAGAGAATAGAAAAATGGAAGGCGAAACATGCGGTTTATATATAACCTTGTTTATGATTATTATATTTTCTTTTGTAACTGTTTTAATCATGTGCAATATCGTAATACATGTCTTGTTTTTTATTATTCTAATTTCCATTCTGTTACGTCCCTACACCTGTAAATACGGGTACTAGTATCTCAGTACTGCAATCTTCAGGGAATTTCGAGGCAAAAACAAGCAGAGCCAGTCGGTAAGTTCATGGTAAACTCTATTATGGAAAAAAATTAACATAATAAGTGGGCAGGTCCTTTGCACAAGACACCGCCCTAAAGAAAACGACAAATACGCGAAGAAGGTCCTCCTAAACAATTAAAATAGTCCTGATTTAAAATATGGTTATGTTTTAATATAGTGGTGAAAAACTCAAACTCATTTTTTTTGTTTGTTTAATGCCTGTATTAAACAATATATATATATATATATATATATATATATATATATATATATATATATATATATATATATATATATATATATATATATATATATATATATATTTATATATATATATATATATATATATATATATATATATATATATATATATATATATATATATATATATATTAAATTGCATTTACGATAAATTGATTCCAACACTAGTTTATGAATGAAACACACTTAACTTTCATTTTATTACTCCTGTGAGAGACATTCTGTACTTCTTCATCTCACTCCTTTTAATTGATTGATTGTTGTGTTTAAGATGAGCAAGTGGTTTAATCTAGCCGAAAATATTTTGAATTCAAATTCAATATTCTATAAAACTGTTTACATAAAAAAAATAAATTTGTGTAATTTTACAAATTTTAAAAGTTTTTTTATTTTAATTGAATTCCATTGTATAATTTAGCATAATTATATTTTTAATTACTTGAACACAAGTATTACATTTACAATCATAAATTTGATTTTTGTGTATTTTTTCGGAGCTGAATTGACCATTAAATGTAATTCCATGATCTGTATATGATAATTCTATTACTGATAAAGCTTTGATCTGATAAGTTTTTTATGGTACTGATAAGGTTTATGTGCACATATACATTTAATGTGTGGATCCTGTACAACTGTAACATTTCTTCTAATTTTATTATTATTGTCTAGTTTTATGTGTGTTTAGAACAAACTGGAATAAACTAATAACCAGTGACTTGACTTTGCATTGATTTCACTGAGAGTTTAAATAAAAGTTTTAGTTTAAAGTGTAATGTATGCTTGTGTACAACATTGTTAAAATACTTCATTTAATGCTTAGTTAAGTATTATATTTAATGAGGAAATATATCAACAGTGTCAAAATCAAAATTCCAAGGAAAAAGGAATTAAATATGTATATTATTCAATAATTTGATTCAAGCTATTCCATCGTTTACCAGTTCTTTTCTTGTCAAGCAATGCTGTAAGGCAATTCTTGCTTTGTTTGTCGCTCAACGGTCATTTTTTGCACACGAGGGCTAATTAGACCGGGACCTACAAGGCAATTCTTGCAGTAAGGAAAAGTGTATACCGTAGTACCCATAGTAAGAAATATCCGCTTATTGTTCTTCATCCGGTACAATCATGTATAATGTGTTATGGGTTCAATAAAACATTTTTGACGTCATGCAGTTTCGATGTTCATTCATTTTCGCAAATTCTTGCTTTCGTCTTCGCTTAAGCACAAAATGCTGTCTCTTATTTCTTAATTTCATGTCTCGGAGAGAATTTGTGGTTGAGTTAATTCAACAAGCGTTTTTTGCTTAATCCTCTCTAGTATATAATAGTGATTTAAATTATATTGATTTCCATGTTTACATAAAGTATTGCATTCTTTTATTACATACAGTTGCTCTGTGAGATAAAATTTATGTTAATATTTTCAAAGAGTATACATCAAAATATTTGCGTTGTTTCATAATTTATTGATTTTCATTCTATTTTATATACCTTTTTCAATTACTTTTTGTCGTCTTAAGTTGACTATGCATGCAAAATGATTATACTTTATTTTATAATATGATTATATAAAACCTATCTTGTCCATTTATTAATTTGCATTTATTTTTTGTTAGATATTTACATCAGTACATTTTAATAGGAAAACACTGTCATCTTGCATAAATAATTTATATATAAGTCATAACATTATTTATATTTTTCTTATGTAAATAAATAATATATTATGAAATCAAAATGACTGTGAGACACATGGTTTGAATAATAGTATGGATTCTGACATTAAATGGTATTATAATGAAATAGTTGTTCTATAAATTCATTTAATCTTTCTAATTATTGTAACTCGTGATAATATTTATGCTTAATATCAAATGGTGTTTTATTTGCTGGAATAAATAACATTTAATTTTTGATTTATTTAAAATTCACATGAGTAGGAAAAGAGCAAATTTTAATAAAATAGAGTAAAATATTGTATTTACATATTTATTTATCTATTTATTTAATAAGAATAACGATTTTGGATATCAACAGCATTGAGAGAATTGTTTAGCAGAACAAATATTTCATTTGCTAAGAAATAATTAATTTGATGACTAAAAAGATCTTAGCATGTATAATGAAAATTAGTTCTCACACATTATAACTTTTATCTTATATTTCTTATTTTTTAAATATTAAATTAAACTTAAAATAATATAATTTTTTATGTTCAGCAAATTTTAATTTTAGCTTAAAAATAAGCAGACTGTCTCGTAGATCACATATTTTATATGAAAGGCTATTTAATAAATCATAATCATTGCAATTGCTTTTCTTATATCAATAATTCAGTTAAAATGGGAAAAAAAATTGAATGTATTGCAATAGCAAAAAACAGCTTACGCTATTTAAACAATTGAAATTAAGATTCTTAATCATCAAATTTTGAAATTCAGACAATAGGAAAACTATCGCCAGGTTTCGTCCAATTTTAGCAGGACAAATACTTTTATTATGATGGTTACAAGAATCAATTGAACAGTTATGGATAGTTAAATTATTTCAATAATATCAAAGCCTTAGTTAATTCTATGCATTTTTATGTATTGTGGTTTGTAAGAATTTAAAGGCCACGTCAAAGAATTTTTAAACGACGCAGTAACATGAAACAATTGATTCAGTAAAATATGTGGTCAGTTTCCTTGCGGCAGTTTATCTTCAAACATGACCTTTCGGTAGTACATTCTACAGAAAAGTTGGCATAATTTACTGGAGTAATTTAACTGAACCTTGAAAATTCTATCAATGTTTATGTATAGATAAGTTATCAATTTTTAGATTGTCGTATTTTGCAACAAAATGGCAGTATTATTAATTCATAATTCATAAAAACTTACCAACACGCTTAATTATAATTTAAAATTTGGGAATGAAAAGTAATATGACATATGATTTTGAATAATATGACATTTTTTCATTAAAATGCAGACGACAATGTAATCATTTAAATTAACAAGCAGCACAAATGTTTGTAAAGCATATATATAAACTGTGAAAAGTTTATCGTAATTGTATCAGTAAATGTGATAAGTAAGTACTAACTACTTGAAACATCTAAAAAAATTTGGATTCATTACAAATGACATTCATTTTATAAATAGAATAGATATATTGACCATAAAATTACGAACTCAACCATATAGATAATATTTTTTTATATTCATTTGAATTTAGTCCTTTCAGAACCGCCTCAATTTCATCGTAATTTCTAGCATTAAACTTATATTAAAGTGTAAAAAAAAGGAATATTATAGTGCAATAAGATAGTTTAAGAGATGCGTTTTATAAATTAAATTGCTATTAGAAAAATTCTGAAGATACTTATAAGTCAAATTCTAATACTAAAATTATTAAATCCATATATATTTAAAAAAAAAAAAACACCTCAGTAAGCATTTTTGTTTTATGCACTTCGAATAACACTGATTTTTTCCCTTTCGTAAGAGAGCAATCAAAATTTTCATTTCACAGTACAATTTTAAAATTAAAATCAGATAATTCTAAAAGATGCTTTAAATTTAAATTCAGTTTTGAATAAGAAAACATATTATTTTAAAACAAATTCACATAACAATAATTCATCGAAGAATATCTCGTTAATTAAAATAAGAGTTTTAATTTAATTAAATACTTTACAGTAACTTTTTTTGCAAATACTACCCTGTACATTTCCAAATAACTTAAATATATCCCCAACTACTGTTAACTTAAAATTTAAATAAAGTTATAAATATCATTACGTGGGGTGGAACTCTTGTGAAACCAGCTTTATCTAATATGGGTTGCAAAATCTTGTCCAATCTTGGCCACTAATTGTTAGAATATTCTGCATATGGATAGATTTTGAAGCTCATGTCAAAGTAAGTGTATTTCAAGAAAATGAAGATAATCAATATTGTTGATTTAATTTTGTCTATTCATGAAAATTATAGTTTAGGACATTAAAGAAAATAAAACGTAAAAATATACTAAATATAATTTTTTCTAATTTATCAAAATATTGTCAAACTCCCTCTCTGTTATCAATAGTACTAAAAAATTTTGAAAATACAGATTAATTCCAAATTTTTCGCATGATAAATATGATAAAAAAAATAAAATATTTTCACAGTATTTTTAACAGTACTTTACACATACACTCCTTAAAAAAACTCCCAAAATCGTCGAAAATATTTATTAAAAATTATGTCATATTGTTATTATTTGATTTTAAATTTTGTTACCACTTTTTTTAATGTTCATGTATTCTAATAATTCTGTATTTTATTTTGTTTCTCATGAATAATCCTTTATTTCTCAGTTCTTATATAGAAGTGGAAATTCATTTAATTCGTGAATAACCACTGATTAATAAATGATGTGATGCGTATTACTGATTCAAAAAAGAATATCAGAAGGTAAGCTTACCAAGTATGAGTAAAATTATCGAGTGATATTTAGATTTCTAAGAGAGGTGATAATGTTCATTCTTAAACAATTGCACGTATCATTTACGATAACGAAAAGAAAAAGTTTATCCAAGTCTAAAACTTCGTCACAATTCTAGAAATATTTTCTTATATATGTCTTTATACTTTTTGATCTCATAACCATACAAGAATTTCATCTATTCATAGGAAACTTGCTGAATATTTTCGCGAATTTTGTGACGGAAGATATACGGTAACAAAATTCCTCACATTTGTTATTCAGAATTTTATTTTAATTTACATACACCAAACCAGAAATTGGATTTTTAATATTTCATTTAACTGAAATGTGGAATGTTGTTTAAAATAACAAAAATTATTTCTTTGAAACCATCTTGGGAGGTATATATTTTGTTGTATTGGGCCAATTTTAGCTACTCAAATTGGATTAAGATAGACTGTCAATCTTTGCACAAATCTAGTGGCCAGCACAGGGTCAATTTGACAATCCATATTGTAACAATCTATCCTCTAGGATTAGAACAAGCTTAGCAATAATCAATTTACGGTTTCTGTGTATAAACGACAGAGTGTTAATTTCTGGAACGCCTGCTTCTCTTACACCACCTAAGGCTTCAGAGAGTAAAAAAGGGGACTTATTTCAAATTTGAAAGCATAAAAGAATTGTGGTGAAACATTTAATTTCCTGCTTATTAACTATGAATCTTTAACAAATTCATTGCTTTAATTTTTCTAATCAAGTGAAAAGTAGTAATTTATATTTTACCAAAAATTACCATTGCATTTTTGGAAAACTCATTTTTATAAGATTAATGGCTCTATTGTTAAGAATTACTTTTTCGCTTCTACTTGATATTTACGTGAAAGAAATAGACATCGAACTTTGTTTCCATATATTATTACTGAAAAACATGATACATTAATCTCTAATAATAGTAATCTTTGTTTAAAAATCAATAATAAAATAGTATATAACTCCCCGCCAATCATCCAAAACGCAATACCAAAAAGAAAGCACAAATGTCTTGAAATTTGATTCGTTAATTAAAGATGAAATGCTTAATCATAAGCATTCCAGCTCATATACACATCACTGGTGATCATAACGATCCATAACGATAACGATCACTCATGATCATAACAATCCAAGCACGAGCGCTATTGTAACTTAAAAAAGCTAAATCAACACTAATTTTTTTTTTTTTTTTTTTTTTTTTTTTTTTAAGGAAAAACATGTATACGATAGATAATTTTGAATTATTTGATATTCTTGGAGATTTCTTAGCATGGGATTCTATACCAGTTTTTTACTTAATTGTATCAAAATTTGCAATTGTCAATATCGCAGGAAAATGTGCTCAATACTTTTGAAAATAAGGTGTTGAGGATGATTGTCGATTCAGTATATGTCAATAGTGTATGACAACGTAGATAAAACAGCAATTTTTATGGGATTTACGGGGAGGTTGATATAATCACTCACATAAAAAACATTGAATCAGATTTGCTGGTCACATCTACCTTATGAATCCCTCCAGTGGACATTCAATATCCTCACTTACAAACCAATGGAAACCAGAATCGGGGAAAGGTCCAGATAGCAATAACGTGGTTTGTTGATGAAGATTTTGAACCTAGGTTTTTGTCCACTGAAGTTTCCTTGTGAAATAGAGAACAGAAGGGAGGAAACTTCATTGTGGCATTGTCAGCAATAAGCTGTCGTGTCCATTAAAGAAGAATACATTTTCAATATTTTGTGAAATCATTAGTTTGAGATATCCAAGAAAAAGAAATATTTAAGTACATCTTTAGATTTTTTTGAATTTGTTAAGTAAATATATTTATTGTAAAATATCTGTTGAATAATTGAAAAATGATCATTTGCAAAACTTTATACTGTATTTTAAGGTGTATTACGTTTAATTTAATTTTAGTTTCGTATTTTAAAATTTTTATTTTAAATACTTATAATGCAATATATTATGTATACTCTACACTAAAGCTGTGCAAAGCACGGCCCGTGGGCCACGAGCCTTCCTCGTTCCATCTTTGTGAAGCTCGAGGATAGATTTTTAATATTTTAACGGAAGAATACATTTTTCCTTTTTTTAAAATTTTGCTAGTAGAACTCTGATTTAATTTACATATGGTATTATAAATAAATAACTAAAATATAGAATCATATTTGTGCATACGTATTTGTAATTCCCGTCCCGACACGTGTCTAGCGCCTTATTCACGGCACGCAGTTGTCTGTCAAAGCCGTTGAGCAGAATATCAGAATTTGCATTGCTTTGATCTCTTCAAAAGCCGCCCGATTTGATAGACATTAAAATTAAAATTACAACTGATTGATTTATTAGATTGCGTTCCCCGCTAACCGTCGTGCGGTCAGAGAGTGAAACAACATTGGCTGATGTGTTTTTATTGGTTGTCATTTGATTTGAGTGTTGTGTAGTAGCTATTTAGTAATCGTAGAGGTTGTGTGTAATTCGAGCCTTCATTTATTTATTTTGTCAATTTAAACTTGTAATTTAATTAAAGAGTAAACAGAACTCTATTGTCCAAAATAACAAGCCTCATTATGCCTGTGAAGAAGTGAAAAATAAGTGATGAATATAGTGCATTTAATGAAAAATGGCAATTAGACTATCTGATCTGCAACGATAACAATGAAATTCAATGTGTGATTTGCATGCAAGTTTTGTCGATGAATAAGGAATGCAATGGGAAACGACACTATACTTACATAAAGAAAAGTATAATAAACATATCGTTGAAGCATAAAAAAATATTGCAGACGAGTAAAAAAAAAATACATCAAACATTATGTTATCAAAAGTAATGACAGATAATGAAAAACTTTTGGCTGCGTCTTGAGAAGTTTCTTTACTATTAGTTACTATTAACAAAACATCATTCAGTGATGGGAATTTAATGAAAAAATGCGCAGTTTCAATGGCTCTACGCTTCATGCCGCCAAAATTGTCAAAAAGGTTTAAATCTGTTGCATTATCTTACCAAACAGTGGCGTGAAAAGTAGATGATACAAACGAATATGTTTCGAAAAAAAGTGTGATTGCATTTTGGATTGCAAACACTCCTCAATATGTTTGGATGAAAGCACCGACCAGACAGATATCAGTCAATTACTAATATTAGTTCATTACATATCAAAATATTTTATTATTACGGAGGAAATGTTAAATTTGATACCGTTACCCGGAACAACTAAAGGCTCAAATATCTACCTATTTGTCAATAAAACTGTCATTAGAATACGGAGGATTTCAAAAATGTTCTTGCATTGTAACTGATGGAGCAAAAGCTACGTCGGTGACAATCACAGAATTCGCGGACTTTTTAAAAGAAATGATATTAATTGGCCGTAGTTTCACTGCCTCATACACCAGGAAGCCTTATGTGGAAAATCTTTGCGCCAAACGAATGTCATGAAAGTTGCTGTTAGAATAACAAATCTCATTAAAGGCGGAAACAAAGTTTTGAATCAGAAAAATTTGAGTTTTTTAAATTAAATTTATGTGAACCTAAAGAGATTTGTTATTCCACTCCCAAATAAGATATCTTCGTAATGAGCGGTGTCTTGAATGTTTTTTTTCTTCTTTTTTTTTGCTTTATGAAAATAAATACCTTTATTTCTAAAAAAAGGAAAAAAAAATCAGACACTTCTGAGCCACAAAATTATATGCAAGATAGTTCATTCTTGGCTAATCTTGCATTTTTAACAGATATGACACAACATTTGAACGACTTGAATTTGAAGTTACCAGGAAAAGGAGACAATATTGTGAACTTATATGGATTTGTGAATGATTATTGAAGTAAACAAAATTGTTCAAAATGTTTCTAGAGCAGTACGATTTTTTTTCGAATTGCGAAGAACATTACACACAGATGGAAAATTTTGAAGGATGTACCTTTAAGGGTCACCTGAAGTATATTCTCAATATAATTGTGGAGTTTCAGCAGTAATTTGCAGATTTCAAAGAATTGGAAAGTGATATATCACTTTTCACTCATCCATTAACAATTGCAATTGAGAGTATAAACACTTATTATCAATTTAAATTATGTTATCTACAAACAGACCCATTTACAAGAGCAGGAGAACGTCTGGAATAGATTTTTTAAGCTCATTGGTGAGCGTTTCCTCAATTTAATCAATCTTGGCTTACGAATAGGTTCGATAATGGGCAGCCACTCATTTTGTGAAAGTGCGTATTCCACAATTAATTTTATAAAGTCTAAATATATATCTTCACTGTTAGATAACTCACTTGCACACGATCCACGTCTGTTAACAACTAATATTAATGCTGATATTGAAAGTATTGAAAAAGATAAATTAATGAAGCACTAATGCAATTTAATGTGTAAATGTTACATAGTTACTGTATTAAACTCTACTAAACCTTTTTTTTTAAAAAAAAAAATATGTTTCTTATTTGTGCGGCCCTTAAATCTTTTTAGTAATTTGTATTATCCCGGAATCAAATTTGATCCAGAGAGCCCAGCTTTAGAATTTTACTTTGAAATGCTGAACTAATAAAAGCTATTTCTCGCTATACTTCAATAGACGTATTTTTTCTTTTTTAACTGTATTATTTAATATAATTAAAACAGCTATTTATATTATAATTTACTATATACATTCCTAATATAATAGCTAAGATATAAAGCTATTTTATCTTAGGTTATAATTACAAATTTGTGCTAAATATTAAAAATCTTACCACTTTGATTTGAAATTACTACATAAAAAAGATAAAGTTTTATAAGACAGGAGAAATGGTTTGCTCCTACAATTTTTCCATTTTAAACTAAGAGCTTTTCATCGTATAAATCTATAAAAATGCAAACAGTACCCGAAATAACCACATCTTCAATCAAAAATTTTATTTTGCAAATTACATTTCTGCATTGTTAAACTATTATTCCAATGGTACTGATATTCAAAAGTGTTAAATTCATTGAATGAATAGATAGACGCATGCATATTTTACTGTTTTTTAATTTTAGAATTTTCTCTTAATCTTGTAATGGGTTTAATATACGTTTTTTAAAATTAATGCACTTATTTAAAAAAATGTTTCCAAAGTAAAAACACAACAAAAGCAGTTATAGAAATTTAATATTTGTAAGAACGTGCAACAGTTCTTTCAAATGTTGCAATATCTTTTAGATCAAGTGTTGCGATGCAAGATTCAGTATCTTGATTTGGGTTTTTAGTGAATTTTCTAGCTAATTACATACATCTATACATTTTTTCCGCCTTGTATAATTCCTTGTAAAATAAAGTTTGTTGTACTTGATGTGAATGAGAAAGCTTGATAACTCGTTTGGATGAGATTTAACAGCCAATTTTTAAAAAGAAACTGCGTTTTTAAAATGAGAATATATACTCATTTAGCGGTTTATGGTTTTTTTTATATTAATGAAGACAATTTTTTTATGACAAAATAGTAAAATCTCTCATAATCATAGATCAGTCGCACATTTTATCATCCTTTCTTTCATTGGATTATTTTCTGAGTTAAAGCAAAAATGCTTGAAAAAATTTTAAATTTCGTGTTTCAAAGAGCTTTAAAAATGGCTGAGGCAACTTACATATACATACTACGATACTTGAATTCTATTTTTGACCAATTTTCTGTCTAAATAAAAGTTTATCCTTCTATCTATCTGTGCACAGCATTAATCAAGCTATCTAATACGTTTTCATAAAATTTATTGTTATAATTTATATCGAGTTTTTTATTTAATTTATAAAAATTATGTTCTCCTTTCTGGGATTATAAATTATTATGCAATTCTAACCACACTTTTCTATCCACATTCGGAGAGAATGATAGAAAAGTACCTTAATTTTCAGTAATAAAAAAAAGTACCTTACCTTCAAAGTACCTTACCTTCAAAGTACCTTACCTTCAAAGTACCTTACCTTTAAAAGTACCTTATCTTTCAAAGAACCTTAAATTTCTTACATTATTTAACATTAAAATTCGAGTTAGAAGTAACTTTTATATTTACTGATCTTCACAAGTATATTTATTTTTTCATGCAGTTTGTGTGTGGAATTTAATGTTCATATAATAAAATTTAAGAACAGTTATTCAAAATATTTAACCATTTAATTCGATTCATTAGTCATAGTTACTATCAAATATTTAAAGCACCACGTATAATCCATATTAGTTTAATTATAAAACAAACTTCACCAGTGATTATTTATTTCACTCTTAACTTCTGTTTTAATGTAACTATTAAAAAGACTGATCGCATACTAATAATATAGCAAAATACAAAGGATGGGAGTAGTGTCATACACTAAATTATGAAAAATCTCAAGCCTTGTTCCTTTAGGAGCAAGAAATGCTTATGGAGATGAATTTGGTGAAAATTAAAAGCACAGTAAGTTTAGCAAATCAGTTTTATTTTAAATGTAAAATTAAACAAATATAGTGGTATAAATTTAACTTTCTAAATTTATCGTACAACTTTCAAGAAGCGCTTTCATTCATTTAAAATTAAATTTTTATATGCTGAAATGAGTTATAGGTTTATACAAAACATGCTATGCATAATTTTTATAATGCTTTTTTCTATTAGGTTGAGGAATATGTTCGTAGTGATTTTATCAAAGACTTTTATTTAAACAAAAAACAATAATTGTATCAATAATTTAATCAATTATATATTCACCGCGTTGCTATTTACAAGCTCTTTCCACCACTCGACAAACTTGTTAATGCCTTTCTGCCAAACATCATCTGGTCTTGTGTCAAAGAAGTTGTTGAACCAGTTTTTAAGGACGTCTTGGTGCAATAGGGAATGCCACAGTTAACAAGGAGCTCTACATTGAACAGCTACACCGCATGATTGAGGCCATTCGACTGAAAAGACCTAATCGACATGGTCAAACCATACTCCTTCACGACAACCCAAAGTCCCATGTTGCACAAGTCATCAAAGACTCATTCCAAGAGATCGAATATGAGGTCGTTCAGCATCCGCCGTATTCTCCGGACCTTGCAATGATCGATTACCATCTTTTCTGCTCCTTGTCAAACCACATAAAGGGCGTTACCTTCTATAATAAAATTGTTCTTAAAAACTGGCGCAACAACTTCTTTCACACTAGGCGAGTTTTGGCGAAACAGCATCAACAAAATGGTCGAGAGGTAGGAAGAGGTTGGTTGTAAGCTACAACTTCGAATACATAATTGATTAACTAATTGATATAATTATTGATTTTTTGTTTGAATAATTGTCTTTGGTAAAAACGCTGTGATTTTATTCCCCAACCTATTAAATTCAAATAACATAAATTTTGTACCTGTAAAGTAGTGATGAAGTGAAATAAACTCTATTTTTAAGTAACTTGAAAATATTTTCTTAAAGTTATGAACTATAATTGTATTTTAATTTTTGTGGAAGAATATTAATAAATGTGATCAAACACACACATAAGTGAGTAAATTCAGACAAACTATCTACTTACTTAAAGTTGGCCTTTATATACTGGAATTAAAGAAAAAAAAAGTTACACTCGAACAATGAAATTTTTAATTCACCCAATTTTTACTGAGACGTGCGCTAAAATACAAGATGACACACATACAACACACAATTTCTTTACATAATCTCTCAGATCATTGCAGACATTTGTTGGAACATTGCACTAATCGCTTTATGCCCTGACAATAGAAAATCAGTCAATGGTTCTTGTGCCAGTCTAGAAAGCTATTTGAATCTGGTCGTCAATGAAAAAATGTTTTGCATCTAAATGTTCTTTGAGCTTATAGGATACATAAAAGTGTCATGGTACAAGAACGGGTATGTACAGAGGATGTTTCCCGACATTCTATTCAATATTGGATAGCAAATCTCTTGTGTGAGCGTGCCTTGTGATGTCTTGCTTTGTCGAACAAAAGAAGACAACGCCTTTACTTAACTTCACACATCACTTTTTTTTTCACAGCTTGGCGCAAATCTCTTAGAGCTTTGCAATAGACTCAACATTAACGGTTGTGCCCTGCTGCATAAACTTGGTGTAGACAACTCTTTCATAATCGATAAATAAGTAACCATGACTTTACGTAATCTTTGATGAGTGAAACTTTAGATTTTGTTCTCACAGGAGATATCTGTGCATCAATTCCATCGAACTTGCTTCGTTTCTCGAGTGAAGTGGTGTATCCCTATCTCATAACCTTGAATGATGCGGCTTCAAAAATTATTAAGTATCATAGAATAACACTAAAGGAATTCCAGGGAAGCTGCAAACCATGATACGTTATGTTCGGAACTCAAAAAATATGGAATCCAACGTGAACACAATTTGCGATATTCCAATTAGTAACTGATAATGGAGGGTACCTATGGCAAGTATGTACTGAGGAACTTGGACTCCACACCAAAATAAGGTTCAGTTGGAAAAGGAGCAGCGCACCACATAATGCCAGTCTTGCAGGCACACGATAAAAACAACAACGAATAGTGGAATGAGCACTGCCAACAGATTATTCCATCTGTTGTGCAATGTGTGTGACGCTGACTCTACGATTGATGAGAATAATACCTTTCACTCGTTCCACCATGTTCGATGTGTTCAACGCTGTTTGCCTTCCTTGCTTTTTCGCAACTGTGAAACCTGCGCGAACGTCTTCTATCAGCTGGCTTTATTTCACATTGGCTGTACGTGGCATTGCACGTGGACCACATACTGCCGATATTTCGCGAAATATATCCTTAAATATCTTGCCCACAAAAAACGTACAGTTCAGCAGACTTCAACGTAGGAGAAAATTCTAGCTGATGAGACATCTCTTTTCTCGTACTACGCATCAACAGTTCAAACAATCCGAATGATATTCCTATAGTTTGAAACCGAAGAACTCAATAATCCGCTGAAGCTTCACTCTTTTTTCGCAATGATGCCATCTCTGGCGTGAAACTTACTTTCTGAATGTCCTAAATTAACAGAAATATTTCTCAAATTACAAAATTTTGTTATTCTACAATTATGAATACTTCTTTTGGATTATTCTCCCATTGAAACTTAACTTTGATACTGAAAATATTTTATGTCATACATTTGTTTCCTTACGTTTACTCGCTGGCAACAACATTTTACTCATTAATAAATCTCCTACAAAAAAATTATATAGAAATATTGCTATATGCCAATATAGTAATATTTAATAAGCTAAATGCCAATATAGCAATATGAAAAAGCTATTTAATAATCTGAATAAGCAAAGTAATATACTTGTGTGATTAACATTTAACTTGAAAATATCACTATATGCTAATATCTTCTAGTATGACTTCTGGAATTACAATATCATAAATTTTGTTGTATTTCTAGTCAGTTATCTTTTTCGGAAAAATAAAAATTGTGAATTTGAAGAAATATTTTATTGAAAATGAGACAAACACCATAATGAAAGTCTAAAAAATGCTAAAATTTTGAATTAGTACATGGAGTGTAAAATGTATATTAAGAAAGTTTTCTCATTTTAAATATTTACATTTTATTTAAAATTTAACTTTACTGATCAACAAATCAAAAAATCAAAAGTAAATAAATAATTTTTTGGTATTGTTAGAGATTGCTGTATTGTTGATTGCATGATTAACATTCTTAACTTAAGATAATTAATTTTTGTTAATGACAAAAATTACAACATTGATTGAGATAGTATTTAATAATTAATTTTAAAGTGCTCGTGATATTTGGAGTCACATTTTATAACCAAATCTAAATCCCTTATTTTAAGAAAAGAAACATTTAATATTGTCAAGAATAAAAGTCATTTTCAATATTGTACAATTATTTTAATGATTGAAGATTATTTTTTTAAATATCAAATTCACACGTATTAATTTTTTACTATGAAAATATGTAGTTTATTACTTCTTGTCTAATAATTTTTTATGTAGCATACCATTCCATATATTTATTTGCAGTATCCAATTTAGGATTTTATTTATTCATAACTCATACATATCTGAAATTTATTTTCAAATATGCATTAATGTTTGTCATTATTTTATCCATTATAATATTTAAATTAATTTTTGAACGTAAAACACAAATTCCGTCTTAATAATGTAAATGCATAATTAATTTAATGTGGTATAATAGATAAAAATCATATTGTATAGCTATAATTTTGAGACACTAATTGTAGTAATTAATTAGAAATTAAATTAATTAAAATACTTATAAATTCATCCACTGATAATTACCAATGCAAATAGAGCACCAGACAAAAGAAAACAAATCATATTTTAACTATCATACCCTTGTCATATTACTTTTCAGGTAAAAAACAGCGCTCACTTCCCCAATGTCTTTTACAAGACAATATATCATCGCTGCCTTACGGGGTATCTCACCTTTATCAAATCAATACTTCAACAAGGAGGAAGTAAAACACGATAGATAGCGCACATTTTATCCGTTTATTCTTCATTATGAACTTTTTTTTCCAAGGTTTCTTTTCTTTTTTCCTTCAGAAGACAAAACTGGGACCTCTTGGGAGGTTGAGTGACACAATAATACGTCCTCAAGTAAATTGAATGTTCCTATCAAGAAACTGAGGACAATAGACTTCATTCTTGCGAGTATTTCATCGGCACCTTTTTTGTTGTGATGAGACGAAGCAAAGAGTAGAAGTCATCCCTATTTGATGGAACGAAGTGAGCAATATTTTCTCCAGAAAATACTGGAAAGAAATTGCAGTTTTAAGAATGAGTTTCTATAAGATGAGTCTGAATTATTTGAAAGGTAATTTCAGTATTGATGAATTTTGTGAATTAAAAAAGAAAGAAAGAATTTGTTTTATTCCTCATTCGAGTAAAATATCTTTCAAGCCTGATTTATTAAACTGTTATGAATTTCATTTTGTCACATTTAATTATTTAGACTTTTATGATAATTTTAAATATTTGGATATTTTAACATTAGTATATTTACAATGAGGATAAGTTCACTCATTTATGAGTAGTATAGACATTTATAATCATGAATTCAAAATTAAAATGCCTATTCATCATTGCCTTAAATAATTAATAAATCCATGATTTTTTTTTAAATGTAACAAAAATACATAAACTATCAAATGTAAATTTAAGATCTGTAAAAGCACTTATTACATGCTTAGCTTTTATTATTCCTGACTCAGATTTTTTCTTGACAAATATCTTGAAATTTGTGGAATATTTATTTTACCTTATGATAGGATCACCTCAGATAATAATGTTATCCCTAAATTAAATTATACTTCTTCTTAAATATTGTCAAAATTCTAAGTTTTCGAAAAGCATGATGATGTATATTGATTGTAGGTTGTATTTTAAGTGAATTAACTTCATCTTACATGTTAAAAAAAAATTGAAATATATTTAGTATAAAATGTTAATAGATTGCCATAATTTAAATTCAATCAACGGAGTAATATTATATTTTATAAAAAATTTCAGACGCCATAATACAATTTGCTACCATTGTTTACTGCACAAATGTTCAGACATTTTCTAAAATGGCTAAGTAAATAAAATAGTCAATAAAAATAAATATTTCTTTTAATTGTGGTTTTAAATACATAGATAAAGAAATAAATAATATCTATAGTTAGAAAATATGACATTTTTTGATCGATTTAGAGGATACAATTATTTCAGGTAAATATATTCATATCCGTTAGTATTTATGAGGAAAAATATATATTAATTATCGAGAACACATTATTTGATAAAGTTTCTTGAATATGTATAATAAATCTTCATATAAATCTTAAGAAAGATTGTTTATTATGTATTCTGTTTGAAGTTATTAAAACTTAAAACATAACTAATACTCTAACTTAACATGTTAAAAAGTGTACATTTAAAATGTACATCAATCTGATAATTTTTCAACTATCTTAACTCTATTATGAAGATTTTCGCACATAACGCTATGTTACTTTTTATTAATTTCTTTTCAACTATAGTTAATTTTAAATGATTTTCAAGCAATTAAAACTATAAGGCAAAATTTATAGTTCACATGAGCAAATTTTACTTCTACCAGAATTTAACAAAAGAGCAGTCCTCAATATTTTTACTTTAAAGAATGGAAAACTCCCAAGGGAAAATGTCTCCAATTTTCTCTTCCTTTGTTTACAAAACCTTATCACTTTTGTAGAAATAAATAGAAAGTGCAAGATTTATTTTCTGCCCAGCTGATTCTGATTTCAGAAATAATATTCTTAAATGAACACAGTTTTTCTAGTTAAGCGTTTCTTGCGTAGATCGATGAAGATTTCTAATAGTTTGGTTAAAAAAAATAAGAAAAAAATCATAAACTTCAAGAATCCCCATCTACAATATGTAATTAAAAATTAGGATTTCATTGATTTATATTATTATCATTATAATTATTATTTTATTACTTATTACCTAGTTAATTTAAAATTGCAATTTTCATGTGACTTTTAAAGAAAATAAATATTGAAATGACATTGCTTCATATTTAAATTTCGAGCTCAATAATATTTAAATGCCTTAATATCTATCTCTTAAACTTTTTAAATGCTTAGTTCTAGAATGTATAATTCAAGTGAAAAAAATCACACCCAACTGTTCCTTTGGAATAATGGTAATAAGTGTGCGAACAATATGATTTTAAATTGATGATCATAAAATATAATATAATATATTACGATTGTTAAATTTACATATACAATTTTAATTAAAAGTAGTTGTGATTACAAAAGTAATAATCTTACGAGATGTTTAATTGGAATTCATGAACTTCGGGTTTCATCTCAGCGTAAGGCAACTGGTAGATGTTTCATTATGTACATAGTATTTTCTTCCATAACTCATTTCACTGAAGAAATTATACTTTGCCAAACTTCATACGTAATAAGCTTAGACATAGCATTCTTAAATATGTTCAAATGACATCACTTCTAAAAGTTAGGAGAAGGAGAGAGTTTGTTAATATTATAGTACATTTATGGATACAAATAAGAAATCGATGGGCGTACCTTCAATAGCTAGGGCGAAGAATAATTTTAATCTTTTCACTTCACATATCATGAAATATTCTCTGAAAATACAGATGATAAATTACCAAAAGTGATGTTCTATATCAATTTTAATTATTCCAATTACAAATCTTTGGTGAATGATAAATAATAGAAATGTAAGGAAGTGATTTTGCACTTCACACTCTCAAGCAAAATTATCATGCAGAATTTGGTTCAAATGTTTTTAAAAATGTATAAGTCTGCAGGTGTGTTAAAAAAAATTATATATGTTTGTTTTATTTAACACAAGCACACACACACACTTATTTTGAATAAGCCGAAAACAGAATATATGGCATCAAAGAATTCCTTTGAGAATGTTAATCCCCTCGGAAATTTAAATTGCCACACACACTATGAATTAAGCTCTTACCCCAATGAATATTCGTTTCACCTTAATACTTTTGTTGGAAATCTCGGCCAATAATCAAACAATAATGTAAACTTCTTTACATCTATTGAGCATTGATGGCATCAGGTTGAGATCCCATGCTCCCACGTGAAAAAAATGTAAGCAATGTTACTATGTCTTGATCCATAAGGAATATATAGATGTGTACGCACTGAAACTAAATATTGTAAATAATTTCTTGTAAATATATCTGTTCTCCTGTGATGTTTTTAATAATAAATAAATAAATATAAATATCGGGGAATTTTGCTTTCATTATGTAATGTTACTGAATATGAATCCCTGGATGAATAAGGCAAAAGTAAATTTTCTCTTACAAATTGATTTCTTTTGGTAATTTAAAATATTACTGAAATTTGGTATCCCTGCCAAGATTGGATTATTATTACTTGAATTATTTAAGAAATAGATAAGAACTTAGAATTATATAGATATGGATATTGATAGCATTCGTAAATTACGAACACGGATGAGAGCCAATTTCTCTAAAGCAGTAAATAATGCTTTAAAAATGTTAGAAAATAAGGAGGAGGACATAGATAAAATAAAACGCAAATTGTTCTTTTAGAAGAAAAGTTTGATAATCCAAAAATATTAGATAAAAAGACTTTAATGATGTTACAAGGTGATAAAATTTGCACTCAAGAGAGTTTCGAGACTGAATATTAAACAATAACTGCATACAAAGATAGATTCTTAGAAATTACAATGAAACTAAAGAGATGATTACATATTTTGAATAAGCTGAAAACAGAATATTCTGACATCAATGAATTCTTTTCAAAATGTTAATTCTCCTCGGAAATTTAAATTTCCTGGATTAAAATTAAGACAGTTTAACGGTAATATTAAAGATTGGCTCCAATGGTGAGGTCAGTTCAAAAAGGGTCACGAAGATTTAGATATTGGTTTTAATGATAAATTACAAATTTAATTCAATCAATTGGGAAAAATTTACTTGCCAGACAGTCAGTAGCATACTTTCCCCCTTCGGGAAGGAATTATGAAGAAATCATAAAATGTCTGAAGCAGCGCTTTAGATGATAATATTTGTTGTCTGAAGTCTACATGACAGCTACTTGCTCTGGTAATAAATAACTCGCGTATCATCAGTTTCAAAAGTATTCACTTATTCGACTGTATGTTACTCTAGAAGGACAATTGCTATGTTGCTCATGATAGTTTTAGCATTTTCATTATATCTTCTTATTGAATCTTGCTTATCTAGCGATTTATTAAAAATATATGAAAGTTCACAGAGGGAATTAGTCAATACTTAGATCACTGGTAACGGCAGATTAACCGACTTCTTAAGTTTCCTAAAAAGATAAATTGAGTCGGAACATAAAGTGAGAACTGTGCGCTCCTCTTTTAGTTTCATATATACAAACAAAAACTCGTTGCCTCATTCTGTGAAAATAAAGCTTTGACAGCAGGTTTATTGGATAGCGCTAAGCGAAACACTTATGGGGTGAACTCGGAGGTTTGTGTGTGCGCGTTTTGTAGTAAATCTCATTTGAGTCAGATTGTAAACATGCTATGAGTTTGCCATATGAAAAAAGAAAGAATTTCTTCATTTGCTTTCGTCATTTAACATTTAAATCCAGACATATTGCGCGTAATTGTGAAAATAAAATCATTTTCGTGAAATGACATGGGCAACATTTATTAGTAATGTGTAAAATTAATGAAGAATTTTATAAAAATAAAGATTAAGAAAAGGTATCAGAAAAAGATTGCTACGGAAAGTTTTGTAACTAAAGCTACACTTTGGTGACAAATTTATTTACAAACTTTAGTGGTTCGAAAAAAAAAGATTCATGGTTATAATAATAATAAATTGATTTCTGGTTCTCATTGATACAGGCTCACAGCGATTTTATATTTCGAAATATGCAGCTAAATTTATGGAATAGGATGTTATTAATGAAAAATCTATTTTACATTGTTTATTTGGGGGAATTGAAAGAGCTGAAAATCATAAAAAAATATTTGGTTCATTTACGTAATTATTGATAATAGCTATCACTTTGTTTTTGAGGTATTGGATCAATAAATAATTTGTTCTAATATTTGTAAAGTAATATTTTTCCCTTAATAACAGGAACTTAATTCTCATAAAACATTCTTAACTGATACTATGCATATGTTTGATAATTAATTATTGTATCAATTTTCTCCCTAGATATTCATTAGTTAAGTAGGGATGATATCGCTGGCAAGCTACTCAGTGGGGAGATAAAGGAACTTAGATCAAGATTGCTTAGTGTAGAAACTAGATTTGGTTGGACTTTGATGGGAAAGAGTAGAGAAACAGAAAATCAGGACTAAAAATAATTCTGTTTTATCTTGTCATGTCACTGATGTTAAAAACTCAGATTTATGGAAGTTAAATACACTTGGTATAAGAGATACAACGAAAGAAAAAATAGAGAAGAATTAGAACAATCGGCAAAAGTGCATTTTTTCAAACAGTCACTAGGGACTCAGATAGAAGGTACAAAGTTTGATAACCTTGGTTAAAAGAACATCCCCCTTTGACAGATTGTAAGCACATTTATAAGAAAAAGATTTGTAAATTGTGTCAAGTCTTTGAACATGTTAGATACAACAGAAACCTTAGAAAAAAACCTTAGACCTCAGAAAAAAAGGTCCGAATTTGGGGGAATTAATACCCTCTGTAATAAATAGATTTATAATAGAAAAATATGTAATGGTTTCTGATATTGAGGAAGCATTTTGACAGATTAGATTCCATGAGCATGATAATTCATATTTAAAGTTTTTGTGGTGGCAAAATGTGGAAAGAAGGAAGACATAATAGTTTTTCAGTATCGAAGGGTAGTTTCTTTGGATTTCTTCAAAACCTTTCGTGTTATCAGCTTTTTTAGAATTTAGTTTGAAAAATGTTCCTATTGAATACAAAGAAACTGCTCAAAAACTTTTGAAATCTTTTTTGTGGATGCATGAGAAACTGATAACCACATCCAGGTGATGGTAAAAATTATCTCCGAAGCATTCAAGTCATTAGACGTAAAATATCCTTCCCAATGGTTTTATTATATCCCCTCTAGGTTTTATTTTAAAGATCTGACTTCTTAAATGAATTCAAAATAGTTTCTTAACCTAAATAATATATTGAAATTGTAATCAAAATAGTTATGTTACTGAATCAATGTAATTCCCCTATCAGAATAAAGTATTATCTAAATTGTTGCCAAACTTATTATTTAGCAATGATATTAATTTAACTTACGTAGTCTGAATTCTCATTTAATTTGTTAATGTTTGCAATTTACTTTGTTATGCGTGTTCTACAACTCAAAGGATTTGCTAAAATGTCTTTTCCTTATTTTATTTTTACTTTTAAATTTTTTTAGTAAGATTAAATTTAGCAAAAACAGGGGAAAGTAATGACATGAAAATACATATTATGTTTAAATGTATAGTATAATGTGTGTGTAAAAAAGGAATATAATGTTATTTTGTTAAGTAAAGTAAATTATGTGAATAACTAAGACACAAGCTATACATCTTCCATTCATTTGCAAAAAAGTGAAATTTCTGAGATCTGTAGAGTACATTACCGCATCTGTCGTGGCTATGATAGGCCACGACGGATCTTTGGCCTATCTTAATTAAAGATTCATCGTGTTCTCTGAAGGCGGATATGGCATGCTAAACAGCCTTCAGTTGCAGTATCATCCAAGTGAAATGTACCTCTTGATATAGCAGACCAAGTATTGGGAATTTACTGTTTGGTCCTTGCTTCACAAAATGAAGAAAAATCTATACGTCTGACACTATCTAATTGGTAGAGTCCAACTCAAAGCAGGTACAGAGAGGTATTCTTGTGCAAAAGCAACAATACATTGCCGTAGAGTTTGTTTTTTCTGTGAAAATATAACACTTCAAAATCAAAATTTATGCAGAATGTGTATTTGTTTCCATTAGAAAAATTTGTAATGCTTATAAAGGAAGTTCTTATAAACAATTCAAAATATTTCAGTATCCTTAAGAAATTTTACAGTTCACTATATTTAATATTTGGAACATTTTTGATTAGATTGCATAAAAATATAAATAATTAATGAAATTGCATTTTTTAATATCATTCATAAAGATTATAATAATTTTATTTAAAAAAAATAACACGAGTAAAACGATTAATGTTCTTCTACCTTGGTTATTTTAAGTGTATCATTAAAAATAAATAACTGAGGTTATAATATTTAGTTTGAATATTTATGTGTATTTGGTCACGGGGCTGGTTGGTTTGTTGCTCAACGATTATTATTTGCACACTAGGGCTAATTAGACCTGGACCTATGGTTTAAAGTGGATTCCGAACCACTAGAAACTTCCATGCCCAAGGTGGGATTTGAACCCACGAACTATTGAAACGAAGGCAAGAGCGTTGGTCACGGGGATCTGTTAGTGAAGGTTTATCTAAGTGTTTTGTGTGTGTGGATGGATTTCTACTAAAGAAATTAACATGCAGGCATCTTTATTAGACTCCATATTTAAAAAGCACTTTTCAGGATGATAATGCATTTAAGCAAAGCTGTAATGGTGTAGTGAAACAAAACTGGAAACATAAAATTTTACAACAGTTTCTACTGGTTACCTTTTATCCATATCTGCTTTTTCTTACTTTACAATTTAGGAAAAATATTCTCAAACTACAAGGAATAGCTGATTTCCAATCGGCTTAACGTATTGAATGAGATAAATATTTACAAGAGCCTTTTTTGCATGGAAACGAAAGTCCCAGACTATAATATTAATTAAAAAAATATTTGTTATACAATTCATCAATTGGTTTAAAAAAAATTTTATTCCTGCCATATCATAACTGTTTGACTGAGACTTTTCAAAAGCAGGACAGATACTCATTAAAGACAAAAATAGATTATTCCTGGGAAATTAAATCATATTCATCTTTTAAATCCAAATTTAGACTGATACAAGACTCTAAAATAATAAATATTTATAATTTTTTATTATTTTTAGATGAAGAAATTTTATGTGCATTCTATATAAATATTGGAAACCAAATGTAATTATAATTTTTAATCATAATATTTAAACAATATAATAATTATAGATTAATAATAATATTAATCTATATAAATGTTATTTTTCGTTTACTTAATAAAGGCTTATATTTGTCTCTTACATACATTTACCTATTTGTACTTTATTTTTTAACTAAAAATAAAATTCAGTTTTCAACGATTTTTTTAAAATTTTTCCTTAAAGAATGAACTATTGAGTCATGAAAAGGAATAAGTTCCATTTAATAAGTGAATGGATTCGATCAGATCCCCAAAACTGAACGATTTTTCTCATCGCTAATTTCCACTTGATAAATTTGTTTCAGAATGTTAAGTTTAAAACATTTACTATAACTCCTATCAGTCAAATTTAATCATAGAAACATAATTACTATAATAAAACTCATATAAAAACACTACTATGGTAATTTATCATCTGTATTTTCTGAAATTGCTTCATCATAGAATGAAAAATTCAAATTATTCTTCATTCGTGTTGAAAAAGTTAAGGTCGTTGTGTGTGTTTCCTGATTTGTATCCGTACATCTTCGACACCATACAGTGCACACTAGTAAACTCGCAAGTGCTTAGCTCCTAGGAGAGTTACCACTTAAACAAGTATAATTTTTTCAGTGTAAATAGTTTCAGAAGAAAATACGTATGAATACTTAAAAAATCACTAATGTCATATGTATTTATGTGAGAACATACAACGAATTAAAAACCTGGATCTCATAAATTCTCGTTATATAGATCTTGAAAATATTACATGTGCAATTATCTAAATTAAATTTATTTCACCTTTTAATTTTATAATAGTTATCTGCCCATTTTATTAATAAGTTATTTTACTACTTAAATACCAATCAATAATTTATAACCATATGGATTTCAGACTTTTCAATATGCCACAGGAGTCGCATAATCCATGATTCCAAATTCTGAATTTGTTTGGCGAAAAGTTGCAAAGATGACGTATTGTGACGTGGGCGATGAGTTAAATACTAGGGTTACCAAAATATAATTTTCTACATAATTCTTGTAGGTCTCCATATGTAGGTTATAATGAAATATAATATGTAGAATATAATATAAAACGATGTTGCCAGATACATTAGAAAATCTGCCAAAAAATTGCAAATTTCAGAATTTGGAATCATGGAATATACAGAAACTGTGCCATCAACATAAACGGGTTTCAGTTGGTTATTATGATATTTTAATCTAGAAAGACTATATAAAACTTCCAAACTCTTGAAAAAATGATCAAAATCACTTGCAGTATTAAGTTAAAAAAGGATATATAGTTATAATATTCTAAGAAATAGCATGAATAATTTAATTTTAAATTAATCATGAAGTAAATATAAAAATATGAGATATTGATAGAGAAATTTTTCAGTTCAAGGTTTAATGTAATGATTGATTAAATTCCTATTTTAATTTTTTTAAACAGACTACTAAACATCTTCGTCTCTCTTTCCAAAAAGTTTTCAACTAGAAAAATTGTCTTGATTTAAGAATACTATTTCTGAAAAGAGAATCTGCGTGGCAGAAAATAACTCTTGCACTTTCTATTTCTTTCTACAAAAGTGATAAGGCTTTGTAAAGAAACGAAGAAGAAAAATGTGAAGCATTTTCCCTCAGGAACTTTTCATTCTTTAAAATAAAACTTTCTCTAAAGTAAAAATATTGTATGCTATTTCTCTGTTAAATTTTGGATGAAGTAAAATTTCCTTTGAATGATACACATGGGGTCTCAAAGCTTTAACTTCAAGATTTTAAATGGACCGAAACTATTCAACAATTATTAGAGATAAGAAATAATCTGTGAATGATCAGAGATTAATAGAAAATTAGCATAATTTTATGTGTGAAATTTTTTGAAGGCTTAAATTTGATATGAAATCCTTCAAGATCAATGATATGAGCTTTTAAAAATATTTTCTGTAAGTTTTAAGTGTAGACTTGAATATTTGTCGAAAAAGTACTTTAAGGGAGTAAGTTATTTGTATCTTTAACACTGTCAAGAACTAAGTTAATGCAAAGTTTACACTTAAAATTAATTGTCATATTTATTACATATTATACATTAAAAATCATGGATTGCGCTTGTAGTTGAATTTATCAACAAATAAAGAATATAAAACCTTTACAAAAAATTAAATATATAATATAAAATATGATGTTATAAACTCTATTCCTGTAAACTAAAATTCATCTAGGAATCAAAACTAATTAAAATTCATTTTAGTTAACCAATAATATTTATAATATTACTAAAATAATAATGTCTATTAGTTAACCAATATATTAAAAAGCAAACAAAATAGCACTTGAAAGATAAAATACATTTTTTTAATGCATTAAAAACGAAAATTTAAAAAAAAATTAATTAAGATAATACATAAACTACTTATGGTGTTTCTTAAAAATTAGGCACTTAAATCATATTTATTAAATATTATAATTATTGTTATATTAGCATTATTAATATTTTTGACAAAATTACACGTTGTAATTTGAAATTAAATAACCATGTAAGTAGAGGTACTTACATACTTAGTTTTATGGAGTTTAATATCTTGAGAGTTTACTAATATTAAAAGTGTAGTAACACTTTTTGTATTTTTATACTTAGTTCAATTCAAATTAAAAGCAACTGTAGAAGCTACATATATTAATTATTAGCCTACAACTGTGTTAAGAAATGTATCTAAAAATATGAGCATTTTCATGAAATTCCATGAAAATGAATTTTTGAATAATACAGGATCTACATTCACTTTTATTATATTAGTTGCAAATTTGTGTTTGAAACTAAGATAAATTTTATTAAATAAATTAAAAATATGAATTTTTTGGACAAATAAAAGAAATATGCTTTTTATTAAACGAAAAAAGTAGTTCATTAAAAACAGTTTCTTATTTTCATAAAAATATGAATAAGAACATATTTATATTCTGATAAAACCATCCATACTCACTTATACTAATTATGAAGTGTAATTAGTTTAAATCTTAATTTTTTTATTCTTATACCATATTTATACTTATATCAGTTATAACTTATCAATTACCATTATTTATTCGTCATAATATTTTACTACTTTGTAGAAGAAAATAACACACAATATTTCATAAAGGAATATTTAGATATTAAAGAGAAAATATTGTAATTTTGTGCTAAAAGGTAAGCAAAGTCTTAATAAATTACAGATGTCAAAATGTTTTAATAAAGGAAATATATATTTAAAACTATTAGCTTATAAAAATAAAATAAATTAACAAGGTATTCATTTCATTGCATTCAAATTAATATTATTGCTTCAAATGTTGGTGTGTGCTTTTTACTTCAAAATTTACAATTTTTACATGTACTACTCGTTTGAAAAAACTAGTTAACATTTGGTAAGCATATTTATTATTCTAAACAAACATTTTCTTAACCACATTTACTGGAGAATTAGATTTATAAAATATGACATTCAGTGATTTTTCTTTTATTCTACATATCATATTAAGCTTTTTATTTTATTCTATTTTTATCTATTAAATTGTTGCTGATAAATGTCAGTGATTTATACCATTTTTAGCGTATGAATAAATATTTCACATTATGCAAATCAACTAACACATTTGCTGCCACTGATACACTGGTAGTTCAGCATGCTCTACCTAGTTTTCCAGCAACACTTTGGGATGACAGTTGGCCATAATGAATTATAAGCTTTATTTTTAGTACGACTAGAAATTGAACACTCCGTGAAAGTTTATGTATTGTACACTACTGGCCATTAAAATTGCTACACCAGGAAGAAATGCATGTAACAAAATGATATTTATTGGACAAATATATTATACTAGAAATAACAAGTGATTAAATTTTGAAAAAATTTGGCTGGATCGATCCTGAGAAATCAGTACCCAGAACAACCACCTCTGGCAGTAATAACAGCAGTTATACGCCTGGGCATTAAGTCAAACAGAGATTGGATTGCATGTTCAGGTACAGATGTCCATGCAGCTTCAACACGATGCCACAGTTCATCAACCGTAGTGACTGGCTTTTGGTGACGAGCCAGTCGCTCGGCAACCATTGACCAGACGTTTTCTATTGCTGAAAGATCTAGAGAACGTGCTGGCCAGGGCAACAGCGGAACATGTTCCGTATCAAGGAAGGTCCGTACAATACCGGTTACATGCGGTGGGGCAATATCCTGCTGAAACGTAGGGTTTCGCAGGGCTCAAATAAAGGGTAGAGCCACGGGTCGTAACACACCAGAAATGGGTCGTAACACACCGTAACACACCAGCCCTGTTCAAAGCACCTTCAATGCGAACAAGAGGTGACCGAGACATGTATACAATGGCACCCCATACCGTCACGAAAGGTGATGGGCCAGTATGACGATGAGGAATGCACGGTGCCAGTGTGCGTTACCACGGTGACGCCAAACACGCATGCGACCATCATGATGCTGTACACAGAACCTGGATTCATCTGAAAAGATGACGTATCGCCATTCGTGCGCCCAGATTCGTCGTTGATCACACCATTGAAGGCGCTCTAGTCTATGACGCAGCGTCAAGGGAAGCCGCAGCAATGGTCTCCGAGCTGAGAGTCCATGATACTGCAAACGTCGTCGAACTGTTCGTGCAGACACTTGTTGTCTTCCAAACAACCCCGTTTCTTGACTCACGGCTCGTGACGTGGTTGCACGATCCATTACGGCCATGCGGATAATATGCCTGTCTTCTCGGCTGCTAGTGATATTTGGCCGTTGAGATCCCGCATGGCGTTCCCTATTACCGTCCTGAACCCATCGATTCCATATTCTGCTGACAGTCATTGGATCTCGACCGACGCGAGCAGCAATACTGCGATAAGATAAACCGCAATCCCGGCACGCTACAATTCGACCTTTATCAAAGTCAGAAACGTGCTGGTACGCTTTTCTCCTTCTTACACGAGGCATTACAACAACGTTTCAGCAGGCAACAATGTTCAAATGCAAGTTGTGTATGAGGAACCGGCTGAACAATTTCCTTATTTAAACACAATGTAAGTGTTGCTATTGCATTGTCTGAATGCGCTGAAAAGCTAATCATTTGCATATTACAGCACCTTCTTCCTTTCGTAATAAATTTCACGTCTGTAGCATGTCGCCTTCTTGGTGTAGCAATTTTGATGGCCAGTAGTGTATTCATATCGTAATTCATGGTTCTTAAATTTTGCGTTTTAAATTTTTTATGCGCATGTTGAAAAATGATGGACAATACATTGAATTTCTGAGGATGGATATCTAAATTTTACTGACAGCAAATGTGTTAAAAGCTTATTCAGTAAATGAAAATGGTACTTAGACAAAAATAAACACAGTAATGAATATATCATGAAGAATGAGTGAAGAAGAAATATATCAGTTGCTGAAATATATTTTCTGGAATGAAAATTATTTATTTTTATGATTCAAAAGAAGTATAAAGATCATGAAATATTTTGAAAGAGTGAAAATATTTTCAAAGTTGTCGACAAAGAAAAAAAAAACCTAATATTTGGTGAATTTTTAAATAAAATTTTTAAGACTACACTGTGAAATTAAGGTGCATAGCTGAAACAAATTATTCTGATAAAATTTCTGTTTGAATAACTCTTCTATAAAATATTTTATTATTCAATAATACGTACAACACATTTTTTCTAATGGAAAATTTTTGTTAAAGTAAATGAAATAAATGCAAGCGATGAAAACAAATCTAAAAATATAGATTTCTGTTAAAATTTCCGTTATACAATTCCTCAAAAATTTTTTAATTAATTTAATTAAATATATTAGTATGTTTTTCGTCTTTTTTATTAACTCAAAAATAGTTTTAAAGTATTTATTTTTAAAACTATTTTTGAGTTAATATAATAATTAATTTCTTTATGAAAATTGGTATTAATTAGAGACAACAATTTGATAATTATATTTAAATCCCATAATAGCATTAACATATAATTGGAATTGATCAAAATTATGAATTATTTGAATGACTTGAATTAATTACTACAGATTGGAATGTTTCAAATTAAACTGTAAAATCTGTGTTATTTTAGACAAAAATAAACAATTATTATATCTAAAATTAAAAAATTACGTTTTTAAAGCACTCACAATTATAAATTCTTAGAATGACATCGCTTATTTCCTACAGATTGGAATGTTTTATATTAAATTATAAAATGTCTTTTCCTCAGCAAATATAAACATAAATTAACGTCTTGCAAAAATATCGTATACGAATTTTCCAACGAAGCAATATGGGAATTACAAGCTTTTAAATTTAAATCCCTCTATATGAGTGGAAAAAAAATGTTAAAAATTTTATTAATAATGCTCAGAAATATTTCAGAAACAATTTTTTATATAATTTAAGTAATTTTAACTAGGAAATTAATTAAAATACTTAATCTAAAGTTAACATTTTTAACAGAAATTTTGTATTCAAAATAAATCTTTTTACATTGGGAGATAAATGATTTAAACTTAATACATTGTTAAAAAACTCATTTGTTTAACTCGGCATGATTTATTGTTCATTAAAACTTAAACAAATTTTAAACTCAAATTAAAATAAATAACTCTGTTTCACACTAATTGTGTATTCTAAATTCTAAGTATATATATATATATATATATATATATATATATATAAATATATATATATATAAAATAGAAATATTTTAACTAATTTTGTTCATTTTCTTATTTGTCCTCAGTACCGTTTCAGAAAAGACTTGGGAAAATTAAAATTGCAAAATATGTGTGATTTAAAAATATACCTAATTAAATATCAGAAATTAAATTAAACTGAAACTGAAACTGAGATTGACATATAATTGAATTTCATGATTTCAAACATTTATTACCATGTCTAAACTAGAAAATGAAATGCAATAAATGTTCAGTTTTTCGCTACTCAAAATTTGCCAATATGCAAATCCATTTTTATTTAAAATTCTGAATTATATGAACTGTTGAATTTATATAACCTGAAATCTGACATTGTTTTTGCAAATTTTTTAATGGTAAATAAATTTTGACTGGATTTTCTCATTATTAGAATAATGTTGTAAAGTATTATTTTAATAATAGAAATTTCATCAATTACTGTTTTTACGAATTCTATGCTTATCATCTTTTGCATCATTTAACTAATTTCAGTGAATTCTCAATGTCATTTTAATTTCTTTTATCCCAGAATTTAGAAACCTAAACATTTTATAAAACCAATGATTGCCAAGATAGTTGATCTAAAAAAATTAATTAATTTTATTAACAGGTAACTTTTAATTCTTTTTATTTTATTTGATTTACGTAATTTGTCTTTAATCAAAATCTATAATTTTATTCTTTCTATAAAAAATAAGAGAAACATTGTTCAACACCAATGTGAGGAGTGATGACAAAATTTTAAATAATTATTTTCCTTTTCTTTTTATTTATAAAGTTTGATCAATCTGTTATTTTTTATTTTTATTTTTTTTTTAATTTCGCAAAAACATTTACAATTTTTACTGTAAATTTAGTGACAAAAAATATAAATATTTAAAAATGATTATAATCTACATTTAATCAAATGTTTTTGTTATTTATAACTTTTGCATTTAATTGTTTGATTGTATTATTTATTTTAAATGTTTTACTTTAAACTTTAGTCCTGGAATGAATTTTTAAAAAAGAAATTTAAGTAAGATTTTAATATCATTTATTCAAACAAATAAATAAAAAATTCGTGATTTGGATTTTAAAATATTAGAAATTTAGATTTTATTAATATTTTAAGACGCACTAATTTTTTTTATTTTCTTTGATTTGGCATACAACTTCATGCAAATGTCTTCTTTTTTAATTTAGTAACTGTTACTACAAATATACATATATTTGTTACGACCAAGACATGGATAATTTAATCACTAAAATTAATTAGTATCATTTTACACTTAAAATGTTTTTATTTGTTATATCTTAAATTTTTATACTGTTAAAAAAGTCTTTACTAATTAAATAAATATATTGAATATCCTAATTAATAATTGTCTAATATAATCTGGTCTGTAATAATAGTTTCATAATTACATGTAGAGAATATGAAACGTTATTTATTTTAGATTTTTAATTTGTGTAACTATAAGCTACTAAATTATTGTAAAAGCTATTTAATTCGATAAATGTTTTAAGTATTAGAATTATGTACTTATTATTTAAGTTACATTATTAAATTTGCATTATTATAAGCAATTATATTGAATTTCCCAATTAATAATTGTCTAGTATAATCTGGTTTGTAGTAATAGTTTCATATTTAGTTATAGAAAATATTAAATATAATGAGTTCATAGCAATTAGTTAAATACTATAAATTTAATGTAGTACATTTTTCAATTGAAATATTCCTCAATGATATATTTAGTTGTAGAAAATATGAAACGTTATTTTCTTAGATTTTTAATTTGTATAACTATAAGCTATTTAATTATTGTAAACGCTATTTAATTGTTAAAATTTTTGAGTATTATAATTATGTACTTTTTATTTAAGTTACATTAACAAAACAATTGTTTGCAAAGCTTAAATTATGAAACATTGATATAAGACATTCGTTGAGGAATGTTCCCCTTGAAAAATTTACTGCATTAAATTTATACTATTAAATTAATGGTTATGAACTCATTATATTTGATATTTTGGCTTTTTTTTAATTATGTGTTTTATTTCAAGATTAATATTTTCTATTTTACATGAAAAATTCTTTCTTAAAAAATTTTAAGAATGAGGATGAAAATTTTATATAGAAATAATTAATATTTAAAAAAACATTTTTCGTAAGTCTACAGTATTTAATTTTAAACATATACTTTATAAAATCAATTAGATGAAAAATAAATAGCCACATCCAACAAAAAAATACAAATTCACCACTGAAAATGTGCATGAGCGTGCAACTACACTTTTTTAAGAAATTCTAATTTGTTATTATGGACTTCAGTAGAATTTATTTCAATTAAATTAAATGATATTGGTCTTATAATATAACTGAAAGTTGAAAATATCTAGAAAATGTATAAAGCTAAGCATTAAGTAAATAAAAAAATATCAAGTTAGATAAATAAAGTGAAGATAATATCTTAAGAAATTATTAAACATAAATAAAATTAATGTCATCTGCAATAATAATATGAATACTGTAATGTATAAATTCTTTAGTTTCTAATAACAATGTGTAACTTTTAATGATTTCGCAATATTTGATTTTCTTATCCACAATTACAGTTAAATATGTGTATAATATTATTTTGCACAGTATTTAAATTTTAAGTTTTTACTATTTTTATTTGTTACCGGTCCGATGAAAATTATCGAAAATAGCGAAAATGTATTAAATCTTTAAATTTTAATTTAAATATACTATATTTGTGTATAAATCTAACTGTTATAAATGCGAATTTCTTTCATTATTTCAATTCGAAATCATTCGAACTCGTGGAATAAATTTCAAATTGTCTAAATTTTATTTCAAATATAAAATAATGATTCCTATTTTGTGTCTGTTACAGCTTGAGTAAACATTCAAGGATTTCCGTACTCCATAGTATTTATTTTTTTCAATTTACTGATTCTCTGCTAAAATATATCAAAAAATAATGAAACGAAGCAAATTTAAAATATTTTGTTGACTATTTTTGAATATCAAAAATCAATGTTTGATTTGGAAATATTGTTTAGAAAATTAATTGCTGAAAGCTGTTAAAATGCATTTTACAACACGGAGCAGTTTTTGTGGAAAAGTTTCAAGGATAATAGATCATAAGATTGGTATCACTTGTGATAAGACAGGATATCCGAAATATCTTTAAACACTTATCCAAGAAATGTTTAGTATAATTATAAAAGAAATGTACTATTTCGTTGCTCAATAATAGTTGAATGTTAACTATGGTCCAAAAAGTGAATCATTTCTATCATAAGAATGAGAGAGAGAGATTTACATTCGCATGATTTTTCTACTTATTGTCATAATATTTCAAAAATATTGAAAAAATAGTAAATAATTTTAACATCTCCTATCAATATATTAAATTATACAAATAAATCTTAGTATTTATGAGATAAACAGATGGACATTCGCATAATATTTTTCTTATTGTTAAAATATTTAAAAAATATTGAAAAATAGTAAATAATTTATTATGTCCAATAAATATATTAACTTATACTAATAATTTCTAAACATTTTTTAATGGCACACAGTTTACAAAATGCTTATGACTTTTTCAGCTTAAGCAATTAACAACTCAATTTATAAACATATTAACTTCAATTTATTTAAATATAACTTCATACACTTCACAATTGCATTATGAAAGAATTTTTCAAAATTTATGGAATATTTTGTTGGTCATTTTATATTTTGCTTAAAACATTCAAACTGTTCATTTTACTCACCTACTTATATAGTTTTAACAATGATAAATTAATTTTGTCATTTAAAATATTTAAAATCTCTAACATGTTAAATTGAATCTATTTATTTCCTCAATAATATTTAATTTTATTGTAAAATAGCGATTGCTTTAATCATGCACGGAAGAGACTGTTTTGCATTTTAAAATGCTAATCATGTAATTTTTTTATATGGGCTTAACTAACCTTTTTATTTTCTGCTTTTTTCACGGGATATAGTAAGATGTTCATGTATAAAGTTGAAACGAAAAGAATGGTCATCCATTTTTTTATACAAATCGACACACTTCATAATTTACAAATACCCACAAATCTACAAATTTCAATGTAAAAATATTAAGTTTTTTTTTTTGTAAATCTTAACTAACCTAACTTTACTTTTCCAAATTTATTCTTATCTAATCTATCTTTAAATAATTGTGAAAAACCTGTGTTATTAAGTTGGGGTTTTTCTCTGTGATGAAGCATATATTTCAGATATCCCATTGAAAATGAATTCCAATGAGTATAAAGTAGCTATTAATACACATGTTGAGATAAGTTTCCTCTGAAACTTATTTTTCTAGAGTTTAGAATAGATTTAATTTTAAATTGCATATTACAAAAAATATTAAATAATGTATTGTGAAATATATATTGCGTAATAAGAAATATTTCTGTAAGAAAAATATTAAACTTTTTTATTTTACACTCCATGATAATTTTATTTAAGCTTACTACAAAATTGATATTTAGTTGTATATTTTTAATGTAGCATAAAATACTTTTTCCTTTGTTTTGATGAAATTATTAAAAATAAATTTTTCAAGCACAAAAGTCGATGGTACAATTGCATAAGATAAAATTTAAGTTTGCTAAATTATTTCGAAAATCTATTGGAACCTTATTAACACGGTCTCAAAAACTACACTATTCAATGTTTTTTTTAAAAGACCGTATTTACTTTCAGTTATAAAAAATTATACTCGTATGTAAAAATAAATTATAACTGGAAAAGAATCTTAAATTGCATTTTGTTGTAAAAAATAACGAAAAACGTTTTTCTTTAGGCACATGGAAAAAACTCAAAAGGCCAAATTCATTAATAAACGTTTCAGCCGAGTTGCTTAATGAATGTATCGGCTGACTTCGTTAATGAATCTATTGATTGGATCACGTAATAAGAAAAGTAAACAAAATTCCTTGTAAAAACAATGTTTTAATGAGTATAAAGGCAGTTGTAATCCAATGTGGGAAAACTTAAAATAATATACATTGTGATAAAATCTGTATATTAAATTGAGATAAATTTAAATCATCAGTGACGAAAAAAACAATTTATATTTCACTGTCAAGCAAGATACAAAGTTTTTTAATAGTTAATAAGTTCTGCCCAAGAACACAATATTTCCGGATTAAATTTGGCGATAAAATATAAATTCAGTTTAAATATCTATTTGTAACGAATTACCTGAAGTATACCAAATATTCAAAGCCAAAAAAGAACACTAATAAGAATATCAATACTAAGCAATATGAAATATGTTCATCGCGATGGCTTAAATACTAGGGTTACCAAAATAGAATTTTCTGCATAACTCTTATAGGTCTCAATACAGTTGGCAGAAATTACTTTACTTTAGTAAATAAGTTTACGATTATACTGATTTTTTGTCTGCATTTTATGCAAACAAACCTAAATTTGTTAAAATAATTAATCCAATAGTTACGACTTATGCTTGACCAATATAGATTGCAGAATTGAGAATGTTTTTTTAGAGCTGCAACGTTTGTTCCAATGTAACAAAGATGTGATCATTTTTCCATCAAAGATGTATATTTACTAAGGACGAGATCCAGATACTTCAATTATATTCAATGTATTTCAAGACTAGAAAGGAAATTATGTATATTTTGTGGTTTTTGAAAGCTAAAAATATGATTGAAAAAAAAAAGAAATATATTTAAATATGCAAAGTATATGTTGCTCGAATTTGTAAGGAATATTCATTTACTAGCATCATAATTATACAAATTGTAAAAATTATACAATTTAATAATGCAATTTAGTCAATATGATAAAGAATATTCCAACTTCCTTTTAGATCATTGCTTTCAAATAAATTTTTCGCGAACTTGAAACTAATATTCAAAACTATTTCAGAAACATTCAATTATAAATTTTTTCATTACTTCTATATATATATAATTACTTGAAACATTTCTTAAAATTATTATTCTTTGTAGTATACAATCTTTATATTACCTAATTTCCTCGCATCAACGTACATGTGGTTCTGGTAATTTACGACAAAATTTGTTTTTCTCAATATTAATCAGTATGCGCACGGAAAAAATATTTTTAATAAAAAATGAAAATTTAAAATACAATTTGAATGAGCATAAGGCTTGTTTGATGTGTTTTTGTAGTTATGAAAATAAAATTTAACTAACCAGGAATGAAATCAGTTTCTCTGTTGGGAATGCACTTGAGAAAACTCATTCAACAATTTGATTTACATGAAAGCTCTCAATATGAAATTTTCTGTTAGTACTAAGTGCCTTCTTTTTTAATAAATATTTAAAGAAAGGCGTGGTAACACATGCTGTTAGGTTGTTACTGGTTGGTTTGGGTGTTCATCCTCACATTTAAAAGACAGTGAATTCGAATCCCGACATAACCGCTGTGTTCACTATTGGCGGATGAGACACGTCACATATTTCTTAGTCGCAATGTTCTTCATTCGAAGTGTTATTTCTTGAGTTGACAGCTTGGGATTTTTTGCTTATTCCCTACTTCTGAATTAAGATGACCAAATTTCAGGGTTATTATGGCACACCTAATATTTGCCCCACTAAATAAGATGCTTTTACTTCCTTTCCTTGTAGTACTGAATGGTGGAAATCCTACGAGAGGAATGTTATAAGAAAGCGTATTATGAAAATGAAAGCCTTTTTAAGCAATAAGACAAAAGCGTGCATAGATCATAAGGAAAAAAATTACATAAAATATATTAATTTAGAAAATTGTAAAATATGTTTCAGTGACTTTTTCAACAATATGCACGTAGTTTCAAACTGCACTTGTTATCAAATGAACTTTTATTAAAATTTAATGACTATATAATTTAAAAACAAAAACATTTTCTACAAAAACAGTTTAATATTTTCAAAATTTAAATCAACATTTTAATTTTACAAGTTTTCCAGAAAATAAACAATTTTCATTTGCCTATACTAGAAAAGGATTTAGACAAATCCATAAATGCTTTGACACTCAGTTCAAATTAGCAGTTGAAACAGCTCAGACTACTTTAATTTAAAATGTGAAATTTCTTATTACTTTAGTGGCAACTGTTACTCCAATATAACAAAATAACGTGAAACCAAATTAAACAAATTTTAGCCACAATGAATGGAGTTTGGTTTGGTTTGGTTTGTTTATCGCTCAATGGTCATTTATTGCACACGAGGGCTAATTAGAATGGGACCTACTTTCATAAAGTGGATTCCAAACCACTACAAACATCCATGTCAAATGTGGGATTCGAACCCACGAACTGTTGAACCGAAGGTAAGAGCGTCACAATTAATGGAGATATTCTGGATGAAATTCACAAGATGTTTTAAAATCATTTAATGTTATTCAAGAATATTATTAAGACCAATATTATTGTTTAAAATTCCTTTATTAAGTTTAATTAGAATTTACGCGTGAAAAAAATAAAGCATTTTGAAAATGACGAAATGTTCCAAACTATGCATTGCTCGAAATAGTTTTGGTAATAATCATTCAATATTTTTAACCATTATTGATAACAATTAAAAAAGATAATTATTTTAGTTTTAAATAATTTAAAATGATGAATATGATAAAAAAAATATTGCATAGTCATTTAAAGCACAAGTTAAAAATTTTTACTTTTTTCGGGATGATATTTATTTATAAAATTATTCTAGACACACTGAATTAAGCTGTTTATTTTTATTCATTCAAGTAGAATTATTTTAAATATTTCTTAAGCATTTGACACTCTACTAAAATCCTGAAATTAGCAGAATCTCACTTATTAATATATAGAAACTACATTTGAATAATGTAAAAATTTGCCTCTCATAGGGTGATCAATCCAATATATTAAAGTAATCTTAAATAATTTAATATTATAAGTACATTGTTAAAGCATTATTTAAATCTAAAATAATAAAAGTGCATTGTTAAAGCATTATACCTCGAGTTTATTATAAAAATAATTTTTAATAGCAAGATTATATTACTTAGTTTTTCTCTTTAACAATTGGCTCTTTGAGAAGAAGCTTAATCTTTAACTCCCGCTTAGAATAAATAGCTTTTGTTAAATAACTTGTTTTAAAAATATTTTTATATAAAAAGGGTTACTTTAATGCATCGAAAATTGACTAATAGAATATTATTTAAAATGCATTTATCAAATAATCGTAATACGTTTTTCTATGTTCTTATATTAGTATTTTGCATTTATTTTATTAAGGTACTTTTCAAATTATTCAAATACATTATAAAGTTGTGTAACAATATCAGATTTTATATATAATTTTTATACCACTACATTTAAAATATTTTATAACTTAATAAAAACAATTTAAACGGTAAATATGTTAATTTTAACCCTTTTGAGATTTTGAGTGGTGTTTTGTTTTCATGATCAAAATTGTATTGCCATGGTTTGAAGGTTTAATTTCAGTTCAATTCTCTGAGTTTTTAAGTATCAGATTTTCGCATAAGTTCACCAGTACAAAGCATGTGTCCAAAATCTGTAATTCTTTAGAAAGTATGTTTTTGAAGCAAAAACACCATAAAACAAATTAATTATAAAGATAAGTACTTGATTCATTTATTGATAAATCTTCTAAAAATGATTATGAAAGTGTATATATGTACTGTACTCTTACAGCGAATAAACACATAATGAATTTAGCTGCTATGAATAATCTGCCAACATCTAACCGTTTTCAACGTATTTTGATTAAGTAAATATTAATTAAAATGAATTCATCAAATAATTATAAAACCTCTTTCGTTGTTCTTATCAATATTTTGCAATAATTTTATCAAGAAACATTACAAATTATTGAAATACATTAAAAATTACGTATTAGTATGAGATTTTAAAATTAGTCTTTATACCACTATATTAAAAAAATTAAAATTTAATAAGCAATTTTGTATAGGGAAGCTGATTTTAAAAAAATAATATTTCTAGTGTTTTAAAATGGTGGTTCTCTTAAACTAACCGAATTGCCATACTTTAGTGTCAAAATTTAGGGTATGATTTGAAGTATTCTTTTAGTAATGGAATTTCAAAGAAATTTATCAGCATTTAATACGTTTAAATATCTATAATCCCTTGAAACGTATGTCTGTGCAACAAAAAACAAGCAGCATAAAACAAAATGTTAAATAAAATGTGATGAATGGTTTATTTACTTCGAAATTTTCTAAAAATCGTTAATAGAAGTATATATATATATATATATATATATATATATATATATATATATATATATATATATATATATATATATATATATATATATATATCATTTGTAATTAATAACAATTTAATAACTAACTTAATAACTTAAGACAATTCTTCCAACATATCTTTTCGCAAGTGAGTCATATCAGTCTAAATTGCTCAAAGACTTGTACATAAGTCAAACTTATGTAAACTAATAAAATATTTATTAAATATTATCTAAATTTTAAGCAAAAACTTGAAATTAATAATTCTCTAATTTTGATACTGCAAATTTTATTTTTAGGATTTTAAATTTATCAAATCAAAAATTAAATTATTTAAAAATTAAGCTTATTAAGAGAAATAAAGGATAACTAACTCCTTTTATATGTCTGTAATACATCTCGTGTAAAAAAGTAATATATTATAATTATTCATTTTTCGTCATTTTAAATCGTAAAATTTTTTCTCTAATAGCCTGCAGAAACAATAATAAGCGTTTACTGGGAATATTGTTGAAAAAAGTGATCGGCCCAATAAATGATTCAAAACTCATTATAAATATGTTGACCATGAAATTACAAATTGTATTAAAATTAGTCCTCACAACCTCATAAATGTTAAAATAAACTTGCTTATTATTAAAATAGGAGATATCATGTCAGTTATAGAGTGTATATGATACAAAATTTGTAATTTTTGAGGCTGGTGTTCTAAGCGAAATTGCTATCTCTTAGATTTTAAGAAGCGTAAATGTTCCATTATAATATAAAAAAAAAGTATTAAAACACCATAATTTAAAAAAAAAAAACTGTAACACATTTTGAAAGCACGTACTTCTTTCTCTTTACATATATACAATTTCCTCTGTCAGGAGTAAAAAATAAAATAAAAAGTTAATTTTGCATTAAGAATTTTTAAAATTGCAATCAGCTAATTGAATTTCTATTAAAATGCTTATAATGAACTAATTTTTTTAAAAACAATTATGCCATAGATATTTAATTTAGAGTATCTAATTAAGTAAGATAAGTTTTCAATTGATAAAATAACATTCTTTATACATATTGAAAAATAACATTCTTCCGAACTTTTAAAATATAATGTAAATAAAAATAAAACAGTAAAAGAATATTTTCAACTTACATCTTCGGCAGAGTGCCTTCTCTGCCGAAGGAGGTTGAGTTTTTATAACTCTGAAGCAGAGACCAAGAAGAAGACATGCAAAAATAGTCTTCCATCTTCTGAAATTTACAAGAAAACACTATGACTATGATCTATTTTTAGCGTTCTAATCGCCTAAGTGGGGATGGTTCATCTTTTGCTTGATCGGAATTCGAAAGGACGGAAAAAGAATGCACTCCATTTGGAGCACTGAGGACCACCTCTCCACAAACAGGCATGCTAGCCCACATGCTTAAATAATTGCCAGTCCAAAATTATTGCATTCAATTTCAATTTAGAATTATTGTAATTAATCTCGTTGCCAATTCATTTAAGCAAAACAGAATGTAGGAGACTAAACTCCAAGGTAAAAAATATTATTCATTTATCAAAAAACAAGTTATAACTTTCAATAAATGATGTATGAATGTATGAATTTTGATGTATAAAAATATAATTATAAATAACTGATACACAAATGATAATTATTTATTTTTTCAATTAATATTTCTAATGTAATAAAATAAATATTTCACTGTGGAAAAACGAGGTACACTTAAAGTGACAGCAAACTAATAAAGAAAGTAAAATGCTATAATCATTTATATTGGTAACTGTAATGAAAGCGATAATCCTTAATCTACTTATATAGAACGTACGACACCTAACAATAAATTTAACATAATTTCTGAAAAAGGTTTTACCGGATAAAAAATTATTTTTATCCGCGAATATACAAAACTTGTGTCTCATTGTGTATTTTTATCCGCTAAAAATGTAACAGAACTTGTGTCACATAAAAAGAGAAAGTTTTCAGAAGAAAGCATAGATTTAATTGAAAGAGAACTCCAAATGATGTATTTGTAATTTCAAGATCAAAACATTGTACTTAAGGGATTTTTCTGCTTAAATACACTTGCATAAGATTTCAATTAAAGTTCATTTACTCTTATTAATATTCTGCTATATTAATTAAAATAGATATTTATATTTATTAATTAAAAGCAAATATATAAAACAGTTATTTAGGTTCATAATTTATTAAGTATCATTAAAACTATTTCACATATGCAAAATTAGATATTATTCTAATTTAAAAATAGTGTGGATTTTGAATACGAAATATAAATTACTAAGTTATATACTTTAAGTAAAACAGACTTGCTAGAGAAAGCTAAAAGCAGATACTCCTTCACTTATTGTGGGTGGTATCCTTTTACATTGATATAACGTTCTCTTCTATTTTTAATGTTAACATTCAGTGTTTTGGCACTACTTTTCATTTGCAAAGGATTATACAGTTTTAAGTTTATCATTAAAGTATAGTTGAGAATAAAAGGATTAGCAATCGAAACTATTGTTGTGAACTGGTAGAATTAAATAAATATTCAAATTTCTGAAACTGATTACATTTTACGTGAATCTTATATTTTCAAAATTTTGCGATATATTATGTATAAGACAACGGAAATGAAGCCTTATTTTGATATTAGGAACATGTGACACATCTTAATCAAATAATTACTGAAGTGACGGCAATTTTTTTTAAAATTTAGACAACGAAATATTAGAAGGTTTTCTTCAACCAATAATGTTTTCAAGTGTGTTTAATGAAGTTGTTCCTGGACCATTATATTCAAAGTAGTCTTAATTTTTTACGACTTTTATCAAAGAGTAAAATGGGTTTATTCGTGAGTAAAGAACAGTTAACAAATATGACATAAAATGTGACATGGAAGAAGAAATGTTTCAGTACGAAACTTAATTTCCCATTAGAGGAAAATTAAAATAATGAATTATTACATTAATGGAATGCTGCAATTTTAAAGATTATCTGTTTAAATATTTGCAAGCATAATGCCATTATAAATTCTTTTTTAAAAATATTTTAATAAATTATAGTGCACGCAATTATAATATTCTGGTTCATAAATCAAAGTACATATTTCAGTTAACTTAATAATTTGCAAATAATAATTTAATTTAGTAATTTACAAAAAAAAATTAAAATACTTATTTTAAATCATTAAATTAAATCAGATATTTATGCAAGTTATTTAAAATTATTAAAATATTTGGTTGAATTCTTTCAATGAATTCCTCAATTCATTGAAAGAGTAATGTATTTTATAATTGGTGCTGATAAATCAATAAAGCAAATTATTGATTTAAATACGTATCTAATTTATTAGCAATTATGATTTTAATCCTAGCACAGTTGGTTTAAATCATATTCTAAGAAATTGTAGTTTTCATTTACTATAAATAATGAAAATTGAAATAATTTATTGAGAACTGAACTGTTATACTGCTCTGCCAGAGTTTATTCATTGGTGCATTATTTCATTTTAAATGCGTTTCAGCCAAATAACCAAATTGAAGTTTCCTATATTCATAAGAAATTCATTGATAATATTGCAACTTATATTGTATATTGGCGTTATATGTTTTATTGAATACTTCCTACCGTTTATTTAGGGAATATTTTTAATTTAATTTACAATTCATAAAGACAAAGCTATGGTTTTCAAAGAAATGTGATGTTTTTATTAAATTAGCTTAAGTGTATAATGCATTAATCCAAACAGCAAAAAATCTATGTTTAAAATATTGGAATAACAATTATTTCGCTGACAATAGAAATACTAATTCAAATTTATGTATGTATGTATATATAAATATGTACGTATATATATACTTATATGTATAATGTGTGTGCATGTTTTTCTGCTGAACGCGCAACAATGTTCCTATGAAAAATCGTACTTTCAGGGACAACAAATTGTTATCGTTTTCTTTAATGCGTAAATTATATGAGGATACATATAAGACAAAAGTATGCAAGTTAAAAAAATGCGTTTTGTAAGTTTAATTTATATTCGAAAATTTTTATCACTTCTATTCAGGTATTAAAATTATAAAAACCATTAAATATAAAAATTAAAATCTTTTTTTTCATTTGGATCAATTTTAATGGCCGCTGATGACATTTTTCTATCTTGGATGAATAGTCCTTTTATTCTTCTATCATCAAAATAGATTGGTGAACCTTTTTTGGCCTTTTCCTTCTGTGTGTTTTTTATTGAGTTTGTCTCCTGGTATTGTAAACAAAACTTTTGGACTCCAGATGTAGTCACTGAATCACCCACTTATCTTACAATTTCATCATAGGAAAGACCACTTTCTCGTAAGTAAATAATAATACATATCTTTCTAGGTGTCCAATCTACTCTTTTATTTGATGTCATTGCTTCTTGACTAAATATTAAAACTTTTTATAAAATTCCTACTTCTAATTGCAGTGTATAAGAAACAGGTCCTCCTACAGAAAAAAAGCAAAATAACGAATTGTTTTAAGTGTAAACATGATGCCAGTTTCTATTGGCAGTTACTAACATTTGATTGGTTCTAAGAAGAAGAACAGTAATTGGCCGGGAAAGCTTGACATTACAAACCACTTCATAACTGTGTTTTCTATTTATATTAAAGTACATATAACATTTTTGTATTGCAAATAATTGAATTTTGCGCTTTGTATAGAATTCAGTAATAAATTCTCTTTAAAATGATATAGATACGTTAGCATTTTGCGAAACGTTAACATATTTTATAATCATACACAGTTGAAAAACACAAAAATTTCCAAACATGCCCACAACAGTATATTTTTGACTCTATCACAATATTTATTGTGTTATAGTCAATGTGATAAAGCATATCCTAAATTCCTTTTATGTCATTGCTTTAAAATGCATTTTGGAACTTGAAACTAATATTCAAAATTATTTCATATACTCAATTAAAATATTTTTCAATACTTCTACAAATAAAATAATTACTTTGAATATCTTTCTTAAATTAAATACGGTTTTTAATATTCAATCCTTATAGTAACTAAAAGCTCCTAAATAACATATAGATGGGTCTGCTAAATTACAAAAAAAAAAAAAAAAGAAAAGAAAAGAAAAAAAAGTTGTCTTTTACAACATGATTAAATAGTGTGCGGAAAGAAGATCTTTAATAAAACGAAAATTTAAATTAAAATTTAAATTTGCGTAGGATATATTTCCTGTGTTTTTGTAGTTAATGTTATAACCTTTGAACTAACCATGAATTAAATCACTCTCTCCGTTGGAAATGCCCATTTGACGTTAAATCTCAAACTTTATATTAGAATCAAAGACCTTCTTTTATAATAAATTCTAAAAAATGATGTGAAATCATCTGCTGAGAGGTTGTTGCTGTTTGGATAGGGCATTTATTCTCATTGTCGAAAGAGAGTGAATTCGAATCCCGACCCAATCATCTTCCCTAATGGAGGATTGGTTGCAGTGCCCTGTATGTGAAATGATACTTCTGGAACTGGTAGGCAAAGTTTGGGATTTTTCCTTGTCCAGTTCTTCTAAATTAAGGTGTCCAAATTTCAGGATTATGATGGCTCACCCAATAGTTGCCCAACTAAATAAGATGACATTACTTCTGCCCTTTGTAGCTCTGAAACGGAGGTATCCTATTGGATGGATAATATAAAAAAAGCGTATTATGAAAATAAAATTCATTAAGACTAATGTATCCAAAGATCATTAAGAAATGTATAAGGTATTTAATACGTATTAATTTAAAAAATGTAAAATTGTTTGAGTAATTTGTTCACCATTTTATATGTTTTTACAAAATTCACTTGCTATCGAAAGAATTATTAATTAAAATTGAGTAACTATTTAATTTCAAATTAGTTTTTAACAATATAATTTAATATATCTATAATTTAATCCACAACATTTTAACCTTTTACATGTTTTCCATAAAATAATCAATTTGGTTTGATTATTTGTTAGATTTTGAGTGTAACACAAGAAAATTATTCAGAGAAAGCAGCAAAAATTCATCTCAGACGAATTCTACTTTAGTTGTGAAAATTCTTATTACCAAAGTTACAAACTTTATTTCAATGTAGCAAACTACCTTGCCATATGATTGCAACGAAATGTTTAAAAAAATTTTAGCAACTTTAAAGAGTATTAATAAAATAAATTTGTTTGCTTAAAATTTTAGTGTGAACAGAATTAAGAAGTGAAAGAAAAGAAAATATTTAGACATTGCCAAAATGTTCTCAAAATATACATTGTTCAAAAATATTTTAGTAGTAAGCACTCACATTTTCTCACCCATTACTGATAATAATTAAAAATACAGGTTATAATTTTGGATTTAAATTACTTTACATGATTAATATGATAAAAAAATTCTATATTCCTTTTAGAACATGACATCAAAATTGTTTTTCCTGTGATAATATTGATTAATAAAATTATTTTAGACACTGAATTAAACGGTTCTTTTCCATTAATTTAAATATAATAATTTAAATTAATAAATTAAATATAATAGTATATTAATCAGTTTAAATATTTCATAAATAATTGTCACTGTACTAAAATCCTGAAATTAGCAGAATCCCACTCATTAAGACATAGAATTTCCTGTCGAATAATATAAAGATTTGCCTATGATAGCTTGATCAATCCATGTATCGAAGGAATGAAACCTAAATTCAAAGTACATTATACCTCAAGAGTATTATAAATATAACTTTCAACAAAAACATTCTATTTATTTCGTTCCTTTATCAATTTGGTGTACATAAAGAACATTTATGTTAAACTCCTACTTAGAATAAATAAATCTTGCTATATGGTTTCATTTTAAACATTTTTACAAAAGAACTATTTTACGCATAAGTTTAATGCTCAAAAAATTGATATAGAAAATATTATTTAAAATTAAGATTATCAAATAAATGTAATACGTCCTTCTGTATTCTAATTAATAATTTTCATATATTGTATTAAGGGACATTACAAATTACTGAAATATCTTATAAAATTGTGTGATAATATCCAGATTTTAAAATTCGTTTTTATACCACTATATTTGAAATATTTTGTAATTTAATAAGCACTTTGGTAAATGTCGCATTAGTTATTTTTGGACTTGTAAATCGTATTAAAATGGTCGTTTTTTTATACGAATTGAAGTGTCATAGTTTATTGTTAAATTTCAGTACAATGTGACGTATTTTTTCGTACTGGAAATTACGATAAAATTATCAGCGTAAAATGTATGTAGCATATCTATAATTCCTTAAACATATGTTTTTGTTACAAAGATAGCATAAAACAAAATGATAAATAAGGTGAGTGGCTGGTTGTTTTAGGTAGAAATTTTTTAAAAAGTGTTAATGAAAGTATATACATATATATCTAATATTATTTACACATTTAATAATTAACTTAGGATTTTTCTTCCAATATCTATTTGCAAATGTGTCAAATCCATGAGACATGTTTTTAGGCTTGTCCCCAAGTTAAAGTTTTGTAAGTTGATAAGAAGTTTCATGAATGTTTAAGGTCATATTAGGAATATTAGAAAATAGTTTGGTTAATGATAGACTTTATTTGTGTTTTATATTTATTTTAGATATTCTGAATATATATAATAAGCTTAAATTTTATTTGTGCAAATTGTGAATAACTAAGCTTGAAGTTTACAATACAAATGAATTAAAGCTGAAAATATATAAATCAAACTCACACATCCTGCAATATTTAAACTGTAGTGAAATACAAAAATAAAAGAAAAAAAACATGATATCAAAAATATTCCTTAACATTAAAAAATGATATCAATGAATATTAATTCTCGAACAATTTTTAAAGCATCTTACCACGAATTTATTAAAAATATATCTTTTAATAAAAAGCTTACTACATAATTTTTCCTTTTAACAAAATGCTGTGTTTGTGAAAAATTTTAATCTCAAACACTTGCTTATAATAAATAGCTTTTGCTGCATAATTTATTTTAAAAATATTACAAAAAATTTACTTGTCACTTTAATGCAATGAAAATTGACTGAGATTTTATTTAAAATGAATTTATCAAATAATTGAACTATCCCTTTCTGTGCTTTTCTTAGCATTTTGCATCAATTTTACATTGAGATATTATAAATTATTAAAATGTCTAAAAACAATTGTGCATTACTATCAGATTAAAAATTAGTTTTCTCATCACCATATTTATAAAATACTTTAAAATTTAATGAGTATTTTTTTAAACCATAAATTGATTAGAGGTTATTCATTTTTGCCTTAATGTGATATGGGTTGTTCTTTAATTTATCGATTAAAATTGATTTATTGATTAAAATTGATTAGAGGTTATTCATTTTTGCCTTAATGTGATATAAGTTGTTCTTTAATTTATTGATTAAAATTGATTTATTGATTAAAATTGATTAGAGGTTATTCATTTTTGTCTTAATGTGATATGGGTTGTTCTTTAATTTATTGATTAAAATTGATTTATTGATTAAAATTGATTAGAGGTTATTCATTTTTGCCTTAATGTGATATGGGTTGTTCTTTAATTTATTGATTAAAATTGATTTATTGATTAAAATTGATTAGAGGTTATTCATTTTTGCCTTAATGTGATATGGGTTGTTCTTTAAGTTAATTTAACTGCTGTAGTTTGTATCAAAATTGATTTTAATTTGCAGCTTTGTTAGTTCTGAAAGAAATTCATGAAAGTCATTATCATAACATATGTGTCAAAAATATACAAGTCCTTAGAACGTATGCCTATGCAACTAAATCATAATAAAACAAATTGTTAAATAAGGTGAATGGTTGGAGTTTTTATTTCGAAAGTTTCTATAAATTGTAATGGAAGTATACATACAGATATGATTTAATGCAAATAAAAATTTGTAATGATCTTAAAAATTAAATTATGACTGTTCTTCCAACATCTATTCTCAAATAAGCCAAATCTCTTTAACTTGTTTCAAATTTTGTACCCAAATTAAATTTTTGTAAATTAATATGAATTACAGAAAGTGTTTTGTATCTTTTAAGTGAAAATTAAAAATTAAGAATTCAATAACTTTAATATTTCACATTTAATTTTTTGAATATAAAATTTATCAAATCAAACATGAATATCTTAAAAAATTTGGCACATGTAGAGAGAAAAAGGAAAACTAAATTGATATTCTTTGTATGTAATGCAACTCGTTAAAAATAGTTATACCTTATGATTATATTCACTTTACATAATTTTATATCATAAACATTTTTCACAAATTGTCTATGAAACAATAATTACGCATTATCTAGAGGGAATATATGTAAAATATTGATAGATCCAATAAATTATATAAAATTCATTATAAATATGTCTGTCATGAAAGCACAATATTAATAGAATATATTCCATATGATACTGCCTTATTTTTAAGGAATTTCTTGTACTTCATTTGTATAGAAGTCATGACGTCAATTAGAGAGTGTATTAAATACAAAAGTTATAATATTAAAGGTGGTGTTCTAAGCAAAATTGCTATTTTTAAGGTCTTGAGAAGATTAAATTTTAAATTATAATATAAGAAGTATTAAAAGCACAATCATTTAAAAACTGTAGCATTTTGGAAATACGCACTTTCTTTTACTTTACATCTAATAACACATTTCTTTATCAGGAGAGTGAAACAAATTTAAAAAAGTTAATTTTGCATTACTCATTTTCAAACTGCAATAGTTTAATGAAATAATGTAATTGAATTTGTATTGAAAATTTGTAATGAAATTATTTACAAACATATTTTATGTTATACATATTTAATTTAAAGTAAGTAAGTAAAAAAGATAAATTTTCGCTTAATACACAATATTTTTCACATTAAAAATACAAAGCAGATGTTTTCAAAAAGTAGTAGTATTCTTCCAAACTATTAGCATACGACGTCATTAAAATTGAAAAATAAAAAAAATTTTAAAACAATTTGAAGTTGTTCCTTCAAAGAATAAAATGTTGTTATTCGTCTGTAAACATTAGTTAAGAAATCTGATATGCAGGAGAGATATTTTAGTATGAAGCTTAATTTTCAATGTGAGAATAATGTATTTGATTTTAATAAAATTAATAAATGTTGAAATTTTAAATATCTGTAAAAATAATTGCAAAAATAATGACATTATAATAACATTAAAAACGTATATCTTTATTTTAATTGAAATATATATCATTATTTAACTGAAATCATTTATTTACAAACGTTTTAAAGAAAAAGTTTATGTTTTTTCATTGATTTTTATAGGTAAGCAAACCTTGATAATATTTGCATTTAAAATGTAATAAAATATACATTGGATGCTATGTAATTTTCTTAATCAACTTTTAAATCTATAATTTAAAGCAAAAAGTATCTTGCATAAATCATAAAAGTTAAACCACAAAAATTAAAATCATTTTATACTGTAAATTAAGCACCATCGCTAGAGCAAATAGATAAATTTTACTATCTTTCTTTCAAAAGGGGTTGTTCTTTTACGTTAAAGGACAGTCTCGTGTTTTTGCTTATAACCTTTGATATTCCTACTGGTCTTTGCTGGTACGAAATTAAAAATTGAAAACTGTTGTTAAAAAAATCTGAAAATATAACTGGCTAAATTTAAGGTCATACTTTGAATGATAGAAATTAATTTTATTAATGATCACGACTTCATGTGTGATTAATATTTATTTATTAATTCTGAATATATATAATAAGCTTAAATTATATGGTTGCTAATTGTGAATATCTATGCTTGAAGTTTGCAATACATACGAATTAAAACTCAAAATATATAAATCAAGCCCACACCTCCTACAATTTTAGAAAAGTAGCCATTTATATAAAGAAAGGTATAAAACATGATATGAAATGTATTCCTTTTTTAATAAAAAACATTGTATCAATAAATGTTAATTCACAAAACGTGAAGTGAATTCGTTTAAAATATTGAATGATATTTTAATGAAAATATTGTGAAATGAAGTTCATTTGCAGAAAAGAGGTCTTAAACAGTTTTTTTTTTGGTTTTCTACAAAATGATGTTTTTATTAATTTTCTGTTTTACCCATGTACTCGACAAAAGTGTAATGAAATTTTTATAAAACGCAAGACAGAATATTAATATTTACCCACACTATTTTAATGAATATGAAGAAAGTACGATGTCGCAAAAGAAAATTGATATTTAATTAGTTACGCACGTATTAATAAATATTCTTTTGAATCTACCGTTCACCGACTCATAATACCAATTTTTATGCTCATTAATGAAGTTAACGGTTGTAAGAATATACTATTTTGTTATTTCATTGGAAAAAGCTTCCCATTGGGAAGATGTTCCCCAATATGTTGAATAACATACATTTGAAATTTATGTAGATTTTGAGAAAAAATTTAAGCTTTCTTAAATTAAAAAGTTAAAAATATTCTGTAATTGAAATTGAATAATTATAATTTTTTTAATTTACAACTTAGAAAGAATTTTAAAATATAATACTATATTTTTGGCATGGTTAACGCGAATTAAAAAGAACTAATTTAATTTCCTTTCAAATTCAGATTTATATAATTTTTGTCTTAAGTAAAAAAAAACTGAAATATTCATGTCAGACACATTCTATAGCAGGAACAAATTTAGCGCAAGAAATAAGACTTTTCTTTTCAAGGGTCAACTTCTATATTCAAATCTTCTTTTACATGGAACATTTCATTTCGAAAATAACTCTCCAAATATATCATTTTTCAAAATGTAAATTGGTTCAAATCAGTTAATTTTAAATAAAATGATTTACTTATTTACATTAAAATTCGTAATTAATTATTTTAAGAAATGATAATAAATATTTTCATTGACAAAAAAAGGATAAAAATATTGGGGTTTATTCGTAGGTTATTGTGTGGAGGATAAGATAAAACAACGTAGGATTGCTATTTTGCCTTTTCGTGATGTAACCTGATTGTGTATGTGCAAAATTTGCACTGTGTGCAAGTTACACTTAAATTAAGTAATTTTTAGTTTTTTTTTTTATTTATTTATTTCATATCGATTAATGCTTTTGAAAAGCATGTCTGAATGTTTATATTTTGAAAATTGTTTTGGGCATTATATTTTTGAAATTAATTTAAAGTTTGAATCTTTGAAGTTTCTTAAAAAATTATTTTTAATGTTTATATATAAAATGAATTAGTTAGTATTGTTTTCATGATTTCGAATTTTTTTTTCTCCGTGAAATATATATGATGATACAAAAATAGTGGCAGCCATAATCACATTGTTAAATGATGCAGTAACTTTGGAAGCCATACTATATATCTATTTTCTAGTGCTAATAATTTTGTAAGCAAATATTAGGTGAGTTGTTTTATTTTATGCGTTTAGTTAATTTTTTCTGCTACACGTAATATTTTATGCTGTAAAATATGTATTGTTTTTAAATATTTCATGTATTTTTATATAAATTATTTAAGAATAGGCCGGCCAACTTGTCTAGTGGTCAGCGTGCCTGACTACGGATAGGAAGGTCCTGGATTCGAAACCCGGTTCAGGCATGGATGTAATTTTTCTCACTCTATCCTATCTGTTTTGTTTCCTTGTGTGTGTGAATGAAGTATGAATGATGCCTACCCTATAAATGAGTCCCTATGTCATCTGTGAGTGTGCTATGATGGCCCACCCCATGTGGTGCACCCGGAGTAACGCCTCGGCGGCTAAGAAGTCGCTGTTTCTGGCCGGTTCCTTAGGTATTAGGGAACAATAGATTAATAGAATATGTTACAGTTGTAACTGTCTACAAATCTGCCATAGGAAAAAATTATTTAAAAATGGTAATGTTTATTAATCGCAACTTCTAGTTTATATAACATGGTGTGTAGATTTAATTTATTGTCACAGGCTTATCGTTGGGCTATATTTTGCAAAACCAAAGTTTTTTTTTAAGGTGGGAGCCACTGATAGGTTACGTGAGTTTTTATGAAATGTGTGTGATATTTAGGTTAATGATTAAGATTTACATTTCCCGTTCGTCAGACGTTGTAGATTATATTGGGAAATATAGAATATTTGTTTTTAATCATGTAATGAAATATTTAAAATTTAAAATAGCAAGCAATTTCAGAGTTTTTTTTTTTTTTAAGTGATTGATATTTAGTCTCTCATCGAATTTTACTAGTAGTGTCAAAGTTTAGGATGTCTAGTTTTCAATGTAGTGCTTGGCGGGAAATTTGGATATCAAACCAACCCACACAGTACTTTGAGATTTTTATATTTATATTGTTTAAAATTTTTAAAAATGTTATTAAAACAATCAGTTTCATTGAAAAATTATTTAAATATCATGCCAAAACATTTTAAGAAAATAAAATTATTTATTGCAAATATTTGTTTCTAGCATATGCATCTATAGCATTTTAACGAGGTGGCAAGATTATAAATTCTTGTTTATAAAATTTAAAACTTTTTCAAATATTATCCTACATGTATTTAAAATTCTTTATAAGTTAAACTGAAATACATCTTTATTTTATTTTAAAATACTTAGAGAAAGAGATTATGTTTTAATTATAATGACATATCCAAGAAATATTTTCAATAAAACTCTTCAATAAATATATTTTATGTAACCCATATTCCAATTCCTAAAATTTTAGTTATTTTTCAAAGCTTAATGTTAAATAAAAAAACATAAAATGCACTCTTCAATCATTTTTTCTCTTTCCATAAGATTTTTGTTATAAAATTGATTGATAAAAGTATGCAACGAAGTATTTCAAGAAACGTTTTCATTGAGATTTTGATACTTTAAATATCACATTGTATCTTAAAGTTTGCTTGTTAATGTATAGTATTTTAAATGCTTTTTACCTGTCAGATTGATGATATACATTAACATATAATATTGTTGTTTTTATTATTTCTGCACCTTTATAATTGTTTTTATAATTTGCATTTTGTATTATTTATAATACAAAAATCCTTTCTAATGCATATCTGATTTCAAATATCTCTCAAAATATTTTGTAAATAATACTTATTTAAATGTAAATTGCTAGTTTTATTAAATATTACGTTAATAAAATAAGATAAATTAGAAAGTATAAGAAAATACTTAAAAAAAAATCCTGCATAGAGCAAAATATATACCGTCCATTTTGAAGTACAATTTTAGCTGTATGTATTCTCAGATTAAATGACCCTGACTCATTCCATAATTTACCTATTTTAAATCAGTTTTTCAAATTAACTGAAAAGTCATCCAACCATATTTTCTATATTTATTTGCCATGTATATTAAAAATAATGTCTTATGCATAAGTAAGCATATAATGACGATTGACGGAAACAATTGCAAGGTAATTGTATATTGCGAATGATTTCAAGGCATTTATGAATCAAATAATGTGAATATATTCATCAAATCATTTAATATGTATGTAGTTCTGTCAAAAACTTTTGTTGTGAATTTGGCATTTTAATTAATTAAGAAAACACTAGCATTTAGAAGAATGTTATTGTAATAATCTATAAATACTTTCAAACTTAATGCGACTTATTCATATCTTTGATCAAACCTGTTATCGATTATCAAGAACATTAAAGTTTGCAGAAACTGAAACTTAAAAAAATTGAACATTATTATTAATTATTTGTGAATTATAAAACATCTTCTAAGACTTATAAAATTACGTTTTATGGAAACACTCACAGTTAATAATATTTTACAATATATAAAAATTCAATACAGTATATAAAAATTTATTCAACTTTGTTCATCAGAATTTCATCTTTTCACTGATATCAAATACTTATCATTTTCTTTAATGTGTAATTTATATAAACATACGGATGCCGCAAAAGTAAGTAATATTCTTATAGAAGTGTTTTGTATATTTATTTTCGTTACAAACTTTGTATCTCTTCCATTCTGGGTTCAAAATCATAAAAACCATTAAATTTAAGAAGAATTAAAAGTTTTTTTGTTTATTTTTAGCTAAGTCTAATTACAGCATTTTCAATTTCTAATGAGGTTCTTTGAAAAAACTGAAATCCCGCATTAAGAAATTTTAATTTAAATACGGTAATGATAAAAAAAAATATTTAACTTTAAATTAAAGTTTCCGTAATGGTCATACTAATTATAATAATAATGTTATAGGAGTCGGCAAAAAAACACTCATCTTAAACGGATAAACTCTCCGTTTATTGCTATATTATCTGCATAATATACAGATAAATCAAAAATGGTCATGAAGTTCGGTCCAATAGTTAAAAATTAAGTTTTCCCAATATATATTACAGTATTTAGTATTATTTTAGACACAAGATTTGCTACAATATAACAAAGTGTTGATCAGTATTGGCAGATCAAGACGAATATTTACAAAGTACAACTCATGGACACTTCAATTAAAGTCATTGTTTTTCAATACTACGAAGGGAAATAACAATGTTGATTTAAATTTAGTGGTTTTTAAAAGTTAATTGAAGTAAAGGAGAACGTTAAAATATGTAAACTACGTATTCCTTGAATTTGTAAAGAATAGTCATTTCCTATCATCTTAATTATACAAATTGAGAAAATACACATTTAATATTGGATATAAATAATGTGATATACTCAATGTGATAAATATTATTCCTAACTTCTTTTAGATCATTGAATTTAAATATAATTTTTATTTTAAAATTAATATTAAATTTATTTCTCTGGTACTCAGTTAAAAATTCTTTGCATTATTTCTAAAAATATAACAGTTACACGAAATATTTTTTAAATCAAGTAGTACTTCTAATATGCAATTTTTATATTACTTAAAACCACCTAAATAACTTACAAATGGGTCTGGTAAATTATAAAAAAAGTTTTCACAACATGATCAAAAATAATCAATGACTAAATAAAATGCCATTACTTCTGCCCTATGAAGTTCTGAAAGTAAGGTGTTCTATAACATGTATATTATAAAAACATATTATGAAAATAAAACCCTTTTTAAGAACTATGACTAAGGCATTCAAAAACCTAATGAAAAGTATTTAAACTACATTAATTTAAAAAATGAAATATCTTTTTGAGATTTCTTAAGCATTTTTTATATACTGTTTCATAATATACTTGATATCGAAAGTGTTATTAGTTAAATTTGAGTAACTACGCAATTTCAAAAAAAATTTTACATATAAATTTGCATATTTCTATATTTTAAGTCGTTATTTTAAATTTTACATTCTTTCCAGAAAATAAGCAATTTTGTTTGCTATTGTGGTGACTTATGAGGATAATACTATAAAATGACTTAGATAAAGCTACAAAACCCGTGACGCCCAGAACAAAAATTCGTCTCAGACTAAATCAATTTGAGTTGCGCAATTTCTTGCAATTTAATTGAAAATATTTATTTTAATGTAACAAAACACCATGTAACCATGTATCTTTTTCAAGAATATAAATAAACTCAATACTGTTGTTCAAAACTCCGTGATTATAACGATTGGAATAAACGTATCATAGAAAAAAAATATTTAGAAACACTAAGAAAAAAATGTTCTCAAAATATGCATTGCACGAAATTGTTTTAGTAATAATCACTCACACTCTTTCACACCCATTATTAAAAATAACTAAGAATTCTGAATAATTTTTTATCTAAATTATTTGACAAGATTATATTGATGAGGAACGTTTCATATTACTTTTAGAGCATGACCTCAATTTTTTTTCCGTGAAAATATTTTGATCTATAAAATTATTTTTGTCGCTGAATTAAAAGGCTTATTTCCATTCATTTAAAAAGTAGAAAAATCCCTATAAATATTTCGCAATTAATTGTCTCTAGAATAAAATTCTGAAATTAGCAGAAACTCACTCATTAACATATAGAAACATCTGGAGAATAATGTAAAAATTTTCCTATCATAGCATGTTCAATTCTTGCATTGAAAGAAAGTTTTTATAAAAACTTAAGTTCAAAGCATATTGTTTAAGCATTATACCTAGAGTATATTATAAATATAACATTTAACAACAATCATACTATTTAATTTGTTCCTTCAGCAATTTGTTAGTCAGAAAGAAATTTAAATTAATACTTTGAATAAATAACTTTGCTGCGTAGTTTGCTTTCAAAATTTTTACACTAAAAAAAAAAAAAAAAAGTAAAAAGATTTGATGAAAAGAATATTATTTAAAATATATGTAACAAATAATTGTTATTTGCTTTTGCGTGTTCTTAGTAGTATTTTGTATATATTTATTAAGTGGCTTGACAAAAATTTTTGAATTATCTTATAAATCTGAATGTCAATATCAGAATTTAAAATTATTTTTACACCATTATAATTAAAGTAATTTATTATTTAATAAGCACTATTGTAAATGCTAAGTGCTATATTATTTCCTTTAGAGTTTTGATTTAAAATGGTGGTTCTTTTATACTATTTGATCTGCCATAGTTTGATGTTGATATTAAGTGTAATTTACAGTATATTTTTCAGTACTGGAATTTAAGAGAAATGCATCAGCAAAAAGTTTTATCAGATAACAAAAGTATTTTTATCCGTGTCTACACACAATCTAAAAAGTACAGAAAAAATTGAGGTATTAAAAGAGAAAACTTGCACAGATAATCATCAATTTAAGTTAAAGGAAATTCCAAAAGGTATATTTCTAAATATAATTCATAAAACATTTCACTTTTAAGTATTTTTCTGTTTAAATGCTTACAAAAAAATTCAATTAAAATAACCACATTTAAAAATATCTTAATAAATTAGTGTTCATTTATTTATTAATACTATGTTACATAGATAAAAAAACATATTTTCTAAATGAATTTCAAGCAAATGTTTGCAACAAATATTTTAGAATGGAATTATTTTTATTTCGTAACAACTGCACAGCTACAATCCTGGATAATATTTTAAACAAAAATGTAATAACTTAAAATAAAATACATGTTATGTTCTATGCAACTGTATATCTGTTAAGATTTTCAAACACTTAAATTTAAAAGGTACAATAATTATATAATTTTGTATAAAAAATTGTAAAATTTGAATGCGAATTCAAATCACTAAGTTAAATATATTTTATATCTTAAATAAAATAGACTCGATCTGAAAAGTGTGACAAATCCCGTATCGACTATTTTAATGAGAGCTGTACTCTAGTTTAAAGGAGCGGCTTTGTGTTTTCAATAATAACCATTATTAACACCATTTATTTATCTTTTTAAAGGCATTACGGTTTTAGGCAGAAATATTAAAAACAACTTATTTTGGAAAGGACAGCAATTGAAGCCTTTAACTTGAACTGGTAGAATATAATTAATATTCGAATTTCTCAAATACATTGCATTTTACGAGAATTTTATATTTTACAATTTTTGAGGTACATTATGCAAAAGACAAAAGCAATATCCACTTTTTTTCCCTTCAATTCCTTGTAAATTCTTATTGTGTACAGTAATTTGTTTGTGTCTCATGCTTTAATTTATAGATTCTTTTATTCTCTATTGTAAATTCATTAATTCAGGTAAAATGTATTCAATAAACTGAATTAATGATATATATATAAAGGAAATTTTCCTGAGTAAGAATTAATTTGTTAATCATAAATCTAATTATAGAGATCATTTTAACACATTAAAAAATTTTAAAACAATTTGAAGTTGTTTCATCAAAGAAAAAAATGTTGTTATCCGTCAGTAAACATTAGTTAAAAAATGTGATATGCAGGAGAGATATTTTAGTATGAAGCCTAATTTTCCGTGTGAGAATAATGTATTTGTTTTAATGAAATAATGAAATATTGAAATTTTGTGGTGACTTATGCGGACAAAAATAGAAAATGACTTAGATAAATTTACAAAACATTTGGTGCCTAGTACAAAAATTCCACTCAGACTAACTCAATTTGTATTGCGCAATTTCTTGCTATTTAAATGAAAATATTTATTTCAAAGTAACAAAACACCGTGTAATCAAGATTACACACGTTTTAGCCACTTATAATGGAGATAGTCTGCATAAGAAATCAAGATGCTTAAAAATCTTTAATTTCTCTCTTTTACAAGAATATAAATAAACTTAATAGAGTTGTTCAAAACTCCGTGAATATAACAATTGGGATAAACGTATGAAAGAAAAAATACTTAGACACACTGAGAAAATATGTTCTCAAAATATGCATTGTACGAAATTATTTTAGTAGTAATCACTCACACTCTTTCACACCCATTATTGAAAATACCTATATAATACTGACTAATTTTGATCTAAATTCTTTGATATCATTAAATTGACGAGGAAAATTTCATATTATATTTAGGGCATGACCTCAAATTTTTTTCTGTGAAAATATTTTAATTTATAAAATTATTTTTGTCGCTGAATTAAAAGGCTCATTTCCATTCATTTAAAAAGTAGAAAAATCCCTATAAATATTTCGAAATTAATTCTCACTAGAAAAAAATTCTGAAATTAGCAGAAACTCACTCATTAACATATAGAAACATCTGGAGAATAATATAAAAGTTTTCCTATCATAGCATGTTCAATCCATGCATTGAAAGAAAGCTTTTATAAAAACTTAAGTTCAAAGTATATTGCTTAAGCATTATAGCTCGAGTATATAATAAATATAACTTTTAATAACAAGCATACTATTTAATTTGTTCCTTCAGAAATTTGTTAGTCATAAACATTAAATTAATACTTTGAATAAATAACTTTTTGTGTAGTTTGCTTTCAAACTTTTTACAAAAAATATATGCTTACAATTAATGCAAAGAGAATTGATGAAAAGAATATTATTTAAAATAAATGTAACAAATAATTGTTACACGCTTTTGTGTGTTCTTAGTAATATTTTGCATATATTTATTAAGAGACTTGAAAAATTATTGAAATATATTATAAATTTGTTTGTCAATATCAAAATTTAAAATTATTTTTATACCATTATATTTAAAATAATTAATTATTTAATAAGCACTTTTGTAAATGCTGTGTTCTATATTCTTTCCTTTAGTTTTCGGATATAAAATGGTTTTTCGTTTAGACTAATTGATTTTCCATAGTTTGATATTGTAATTAAGTGTAGTTTACAACATTGTTTTCAGTACTGGAATTTAAGAGAAATGCATTAGCATAAAATGCATGTGAAGTTACTATAATTCCTTAAATGGTATAAATGTGCACTAGCACTAAAACGAAAACAAACTGTTAAATGTGGTGAGTGGCTGTTACCTTTATTTCAAATTTTCTAAAAATGTGGTAATGGAAAAATTTATACAAGTATCATTTAATTTATTATGAATAAAAAAATTATAATAAATTTAACCCGCTAACTTATGACTAATCTTCCACTATCTATTCTCAAAAGAGCCAAATCCATTTAATTTGTTTCAATATTTGTAAGCAAATTAAACTTTTATAAATTTAACAATAAAACTTTTATAAAACATCGTAAATGTTTTCTAATTTTTTAAGTTAGAAAATTAATAATTCAATAATTATTTTTCTATCAATACAGTAATTAATACTGCATAATCTATTTTTAGAATTACAAATTTATCATATCGTAACTTAAATTATTTAAAAAATATTGCAAAGATATAAATATGTCGACCATGAAAACATATATCGAATTGAATTTTGTTCTTATAAAACCGCAACAATATTAAAATAATTTTTGTATGTCATTGAAATAGAAGCTATAACGCCAGTGATAGAGTGCCTGTAATACAAAATTTATAATTTTAAGATTGGTGTTCTAAACGAAATTGCTATCTCTAAGCTCTTAAGAAGATTAAATGTTAAATTGTAATATGAGAACTATTAAAAGCACTATCATTTAAGAAACTTTTTCTTTTTAAGAATGTACTTCTTTCTTTCTTTTTACACATACTGATATTTTTTATCAGGTGAGAAAAAATTAAAACTTTAATGTGAATTGTTCATTTTTAAATTGCAATTAGCTAATGAAATAATATATTTGAATATCTATTAAAATTTTTAAATTGAGCTAGTTAACTTAATTATTTTATTATACGCATATTTAATTGAAGGTATCTAATTAAATAAGTTACGTCTTCACTTAATACATAAAATATTTTTATAAAAAATGAAGTTAATATTTGCCAAAACATTTCATTCTATTAAACTATCAGCACACGATTTTTTCAAAATAAAAAATAAAAAAAACTGACATCTTATTTAGTTAGACAAAAGTTCTCGGTATCCCAAATTTCGAATATGAATTTATTCTTTTACATTCCAATTTAAATTTTAGTCATTCTTTATTGTATTTGCTGAGTGCAAAATGGAAGATTTTCATGCATAAAAGTACTTTTAAATTTTCAGAGTAACTGCAAAAAATAAAATGTAACTAAAGTCATCATATCTGCAATACTTTACTCATTTTATGTAGGTTAGTTTAATGTATGCAGCAATCCTTTCATATATCATCTATAGATCATAGGACACATAACAATAAATTTAATATAAGTGTTGAAAAAGTAATATTAGATAGTGAAATATTTTTATCCCAAAGTACAGATCATCTAAAAATTGTAGAACAAATTGTTGAATGAAAAGAGAAAGCTTTCAGAATCAAGTATGAATTTAAGTCAAAGAAAATTCGGAATGGTATATTTCCATTTGTAAGTCATACAATATTTCACTTTTAAGCATTTTTATGTTTGAATGCTTACAAAAGATTTCAATTTAAACCACATATAAAAATAACTTAATAAATTAAAGTTCATTTGTTTATTAATATTCTAATACGTAATCAAAAATATACCTACCTATTATATGAATTAAAAGGAAATATTTGCAACAGGTATTTAAGAATAGGGGGGTTTAAGTAACATTGTGAAAAATAAAATTTTGTTAATGATTCAATTTACGTGTTTATGTTAGAAATTGTAGACATATATATAATAATCTTTAAATATGTGGTTGCTAATTGCGAATACTTAAGCTTGATTTTTATAATACATACGAATTAAAGCACAATTATATAAATCATACTCATGTATCCTATAACATGAAAAAAGTAGTAATTTACATAAATAAAAGAAAATAAATATGACATGTAAAATATTCTTTATCTATAAAAATAAATTGATTCATCAATGAATATTAATTGTTAAAAAGTGAAATGAATTCATTAAAAAAATTAAATGATATTTCAATAAGAATCTTGTGAAATGAAATTCGTTTGCATAAAAGTTTCTTAAGAAATTATAGTAGTTTTCTGCAAAATAATGTTAGTTTTTTATTGCTATATTCCTTATATTCTCATTAAATATGTAATGGAATTTAATATATATATATATATATATATATATATATATATATATATATATATATATATATATATATATATATATATATATATATATATATATATATATATATATAATAAAACACATAAGCGAATATTATTATTTACTTACCCTATTTTAATTATACAATTTTGAATATGAAGAAAACACCAGTTCGTAAAACAAAATTAACCTTAACTTGATAAGCAAACTTTATTTAATATGATTTTGAATCTGCTTTAAATTGATTCGTAATATTATCTTTGAGATCTTGTCTAATAAAATTAACGACCAGATGAGTAAATATAATTATTCGCCATAGCATTCACATAGAGAAGCTTTTTTTTTGAAAACATTATCTTCAATATGCTAAAGATTCTCGTTAAAATTTATATAGATTTTCAAAAAAAAAATTACTTTTGTGAAGTATTACATTAACAATAGTAGCATAAATAGTATTGAATATTTACGATAATTTTTTTTTATTTAAAATGAAAAAGGTATTTAAAAATATTAATACTATATTTCTTATGACATGTTTGACGTGACTTAAAAAAACAAGTATTTTTGTTTCCTTTTACATTTAAATTCATACGATTTTTTGCTCTAGTAAAAACTGCAATATTCATTTTTGAAACATTCTAGATAGGAATAAAAATAGTGCCAAAAACAAAACATTTCAAAGGGCAATTTCTACTTAAAAGACTTATTTTGTTAGATGAAATATTTCTTTTTTCAAATTGTAAAAGATTGAAATCTGTTAATTTAAATAAATGATTTACTTAGTGACATTAAAATTCAAAATGAATTATTTTAAGTATTGATGATGCATATTTTCATAGAAAAAGAAAACAATAGAGATACCTTGGATTTATTCCTAAGGTTTTGTGTGGAGATAAAATGCTTCAAAGTTTCTTACCGCGTCGGAAAGTTATCTTTCATTACTATGACGGAACGTTATTGTGCATATGCGAAAGTTGTTTTGTGAGCTAGTTACAATTGAAGTACCTAATTGTTAATTTGTTTTTATTTTATTGCTATTTAAGTTTTTTAAGTGGATGATTTAATGTTTATCATGAAGGATTTAATGTTTATAATGAATTAATGATTAATGTTCGAATATTTTTAACATTAAAATTTTGAAATTAGTTTGCAGATTGAATTATTTAATTTAACTTTCTTAAGTAATATTTATTTTGAAAACTTCCAAAATAAAATATTTCCAATATTCTTTTCATTATTTGGAATTATGTTTTTCCAAGCCATAAATACTGTCTATTGGTCCATCTGGTTACGATAATTCTGTAAGAATGCTGAGCAGCGGCGTTATGCAGTGGTCCTGCATCAGGAATTAAGTCTTGTTGGTATTGGACATTACTCTCGCACTCTCCTAGTACGCATAGTCTGTATTTTAAATATGCAGCTCTACATCTCCGAGGTGATGGAGCCAGTTTTCTTTTCTTAACTTCAAGGTTTGTCCAGAACCAAATTTATATAGGAAAATGCGTGACCACTCGTACCAGGCTTTGTCCAATGGTTCTTTGTCAATCGCCAGATAATATTGCTTCCCTTGAAGACTAGATCTACGGATGTTTCGCTAACAGAAAACATGTAATCCATGGTTGCTCAACGATTGATCCATCCGCAGCTGCCACAACAGATCAACTTTTGTAACATGTGGAAGCTGCTTGGTCTGCTGTACCCCAAGAACTCATCCAATGTCTATTTGAATCAATGTCGAGGCTTATGGCAGCGGTGATCTCTAATAATATTGGCTACTCTGACTATTGTTTTTGGCAGGAACCGCACTTTACAGGGGACTATAAATTTAATTTTTTGATCATGTTACCTACGAAAAAAAATTTGTGATATCTCTTGTCTTTATTGGTGCTGCAATTTAGGCGGCAGCTGTGTATTAATATATAGATTAATTCAAAATGTGGTTACTTTAGTTTATATAAAAATTAGGTTTATTTTATTTATTTAGTTTATTTATTCCATTTAATTTAGAGCAACTAAGCTACACCGAAGTGTTTTTCTAGTTTGAAACTTTGCTGTATTAATTAAAATGGGAGATTTCCTGAAAATTTGCATGTTTTTTACAATACTCATTAAAATTTTTTCCCCGTTTTTCGATTATTCATAGATATATTGTGTAATACTTAGTTTATGTTTGTTTAATTTCATTGTGAAATCTTTATTGACATAGTTTGTAGTTACCAGCATTTCAATACTTCAGTAATAAATAATTATATAGAAATATATTTGTGTGAAGTTTATAATAGCATGCGATTGCAAAGTTGAATTTTGTAAATGGTTGGTGTTTAAAAACCGGAACAGTAACGTAATCACGTTAACTATATTTCTATGTACCGCTTGTCAAGAAAGTTGGAGTTCAAGACAAACACGCACAAGGAACTTGGATTTTACCACATGTTGATAGATATTGTTAAAAATGTAATTAAAATTATGATCTTAGTTAAAATATTATTTATTCATAATGACTAAGATGTTTCAAGAAATTGTTACTATTTTTATTCCAATATCAATTTCAAGCGTTTGCTTTTATATCTTATTCTAACTATATATAAGTTTTGTTTATTTGCTGCTTTATATATAATAGCTTAATTAAACAATTGTCTCTTATTTGAGTTTCATTGATAATTTCTCTTTTATGGCTATGAAAATAATCCATGAACTTTTCAACTGAAAGTAAGAGCAGGAAATATTACTTTTTGAAGATTTTTGAATTAAATTAAAATTTCAAGTGAGTTTTAATTCAAAGTTAATTTTTCTTAAATGCTATATAAATGAAAATAATTTATGCATAAGGTAACTCTTATATTACTTGTTAGATACACTTTATTGATAAAATTTGAAACTTATCTCCTATGTCATTTGAATTAAAATTAAAAATCTTTGTATTCTTCCATAATATACATTTTCATTTTATTCTAATTTATGTTACCTAGACTATCATATGTATATATTTATTACTTAGTGACGATTATAACTCGAATTACTAAGAACTCGAGTTATAAAAATCACATATAAAATATATTTTATATCTAATTCTTTTTTTAACTATATTTATCCCATAATTAATTTGTAGGTTCTTCAGCCTTTTTCATTTAATTATTAAAATTTGAATGTTATTTAGCAAACATAGAATATACTCGACAAATATATTTTCTCTTACATTATATCATTTTTTTAAAATTGACTGACAAAAGTATCTAACAAATTACTGCTTGAAAAGCTTTTATTGTGTGAAATATAGTCTTAGTATTCTCTTCTATACGTATCACGAATTTTCTTGAAGTTTGTTTATTGTTATATAAGATTTTAATTCCTTATTATTTATCAGATTGATATTATACTGTTGTGTGTTTTGTTACATCAGCATGCTTCACTCTACCAAGCTCTGAGTTGGGCACTGACAGTTAGATAGAAGCAACTGTGATACGTCTTTATGATTTTGAAGCAAAGACCAAGCAGAAGGCTCCTATAACTTGGCCTGCTACCCCCACCGGTATCATTTCCCTTGTAAAACATTGCGTAAATCCTTCGTGTAAAAATAACTGAGCAACTTTTAACGAGCTAGCCGGATCTTCGGTTAAGCCGAGATTCAAACTGAAAACTTTCCGATGAGGAGAAAGACACTCTAACCAAACAGGTCACTGAGGCAATATAGGGTAGACTGTGAGCTCTACAAATGCTTACATATTTTTCATTATGTAATTATTTATAATAGAAAAGTTCACTTATAATATATTTTTGTGATATCAAATATCTGTCAAAGTATATTGTAAATAATTCTTGTTGAAATGTATATAAAATTGTAAGGTTTTTTTTTTTTTTTTCAAAATGTGAATTATTGTAAATAAGTTAATCGAAACTGTGTAAAAAATAATTTTATAAAATTTGCGCAGAGCAAAATATTTACAATCAATTTTGAGGTAATTTTTTAGTAGTATATGTTCGCAGTTCGGATACGGGTCGCGTTAAATATTTCGTGGACGCAATAATCTCTATGTGAAATGATACTTATGGAGTTGTTAGGAAAAGTTCAGGAACAGTCTTTAACTTGTCCACTGCTTCTAAATTAAAGTGAAAAAAATCCAGGATTATGATAGCTCATTTAATGGCTGTCCCGTTATATAAAATATTATTACTTCTGCCCCTTGTAGTGCTGAAAGGAGGAAATCCTGTTAGAGTTACATAAGAAAATAGAATTTGATAAAAAGAAAAGCACTTTAAGCACTAAGACAAATGAGAGCATAGATCATTACAGAAAATGTGAACTTAAATTATATTAATTTAAGCAATGTAAAATCTTCGAGATATATAAATTTAGCATTTTACATGCAGTTTCAAAATACACATGTGATTTCGAATGAATTATTTATTACAATTGAGTAACTGTATAATTTCATATTAGTTTCTACAAAATAATTTAATGTTTTTCGATTTTAATTCAAAATTTTAACATATGCGTGCTTTTGTGAAACACATTTGATTCCCTATGTGGTGGTTTTTACTTACAATAGTGTGAAGATTAGCAAGATAAAGCTGTAAAAGCCCAGAACAAAAGTTCCTCTCAGAGTAATTCAATTTAGTTGTGAAACTTGTTATTACTCAGGCTGAAATCTTTATTTCAATGTAAGAAACTACCGCACAACCAAGATTATAACATATTGTTTAAAAATACTTTAATGTCTCAAGATTATTAATAAAATGAATAGGGTTGTTTAAAAATTTTCCATTTAGTGCGAACAAAATTTACGAATGAAAAAAAAAAGATAAAACATTTAGAAAATGACGAAATGTTCTCAAAATATGCATTGTTTGAAAATATTTTAATAGTAACCACTCACATTTTCTCACCCTTTATTGATAATAATTAAAAATGCAGACTTGTTTTCCATCTAAATTATTCAGCATGATTAATTTATTTCCATTTATTTAAAAAGCAGAAAACTCACTTTGAATAATTCTTAACTAATTGACCTGAACTAAAATCCTGAAATTCGCAGCAATCCGCTCATTAACATACAGAAACTGCTGTTGTATAATGTAAAAATGTGACTATCATAGCGAGTTAATCCATGTATCGAAAGAATGTTCTTATTAAAACATATTCAAATTACATCCTTTAAGCTTTATACCTCGAGCGTATTATTAGTAAAATTTTTAATAACAAACAAACCACTTAGTTCGTTCCTTGAGTAATTTATTGTGTGTACATGAATGTACATGAAGAAACTGAATGTTAAACTCCTTCTTAGAATAAATTACTTTTGTTGCATATCTTCATTTCAAAATTTGTAAAAAAAATATATACATATGCTTGAAAATTTTATATGTAGAGACTTGATTAAGAGAATATTGTTGAAAATAAATTTATCAAATATTTTTATTATGCCTTTCTACGTTTTTATTAGAACTTATATAGTATAGTAGTATATAAATTATTGAAATATCTTATAAAAATGTGTCAATATCATATTTTGTAATTTTAGTTTTTATACCACTGCATTTAAAAAAAATTATAATTAAATACGCAATTTTTCAGGTTTTTTTGTGCGATCAATTTTAATTCTTTATTTTTCATTTTAGGATGGTGGTTCTTTTTATCTAAATGATCTGCTAGTTTGATGTTAAGATTTAATTTAATCTGACGTGTTTTACACTGCGACAATTTCAGAGAAATTCTACAATAATTATTATTACATTTTCTTTACGTTTAATTAAAAATAATTTATTATTTAAACAGTAATTTTAAGACTATTCTTCCATAAAATATATCTCCCACCTTGGGCATGGATGTTTGTAGTGGTTCGGAATCAACCTTAAACCGTAGGTCCCAGTCTAATCAGCCCTCGTGTGCAAAAAATGACCGTTGAACGACAAACCAATCCAAAAAATATCTATTCGCAAATGAATCAAATCCGTCCAATATATTTTACAACATATAGCCAGTTTATAGTTTGTAAATTAATAAGAAATTTAATGAATGCTTTTTAATTTTTGAAATGAAAACTTACAAGTAATAATTCCTTAATTTTAGTGATGCAAATATTAATTTTAGGGTTTTATGTTTATCAAAATCAAACGTAAATTATTTAAAAATTAATCATATGTAGAGACATGAAAGATAATTTATTTTACTATTTTCATGTTTATAATGCAACTCTCATTTTACATCATAGTTTTTCTATTCACATTATTTTAATCGCAAGAGTTTGTCACAAATTATCTGCAGAACAAAAGACATTGCGCCATAAAACCCAAACAACTGGCCGAACAATAATTTTTAACTACCGGGAATATATATGGAAAATTGATAGACGCAGTAAATTACGTCAAACCAATATAAATATGCTGACAATACAGATACCAATTTGTTTGAATTTAGTCCTTATGAAACCGCGTAACAAATTTATAGCAAATGTTTTACATTATTTAAATAAAAGGTATCATGACAGTTATGGAGTGAATGTAATAAAAACCATATAATTTTAAGATTGGTGTTCTAAGCGAAATTGCTATCTTTAAGCATTTATGAAATCTAAATTTTAAATTATAATAGTAAAAATAATACAAGTTCAATAATAAGAAGAACAGTAAAACTTTTTAATCTTCTACTTCTTTCGTTCTTTTTACATATAATGGTTCCTTTGTCAGGACTAAAAAAATTAAAATAGTCATTTTGCATTAAATATTTTCAAATTGCAATTAGCTTATGAAATAATGTATTTAAATGTATATTAAAATGTTTAAATGGAACTAATTTACTATAACACTTTATATTATACAAATGTATTCAACGCTCTCTATGTGAAATGATACTTATGGAAGTGGTAAGAAAAGCTTGGGATCTTTCGCTTGTCGACTGCTTCTAAATAAAGGTGAAATATTTCAGGTATGATACATCAACTAATGGTTGCCCCTTTATATAAAATTTCATTCCTTCTGCCATTTCTAGTGCTGAAATGCGGAAATCTTATTAGAGGGTTGTCATAAAAAGTATATTATGAAAAAGAAAAGCCTTTTTGAGCACTAAGTCTAATGTATCCAAAGATCATTCAGAAAAATGTACTTAAATTGTTTTAATTAAAAAATGTAAAAACTTTTTGAGATATTTCTCTGCATTTTATAAGCAGTTTCAAAATACGCTTTATATCGAATGAATTATTAAAATTGAGACCTGGATAAATTCAAGATAGATTCTACCAATATAATTTAATATTTATAAATTTTAATTCAAAGTTTTAACATTCATTGATTTTCCAGGGAATAGAGTGAAAATGAGTAAGATAAATTTATAATTGCTGTGAGTCTCATTGCAAAAGTTACAACTCAGAGGAGTTCAATTTAAGTTGTGTAATTTCATATTACTTAGGTCACATCCTTCATATCTTATGTAACAAAATAAAATCATGATTATACAAATTTTAGACGCAAATAGTAAAGATATTCTGCATAAAAAATCAAGATGCTTAAAAATCATTTAGTATATTTCAAGAATTTAAATGAAATCAATATAATTGCTTAAAATTCCGAGATATGGTTCAACTATAATTTACCAGTGAAAGAAAATTAAAACTTTTAGACACTGACAAAATATTCTCAGAATATGAATTATTCGAAATTGTTTTTTAGTGATAATCACTTAATTTTTCTCTCCCGTTTTTGAAGATATTTAATAATACAAATATTAGTTTTTAAATTATTTGGAATGATGCATAAGTTTTCATATTCCTTTCAAAGCACGACATCCATTTTTTTCTTTGATAATATTGATTTATAAAATTACTTTAGACGCTGAATTAATCGGTTGTTTTCCACATATTTGAGAAATATAATACTTACTTTAAATATTTCTTAATTAATTGACACTGTACTAAAATCCTGAAATTATACTAAACTCACTCATTAACATGGATAAATGTAAAATGTTTGTCAGTCATAGCTGGAAAAATCCATGTATGGAAACATTGTTGCTATGAATACATAAATTCAAAGCACATTGTTAACGAAATGTATCTCGAATGCATTATATATGTTATTTTTAATAACAAGCATGCTAATTATTTCATCTCTTTAACAATTATGTGTTTATGAAGAAGTTAAATTCTCGCTTAGAATAAATAACTTTTGTTGCATATTTTCTCTTAAAATCTTTTGCAAAAATACCCTTAACGCATTACTTTAATGCACAGGAAATTGATTGAAAGATTTTATTTAAATTTTTTGAATTTATCAAATAACTATAATATCTCTTTCTTTATTCTTATTAGCATTTTATTCATTTGTTTAAGATACATTGCAAATTATTGAAATGTCTAAAAAAAAATTTTAATCTTTGAAATAATTAATCATTGAAAAAAATAGATATCGATTATCGTGAACATCAAATTTTGCGGTATCTGAAAATTTCAAGAAATGGATTTTAAAAAAAGTGATTTCTAAAACTTATATAATTAAGTTTTACTGAAATAATTTATTAAATACTATTTTAAAACATTATAAAATATTCGAAAGCATTGCGAAACTTTATTCATAAACAATCTGGTATTATGGGTCCATTAATTAATAAATGTTGCTACAATTTAAATTTTCCATAAACTAATAATTTTTAACGAATAAAAAAGATCCTTATAAATAAATAAATTTACCTAGTTTTAAGTTTTAATTAGTTATTCTAAAATAAACTTAAAAATGTCTGTGTTCTCTTCAGGAATTTACATCAATAAAAAAAATTATTTAAATTAGTTGAACTAATTTATTAATTATGCATCAATTTAGGTTTCAGATTGTTTTTAATTTTCTTTTTAAATTTAGATAAGTTATCTTTTTATCTTCTAGTTGTTATTTATAATTGGCTTTATTGTACTATGATTAAGTACTTTGACTCTTTTAAACCATCATGGTAGGTTTGAAGCATGTAACCGTAACTATAAATGTTAATTTTAGCATCCAGAGTGGGAAACTAAAATTCATGTCGAAGATTTTTGTTCATGATGAGTTAAGTAAAGGATTAGTAAGAAATACAACAGCAGCCAGAAAGTTATCGAATAAAAAACTATAATTTCTTTACTTCGAGGTGTTTTTAAACTTAGGTAATATAAAGTTAGTGTATAAATGCAGATAGTAATTATTATAGTAAATAAAAATATCGAAATATTTAACAAAACATGTCTGTCAAAATTAGTATTATTTAGTTTCCACACCTGTAATAAAAAGAAGTCTCATAAGTTCAGAAGAAACTGAGGAATAATTTTATCACGTAAAAAACTAAATGAATTAATCCTCATTTTTACTGATTTCAAATTTTTTTTACTATAAAATGAAAATTAGTAACTAAAAAAAAAAGAATTTTTTATATCACATATTATTAAAGTATAGAAGACGCACAATTACCTAAAATTACGAAGTAGTGCAAGATTTCTAAGCAATATTAATATTTAAAAATGAATCGCCTCTAAATAGAGTAAATAATAATTATATTATCTATTGTGAACATCTTACTCTATAAAAAGAAAGGAATTGAGTTAATGATAAAATATTCCCTATAAATATTTTGGCTGTAGAATTTCAAAATCAATAAGATAGGTAAGATTACTGCATATTTAATTTAATTTTGTCTCCGCAAATTTATTAAAAACTTTTCATTTATGACTTTTACAATGGATCAAATATAGCATTATATATAGCACATACGAACAAATTATGAAACTTTAACACATGTCTTTTGCAATTTTGATTGCTATTTCAAAATTTATAAGTTATTCAAATGTTCCTTTTTTAACTTATTTTATTTAATTACAATAAAATTTAAAATATAGTAAATAGTACGAAAGTATAAGCATAAATAATTATGGGCTGGTTTTTGAAAATTAAAAATACGACGAATGATAGCTCATTAACTGAAATGATTGTAGTAATGTTAAAATGTGTATAAATGACATATATGTCCTAGTATATGTTTTTATTTCATTTATTTAATAATAATAATAGTTAAAAAGTAGAAAATTGTACATGAGTATAGTACATATAAAGAAGTATGAGATGAGACAATCAGTCAAGCTTCATTCACCTCAGTAGTAATAGGCGGAATGAATTGTTTCCAGGGAGGGTGCTAGTCTTCGCTTTTCTCTGCTCTTGTGCCAAATTCGGTAAGAAAAGAAAAAATATTATAATATGCAAAATATATTGTTCAAAATTGTAAATAATATTTTTTCATTATCTAAGTTATTAAAATTGTCAAAATACAAATTTCATTTTTGTTTATTTCAATGTGATATAGTCAATATGATTAAAAATATTCTAATTTATTATTAGATCATTGCTTTCAAATAAATGTTTTTAACTTGAAATTAATATTCAAAACTATTTTAAACTATGAATTAAATTTTTTTGCCTATTACTTTTACAAATATATTAATTTTTTGAATTATTTCTTAAATTGACTAGTCTTTGTAATATACACTCTTTATATTTTCTAAATTCAACTAAATAACATACTAATGGCTCTTGTAAATTACACAACATTATGAATAGGCACATAGAATATTAAGAATATGAGAATATTTTTGCTAAAACGATAGTTTAATTAAAATTTAAATGAGTTTAAGAATTATTTCCCACGTTTTTGTAGACATGGAATATTACGCCTAAACCATGAATTAAATCAATCTCTATGTTGGGAATACCTATGAGAAGAAGACCCAGTTTGATGCATATGAAATCTATTAATCTCAAATTCTCTAAAAGAATACATTTTTTTTTGTAATAAATATTAAAAATTGTCATGGTCGCATCTGTTGCTAGGTTATCCCTGGTTCCTTAGGACATTCATTCTCATTATCGGAAAAGAATGCATTCGAATCCTGACCCAATCATTTTCCCTAAATGCAGATGGGGTGTGTTGAGTATTTCTTAGTCACAATATCTCCATGTGAAATGATACTCGTGGAGTTGGCAGGCCAAGTCTGGAGTATTTTGCCTGCTTTCTAAATTAAGATGACTCAGATTCAGGTCACGTTTGGCCTCTGTAAATTAGATGCCATTACATACACAGCCGAGTTGGCAGCCAAATGGTTAACGATCTTGCATTTGGTTTAACAGTTAGTGGGTTCAAATCCCACCTTGGTCATGCATGTTTGTAGCATTTCGGAATCCACTTTAAACCGTAGGTCCTGGTCTAATTAGCCCTCGTGTGAAAAAAGTCACCGTTGAGTTACAAACAAACCAAACGGTTACATCTATTTCTTGTAATGATGAAAGGTGGAAATCATGTTAAAGAGGCATAAAACTAAAGGAAATTACGAAAATAATAGACTTTATAAGCACTAAAATTAATGCGTGCATAGGTAAATAAAAAAATATAATAAATATAATTGATACCGAATGAATCATTTATAAAAATTGTGAAACTATTTAGATTAAAAATTGTGTGTTTCTCTATTTATTTTATTATCTTTACATTATAAATCAACAATTTTTTTAATTTCATAGGTTTTCCAGAAATATATACATTATTGTTTTCTACCTATGCGTTTTCTATTCATAAAATTTAAACATTGGTTTAAACGTTGATTTCAAAATTCATTAACGCGTTTCCAAGTCAGTAGTAAACAGTTTATGTAAAATAAGTTACTCACTTAATCTTTATTCATCAGAATTATATATATATATATATATATATATATATATATATATATATATATATATATATATATATATATATATATATATATATATATATATATATATATATATATATATATATATATATATATATGTATATATATATATATATATATATATATATATATATATATATCACAAAAATTTTAATGTTGAGTTTGTTTTAAATTTAATATATTATAAATTACATGCATTGCAAAATTATAAAATGTTAAAGTATGCACTTTATGCAATTTAATTGCAACTGCAAAGTTTTGAGGAGTTAACTGATGACTTCCATCCTTAGAAATTTTGAAACTATTATATTCTGAAAAAATAAATTATCTTGGAAATTTATGCTTAATATTTTCCACAAATAATTACAAAATTTTTTAACTTTCATGACCACTTATATTCATGAAATTTTTTTCGTATTAAAAAATTCTAATATGTCTTAATTGTTTTAGTTTCAATTTAAAATATGTAAAATGGTAAAAATTATTATAAGGAACTAAGTGTAATTCAAGTTGGTAGAAGTTATTCAGCACTAGAGAATTAATTAACATAAAATAAGTTTAAAATGTGAAAAGAAGTTCAACTAAAATTATTTTAAAATGAGTTAAACAAACCTATAAATGTATTGAAACTCAATCAAACTCTTAGAGTTCAGAGTAGTATAATTTAAATTGTAAAATTTCTTATTTCTTCAGGGACAATGTAACAAAATATCGAACAAATGAGAATGTACGCATGTTCACCTTAAATATAATGGATATTCCCTACATAAAATATCAAAATCTTTTAAAAAATGTATTGCTTTCACAAAATTGTCATTAAATCTAATAATTTTGTTTTAAAGTCTTCTGTTTAGGGATTAGAAATAATAATTGAAAGGAAGATAAAACGCTTAGACGCTGATACATTGTTCTCAAAATATCCATTTTTCAAAATTGATTTAATAATATCACTCAATTTTTCTCGCTTATTAATGATAACAATTAAAAAATACAAATTAATTTTAGAGTGAAATTACATTACACGATTAGTATTTTGAAGAATATTACATATTCCTTTTAGACATTGACATCATTTTTTTCTAGAATGACATTGATAAGTAAAATTATTTTAGACACTGAACTAAATTGCTCATTTCTATTTATTTGAGAAGAAGAAGAATTAATTTAAATAATTCTTAATTATTTGACAGTATACTAAATTCCTGGATCTATCAGAAATCCACTCATTAAAATACAATATAACTAGAAGGGAACAATGTAAAAATTTGTCTCTCATAGTGCAATCAATTTAGATAAAGTAAGAATATTTTTATAAAAATTTTAAATCAAAGTACATTTTAAATGCATGATACCTCAAATGTATTACAACTATAATAATTAATAACAAGAATTCTACTTTTAATTCGTGACTTTAAAAATTTGCTATATGTGAAGAATCTTAATGCCAAACTCTTAGAATAAAAATCTTTTGTTTCAATTATTTAAAAAAATTTGATTGAGAGAATATTATTTAAATTCAATTTATCAAATTATTGTAATATATATTTCTCTGTTTTATTGGTATTTTGTAACTATTTGATTCAGTGACCTTACAAATTATTGAAATACATTATAAAATTACCTATCAATATTACACTTTAAATATAGTTTTTGCACCACTACATTTAAAATACGTGTCTGTTTAATAAGCAATGTTAAAAAAGACAAAATAAAAGAATTTATGTATTGAAGCAATTTTAGAGTGGCACTTCTTTAAAATCAATTGAATTGCCACGGTTTAAATTCTATTTACCATGTAATTTTCATCCATAAATAAGTGTGTCAGGTAGCAGTAATTCCTTGAAAAATAGGTTCCAGCAACAAAAACTTCATGCAACAAATTATTTAAAATATGATTTTATGTTCCTAATATTGAGAAAACTTGTTTAAAAAGCAATAGAAGTATATATATGTTCACACATTTATTTTACAGAGAACAAAATGTTAATGAATTTAACAATTAATATATGACTGTTGGTCAAACATCTATTACCTGGTAAGTCAGATCTGTCTAACATGTTTCAAGACATGTACAAACATCGAAAAGTTGTAAGTTATTGCAAAATTTACTGAATGATTTTTAATCTTATGGAGCTAAAAACTTAAAATTAATAATTCCATAAATACGAATTTTATCTTTAAAATTAATCAAATCAAAACGTAAGCTATTTAAAGAATATCACATTTGTAGAGAAATAAATGACAACTTATGCAACTCGCTATTAAGCTATAATGCAACTTGAGATTATAATGCAACTCGTAAACAAGTAACAGTGAAAAATTATTTTTTTTAGAATATTTTGAACCTTAAGAGTTATCACAATTGTATGATAAAGAATTAATTAATTGCTAACTATTATGAATATTTATAAAACATTGTGGTCACAATTAGTAATGTAAAACTGACTGTAAATATGTTGACAATGGAAATAGAATTTCAAATGGATATAGTTTTTGCAAAGATTTAAAAAATATTTTATTTATAACTATGCCATTCTTAAAGCTAAAGGAATTTTAACTATGTAAATTTATTTGGCACATGACGGTGTACAAATATATCTACAGCTCATTAATCAGATTCAACTCTGAAGAATAAGTGAAAAATGCAAACTGTTGAAACACAGGATGATGCACTGATTTTACATTTGTACTAATTTGTGCAGGAAGAGAAAGACAAAATTTTTAATTAGTAAAATAAAGGCAAAAGTTATTGTAAATACATTGGTTATATTTTAATTGACACAATTTCTTTAAGCGCTGCAACACAGTAGAACAAACTCACGTATACTTTCTTTATAAGTTTAGTATATTAAATTAAATTATATACAGTTATAGTTTAGTATACAAATTTAAAATCTTCAAATTATTTTAAAGTTCATAATTTCTTAACTATATAATTTCACGCCTTATACACTTAAAATAAAAGTTATTTTTATTTTAAATTACATTTATAGTGTTCATTTTACAATTATGAGTTAATTCATGTGGATTTTTCATTCTCTCAATGCAAACATGCTGTTTATTTACACGCGTGTCTCCTATCCAGTAATTTCTCCTGGATTTAATTGTACTAATGTTCCTTTTGAAATCACCAATTAAACACGTGCTACATTAACAAAAACAAAATAGCTAGCACACTAGCATCCAGTTAGATTGAGTGAATTTATGTTAGACATTTTTTTTCCATTTTGATACCTGAAAAACTGTATCTATATGTACTTCAGATTGTAATTCATTTCATTATCAGAAGATTTGTTTCATTATTAAGTAACTAAATGTAATTTATTTCTTCTGAAAATAATTGCGGAATTGTATACTTGCAAGTTTAATTATTAGTATAAAAAGTATACTTAATGAAATTCTATTATATAAAACAAAGGACACACTATAAAAGAAAATGTACAATGTGAGTGCAACTAAAACTAGAAAGAATAATTGAGTCGTATGTGTGTGTGATGTGATAGTCCTCTATCAGCTCATCATGAAAAAGGTTTCCTTTTTTTACCTGAAGAGGGCGCTTTTGAAAATATAATAGTTGGAAATCTTGGCTTTTAGAGAAATCTAGATCAGTTGAGCAGAGAAAACACATAAAGGATTGTAGAAAATGTGCATGAAATTATTCAAATGATATGATTATATATCTTCCAATTATCTTATATGTCCTTAGACGTATCCAAGCTCCTATATCACAAAAGCAGCTGATGCTACATACCATTCTCAAGCTCCAATAGTTTGAATGTTCTCTTGCTGGCATGTTTTAGCAATGGGGGAGTACTAGGTTTTCTTCATATTCCTATAAGAGGAAGTATTTGATTCAGTTGAAAAATAAGACTTATAAAATCAAATAAATAATTACTAAACTTAAACAGTGCTGTAGCAATGCAAATACGCTATAAAAATTAGGTCAGGATTATATAATCGCTCACAGTATATCCATAGTGAATATTTTTCACTGACTATTACTTATACTATCCTATGTCGGCAACCCACCAGTAAAATATGCGGTAATTTGGAGAAGTGTAACATGTTTATCTACTTTTCCTTTGATGAAATATTTCTTTCACTGTATTTTACATTAGTTTTATTTGAAAATTTATACCTTACAGAATGATAAGAATTCAATATTCAAGAGAAACTTATAAAATTGCCAAATCACATGCGAAAATGCGTATATGTTGTGGTTTGCCAAAATGTAAATTTTAGCTTAACTTCATCGATGTGATTATTAATCATATAAAGATTCAAAGTATAATTTTAACATTTAAAAACAGTTATTTTAATCTGTCATTGTAACAGCAGCAATGCATATAATAGCTTTGATACAAATATAGGAAGTAAAACTCATTTTTGTTCCATTTACTGAATCATATTATTTATTATTTAAATATATTCAGCATTTACACATATGAATTTGTATCAGCTTTTTACACATCTAAGTGAATACTGATAAAAACGTGGTTTAGGTAACAAAAATTAAAGGAACGAAACATAAATATTTTGCTATAAAATGTAGTTAAAATTCATCTGCAAAAATAAAAAAAAACAGTTAAAATTTTTGTAGTTTTACTGATGAGTATTTTATGTATTTTAATTTCAAATCCCAAAAGTGATTTTGAAAATATAATGACAATTGATGCAGAACCTAAAAGACAAAATAAACTGCTCAGATTGTGTATAAAATTCTAGAATGAATAAACATTTAAAATAATATTGATTAGTTGAGAAACGCTGCAACAATTGATTGGAAAGATATCTACCAATCACTCATTGCTACTACTTTCTTTTAGAAAAAAGGTCGATTCTATGAAAATGTAATATTATAAGTTTTTATAAAATTAAAAAAAACCGTAAACTTAATGGAAGTTTTTATAAATAAAATTCTAAAAAGTAGTAAGTTGAGTTATTCTAACTTCTTTTCATTAAAAACTAATTGGGCTGTTCATATAGTCAGTATAAATTTATGGAGCGTGGTAGCCTAGTGGTGAGGGTATTGGCCTTCAATCCAATGGGGCAGTGTTCTATTTCCAGTGCCTACAAGGATTCACTAAGCACATGTGATATTCGTGCTTGTTAAATCTGTGTAATAGAATATCCTGTGGTCGGTCATGGAGCAGTTTTCATGGATGCAATGATCTGGAGAAAATTTCTCCCAATTTAGATCGATATCAAATTGAGGGAGTGGATTCTCTGTGAGCGCTATATATTGGATAATTTAAAAAAGAGCAAAAACGTACTTTCACCTTCGTGGTACTCTGATTAAAACCAGACACGCTCCCCATTGACTTAAATCCGCATAGCCAAAGCACAGCGATTTTTGCGTGCCCAGGTGTTCTAACAACAACATATAAAATTAAAATGAATTTGGAATCCAATATCTTGTATTTATTACATAATCAAAAATATTGTTAACACTACCAACAATTTTATTTCCAAACTTTTTAGTGGATTCTTCAAAGCATCGAATACGTAATACATACCTTATTGTCACACCATTGTCAAGCTTTAAGAGGAAAAATAGACAATATTTACTGTAATAATGATCAAATTCCAAGAGATATTTTCCCTTGCTTAACGCAAAACAATTTAATTAAATGTACCTTAATTTTTCATACTTTTAATTAAAAAATATAAGATGTGATTAAAGAAGTATTTTCAGATTAAATTTATTTCCTTTTACTACATAACTGTAAAATGTGTCTTCATATTTTTCAAAGAATTTTTATCCGAAGTCTAATAATTCTTGAGTTATCAAAATGAAAAGCAGTTTACCATAAATGAACTTCCTTTAACGGGGTGCTAAAGTATGTCTAGGGAGTTTGTTTTAGTTAACATGAAACATGTTTAATAGGTAATTTGGTTATTATGATGGGAAAGTTTTAGTATACTAATAAATGAAAAAGAAATTATAGCATAAGGAGACACTTGTGTAAATAAACAACATTGTTGTACTGTGATAATAGAAAATCCATTTGCATTAATTTGTTGATGAAAACTTCGTACCATAAATTTATCATAAAATAATATTAATAACTTGGATTTTCATTTTAACATACGTAGAATTATTCAAGAATTTAGGGTTTTCAAAATATTATGCAAAGCTTAATAATTTTGAAATTGTTTAAAATATTAAATTTTTTTAAGATTAACTATTCTGTTCAAAACACAAATTTGTCAATATAGGATGTCTGATTTTACTTTCCAATGATACAGCTTTTTTCAAAACAATTTTTTCTACCAAAAATATAACCAATGTAGCTCAAATTTAAAACGGTTTCATTTTATTAACTACAAATACGATTTTCTCATTTCATATTAATTTATATAAATGTATTATTAGTTTGCGTAGATTTTTAATTCAACAGTTTGTATGTTTCATTTGTATTTCTGACGTAGATGTTGATAGTGATTTGTAAGATAGTATAGGAAATTTAATCCTCATTATTAATAGATTATATTTCTTAAAATAATCTCTAATTTTAAAATACAATTATTTTCTTTGTAATCTCCTGAAAAATAATCTTTAGATTCTTTTTTTAAATAATGTTTTCTAATGTTTATAGAAATCAATGTATTATATTTCATCTACAACAAACGAGCTGCTTGAAAACAGCATAATCTCTATATTAGTTTCAGTCTTTTGATATTGTTAATTCTTCACTTTAAACAGTAATTCTGTTGAAATTAATGAAAAATTCACCTTTCGAATTATTATAATGAAATTTAATTACTAATAGCCGTTTTATTTAAATTACTCTAAAATGTTATATTACTTCAATCTTCCACATTTTTGAGAAATGTACATCAAAAAGCATAGTGCGATAAAATAAATAATGCACATCGTATCACCAATGCCGCATAATCCATGATGTCAAATTTTCATATTGGCAAATGTTTTCGCGTATTTTCTTATATATCTGGCAATTTCAATTTTATTACGTCCTATATAAGGAGACCTATAAGAAATATGCATAAATTTCTAATTTGGTAACCCTAGTATTTACATAATCCCACACGTCCTCTTGGCAACATTTATAAATCGCCAAAAAAATTTGGAGTCATTTAGTCAATACACCACTAGTGCTTCTTTTTTTTTCCTTTTCTTTTTTAAACAATAATACTGTTTTACAGTTGTTTTTGCCAAATATCACTAAGCCCCAAAATATAGGAAAATTTAGAAGTCGTCTTAATTTGTTTATGAAAATAAATACGTCACAAAATCAATAAACTTCATGGATTGTGGCGTAAAAAGTTTGTTCAATAAATCCAATATAAGATAATTTTTAACTCGTATATTTTTACGATTATTAAAATAATTTACAAAATTTTTAAATTGAAATTATTGGTATAAATAATATAATTCTCTGAAAGAATTTCAAAGTATTTTTCTTATAAGTATGCCATTAAATCTCGTTTTAATTATATAGTGTAATATAAATATATAAATATATATATATATATATATATATATATATATATATATATATATATATATATATATATATATATATATATATATATATATATATATATATATATATATATATATATATATATATTTACATGTGTTATTTCTTGAAGAGTATTTCATCGTAAGCTGGCGATGACTTCAATGAAATGTGATGAGTTTCGAGTAGAGTAGGTTGCGGCTTCTATCGGCATTTGCCCGTTCAGTACAATTAGAAAATTAATAGGAAGAATTCATATTGCTTCGCCATCCTGCTCAGGAAAACTTAACATCTGTTTCTAGTATTCATTCAATAAGAAAAAGAAAAAATATCAAACAGTCATTCTAATTAATAATTATAAATTTTATTGATTAATTATAATATTAATATTACAATTAATTATTATAATTAATACTCGCCTTAATTACAAAATCCTCAGATTTTAATAATGGAAATGCTATATTTTTTTAATTCAACATCACGAACTTTATTTCTACAAGAACTAAATGCTGCGGAAAGTTAAATAACATTTAAAAATTCGAAATCTAGGATATCATAAAAATTATGATTTTTAGTACATTGGAATGCTGTATAATTAAATCAACACCTAGAGAACAATTTGTTTAGTTTATATGATATTATTCATGGTTTACAATTTATTTTTCGTCATCGTTTTCGAATGATTTCTTACTTACATTTTAAATTTGAAATATTTAACATTTTATAGGATTTATAAAAAACATTTGAAGTCTTTTATGGATATTAATTACAATTATTCTTCTCCTTATCAGAATTCCCAAAAAGAGCATTAATAAGGTTTGATAATGAATTGTCTTAGTGATTCAAAACCTAAACATTAATTTATATCTTAGAAAGAGATATTTCTGATTAATTTTTGCTAAATAGCAGTTTTTTCCGTACAATCATTTTGATACTGTTCAATTACTTATAGAAATGTTATTAATGGGTTATTAATTTAAATTAGGACCTAGTAATAAATAACTCCTATTTATATCCTAGTAATAAATCACTCTTAATTGTTTATTTAGTTAAGTCTTATTTAGTATCAATTCTTACCAATAAAGTGTGTAAATGTAACTAATAATTAAGCTTGATATTTTTGCTTGGCAATAATATAACATTCAAAGGTATTTACCGTTGTGATTGGAGTTAAGACATCATCCAAAAATAAAAGCGTCTACTATATTAAAATATTATAAGTTTTAATAATTTTCATAAAAATGATTATGAAACTCAAAGCAATCTGCTAATGCTGTTGATTAATTATGAATATTGTATTCAATTTTGCTTTTGAAAAGCATAATCTGATACTTATTAAATGTGATGTTTCATTTTTCATCGTGCGTAAACAAAATGAAGGTCATATACCTCATGATTTTTATGGTAATTGTTTCTCTCAACTCAATCTTGCTGTTTCAGCAAATAAGGTATTTTTACGGTGTTTTCCATAGGCGTTCTTTATTAAAAGTCAATAAACTTCTGTTTTTTTCTTGCATCAATTAATATTATTGCTTAAGATTTCAGATAAAATCTGTTATCTGAAAATCAATTGATATTAAAAATGATTTTTATAAGCTTGGAAGTTTATAAGAGTAGTAGCGTTGCATATATAATTCATATCTTATTAGTAATAAATATATTAAATAAGAAATTATTCGAAACGCTTAAAAATGAAGATGCATTTTTAAATACAAATCTCAAAAATGTATTACGTGTATACATAAGCAGTAATACTATTTATAATTTTTCTGTACTTTGCTTCATATATTAGTTTAGAATCTACGTAAATTTATAGATGAATAAGTTAAGGAGAAACAAGAAAATTAATTATTTTCTCGTATGCAATTAAATTGATGCATATTAAAAACAGATACATGTTATTTATTTTTTACATTATACATGTATAAGTAAAATTAGGAATGCGCATTTTCTATTCCATATATGGGAAACATGTAGTATGATGAACCATATATTTTTAATGACACATTAATTTACAACGTTTTCAAAATTTCGATAAAAAAATTCAAGAAAATTGTTTAAAGTGATTAATTATATTAAAAAAAGAGCAATTTAATATTTATACTTTGCATTTTATTTAATATTTAAATAACTTAAAATCTATTAAGAAATGACTTTAATCAAATCTAAACAAATATGTTATTTATATTTTCTGCTTAAGAATAACTAATAATAAGTAAAATTAATCTGTTATATATAATTTGAAAGTTTAAGTGACGAAATTCAAGAACTGCAGCAGAAGGTAAAATTTCTTTTGAAAAAAATTTATTAGCGTATAACGTGCGCATTTAACTTAAGCAACCATCATTAGTACAGATCGAAATATTGGCTTAACCATGACAGCATCTTCAAACGTTTTGTATGCTAACTTGTTTAGCAAGATGCTTTCTTTTCTTCCTAGGTATATGAATCATGAAGTTTACTCCGACACACACAACTGACATCTTCTCTCTGCTTAATACTCTTCTACTTAAAATTCTTGTTGTGAATTGTTAACATTATTTTTACATTCCGATATTCTGTTTATCATGCTTAATTAAATTTAGGTTATTCTAAACCTACAATTATCATACATTTTCCAAGTTCTTTCTATTTTCAAAACCTCGTGATAAGTTCTATAATGGTTCGTTTCCACGTTAGAACTGTAGGATATTATTTATATATTAAGTTAATTATAACCTACAGGTAGATAAAATTTATATCTCCAAAAAATTATTTAATATTATTTTAGCAAATATTAACTTTCAACAAAAAAGTAAAAAAAAATTTTGCACGCACTGATCAAATAATAGCAACATCTGTGAATAAATATGTCAATTTTTAATGCTCTTCAAATGTATTAAAGTGCAATAAAATCTACCAGTAATTTTATAAATATATATGTATTTATATAATAATAATATACTGAAAGTTTTAAGTTGGTTTTTTTTCTGCAGTTTTAAGTACCACAGAAATATAAAGGTTATGTTGATAAGGGCATTTCATGTAAAACTGAACGTGTTACACTTCTGAGATTGTCACAACAATATTGAAATTTATTGTAAAGAATTAATTGCGTTTGTAATTCATAGAGTTCAATTAATCTGTTCATTGCTAATGATATTCTGTCTCTTCTTGCAGGTTTGGGAGTCAGATATATGTGGTGATGCAGTTGCATGGTCACCGCAATACTATAACTTCATTTAATTTCAGGAAATCTTAGGTTGTGTGTGTTTCTGTAAACAAAGTCGTTGGAGAATAGTCTAAAGGAAACATTCTGAGTTTTATAAGTATTTTGATGCATGTGGTCTAAAATTATGACAGCAGACGAGAAGATCATCAAAACAGAACCAGAGAAGGATAATAATCAACAGAAATAATGGAAGTGAAATATACATGTGCATCATCAAAAGTTTTGCTTAAAAACTTAATAAATGGCAGCAAATGTGCTTACAATCATCTAGCTTTTCCAGAGATCTAATGGTTATTTAGAAGGTACCTCTATAAAAAGAACACTTATGGCACAATTGCAATTCCCAAGGCACTTTCCATATTTATTAATACCAAACGTTGTCCAGAATAGTGTCACTCTCTCAAAATCGGATTGATAAATAATTGAAAAAGTAATGTTTTCTGATGAATCTTTTTTTCAATTCGCTTTTTTCCAAGGAACGGGATTGTCCTACGTTTGGAGGTACCTGTATCGTAATTGTCTTTTTTCAAAATATTAGGAAAAAAAGGTATCTGCCCATATACAGGAAATCTTGTCTTAGATATCTTTTGGTTCAATGCAGTGATTAGTGGCTATAGAGCGATGTTAGTTATTAAGGAAAATCTAATGATGAAAAATATGTTTCCTTCAGAAGATGAATTTTCAAGGATAATAATGATCCTGCCAGTGCAGCTAGACTTGCAAAAATCATCATAGTTTGATGAAAATGAGGATAGAATTGAACACATTATTTTGCTTGCATTCACCCAATCTCAACATAATTCAACCGTTATGTTTTATTTCAGAATATTCATATGAAATCAAGGAACTCGATCGACATCTCTCCTAGGACTATTAAAATATTTCCATAAAGAATGGTACGAAATGCCTCAAAACATGATTCGGCATGAATCCATGCTATATTACATGCCAAGAGTAATCTTACATTATACTAATTAAGAATCACTCATAAATCTAAGGTGTTTCCATTAATTTAATAGTCATTAATACTTCTTAATGTCATACAAACTGCTTCTTTTCTTATTGAATATGAAATTTTCCCATCATAATTTACATTTAGGTGAATATATTTATGAAGTAATTCTTATGAAATATTAACTTAAGGATATTGAAATGTATAACATGCATAGTCAATGACACAAATATGGATATAATTTTTTTAAAAATAATTATGTGCCCTTAAGAGTTTAATTTGATTCACATATGAGCTAATATTTATTACTCTTTTATAAAAGTTTTCACAAATATTCAAACCATATTATATAATGAATATTTTTAATATACTCATTACGGATTATGTATCCATATTTTATAAAAAGGGATGTGTTTAAAAATGTGTAACATAATTAAATACAATCATGATTAAGCTATTTTAAGAATATAATTATGATTGGTATTTTAATCAATATCTTCTTATAATATGTAACTCAGAAAATCAAGCTCCTTTACGATCCTTCTATGTCTAATTCTTCAACAAATATTTATCACATAATCAATTTGTAGATTCTTTAATCTTTATTTATTAAAATTTGAATGTGATTTAGCAAACATAAAATATACTCGACATCTATTTTTTCACCTACAGTGTATCTTTTTTTTTATTTGATTGATAAAAGTATCTAACAAATTACTGCTTGAAAAGCTTTTAGTGTGTGAAATATAGTCTTAGTATTTTCTTCTATACGTACCACGAATTTTCTTGAAGTTTGATCATTGTTGCATAAGATTTTAATTCCTTATTACTTATCAGATTGATATTTTACTGTTGTGTGATTTTTTACATCAGCATGCTTCACTCTACCAAGCTCTGAGTAGGGCACTGACAGTTAAATAGAAGCAACCGTGATAAGTCTTCATGATTGGCCTGCCACCCCCACCGGTATCATTTCCCTTGTAAAACATTGCGTAAATCCTTCGTGTAAAAATAGCTGAGCAACTTTTAACGAGCTAGTGTATCTTCGGTTAAGCCGAGATTCAAACTGAAAACTTTCCGATGAGGAGAAAGACACTCTAACCAAACAGGTCACTGAGGCAATATAGGGTAGACTGTGAGCTCTACAAATGCTTACATATTTTTCATTATGTAATTATTTATAATAGAAAAGTTCACTTATAATATATTTTTGTGATATCAAATATCTGTCAAAGTATATTATAAATAATTCTTGTTGAAATGTATATAAAATTGTAAGGTTTCTTTTTTTATTTCAAAATGTGCATTATTAAAATAAGTTAATCGAAACTGTGTAAAAAATAATTTTATAAAATTTGCGTAGAGCAAAATATTTACAATCAATTTTGAGGTAATTTTTTAGCAGTATATGTTCGCAGTTCGGATGCGGTTGGCGTTAAATATTTCGTGGTCGCAATGATCTCTGTGTGAAATTTTACTTCTTGAGTTGTCAGGAACAGTTTGGAATCTTTCACTTGTCCACAAATTCTAAATTAAGGTGAAAGAATTTCAGGATTATGATAGCTCATTTAATGGTTGTCCCACTGTATAAAATATTACTTCTGCACCTTATACTGCTGAAAGTTGGAAATCCTGTTAGAATTATATTAGAAAATTGCATTTTAAGCATGAAGCAAATACATGCATAGATCATTGCAAAAAATGAGAACTTAAATCAGATTAATTTAAGAAATGTAAAAAACTTGAGATACTAATTTAGCATTTTAAATGCAGTTTAAAAATACACATGATTTCGAATGAATTATTTATTACAATTGAGTAACTGTATTATTTCAGATTAGTTTCTATCAAGATTATTTAATGTTTTTCGATATTATTTCAAAATTTAACATATGCGTGCTTTCCGGAAACAAATTTGATTCCTTATGTAGTGGCTTTTGCGTACAATAGTGGGAAGATGAGCAAGATAAAGCTGTGAAAGCTCAGAATAAAAGTTCATCTCAGACTAATTCAATTTAGTTGAGAAACTTCTTATTACTGAGGATGAAATCTTTATTCCAATAAAACAAATTACCACTCAAACAATATAACAAATTGTTTTAAAAACTTTTAATGTTTTTCAAAATTATTAATAAAATAAATAGGGTTGTTTAAAAATTCTCGAAATAGTGCGAACAGAATTAACGAAAGAAATAAAAATATTTAGACAATGACGAAATGTTCTCAAAATATGCATTATTTGAAAATATTTTAGTAGTAATCACTCACACTTTCGCACCCAATATTAATAATAATTAAAAACACAGACTAATTTTCGATCTAAGTTATTCAGCATGATTGATATACGAAGAAAATTTTAATTTTTTTCTTTGATTATATTGATTTATAAAATTATTTAGACTTTGAATTAAGCGGTTTATTTCCATTTATTTAAAAAGCAGAAAAATCCCTATAAATATTTCTTAAGCAATTGTCCTGAACTAAAATCCTGAAATTAGCAGCAATCCGCTCATTAACATACAGAAACTGTTGTTGTATAATGTAAAAATGTGTCTATCATAGCGAGTTAATCCATGTATCAAAGAATGATCTCATTAGTACATGTTCAAAGTACTTTATTTAAACATTATATTTCGAGCGTATTGTAAGTAAAACTTTTAATAACAAACATACTATTTAATTCGTTCCTTTAACAATTTATTGTACATGAAGGTACATGGAGAAACTTAAACTCCTACTTAGAATAAATGACTTTTGTTGCATATCTTCATTTCAAAATTTTAAAAAAAAAAAGTCATATGCTCGAAAATTTTATATGCAGAGAATTGATAGAGAGAATATTGTTTAAAATAAATTTACCGAATAATTTTATTATGCCTTTCTATGTCCTTATCATAAAACTTATATAATATAGTAGTATATTATTATAAAAAAATATAATTATATATATATTGTATATATCTTATAAAATTGCGTGTCACTATCATATTTTGAAAATTTAGTTTTTATACCACTATAATTAAATTATTTTATAATTAAATAAGCAAATTTTTAGCGATTTTTGTGATCAATTTGAAGCTATTATTATTCGTTTTAGAATGGTGGTTCTTTTAATCGAAATGGTCTGCTATAGTTTGATGCTAAAATTCAGTACTGTCTGACGTGTTTTACACTGCAGCAGTTTCAGAGAAATTATTCTGAGTAATATACATAATACCTTAAAAAGAATGTCTTTTCAACTAAAGAAGCATAAAACAAAATGATAAGTATGGTGAGTGGCTGGTTTTTGACCATACAAATACAAATTTGTCGTTTACATTGAAATTTTTCAAAAAATGTTAATTAAAGTAGATTTGGATATACATTATTATTATTACTATTATTATTATATTACATTTATTTTACATTTAACTAAAAAGAATTAATCACTAAAAGAACTTTTTTTGACTGCTCTACCAAACAATATCTTTTCGCAAATGTGTCAAATCCATATAATATGTTTTACAACTTATATACAAATTATAGTTTTGTAAATTCATAAAGAAATTTGAATGTTTTTTAATTTTTAAAATGAAAACTTAAAAGTAATAATTCCCTAACTTTAGTTATGCAAATATAAATTTTAGGATTTCAAGCTAATCAAAATCAAACTTAATTTATTTAAAAATTCTTCGTATATAGAGACATGAAAGATAATTATTTAACTATTTTCATGTATATAATGCAAATCCTTTATATAAAATTAATAAATCATAGTTTTTCTATTCACATTATTTTAATCATAAAACTTTTTTACAAATTGCCTGCAGAAAAAAAGAACTTGCGCCATAAAACCCAAAAAACCTGCAGAACAATAATTTTTAAATACCGGTAATATATATGGGAAATTGATAGACGCAATAAATGATGTAAAACCAATATAAACATGCTGACAATACAGATACAAATTTGTTTGAATTTAGTCCTTACGAAACCGCGTAACAATTTTATAACAAATGTTTTACATTATAATAAATAAAAGATATCATTACAGTTATGGAGTGAATGTAATAAAAACCATATAATATTAAGATTGGCGTTCTAAGCGAAATTGCTATCTTTACGCTTTTATGAAATCTAAATTTTAAATTATAATAGTAAAAATAATAAAAGCTCAATAATCAAAAATTCTGCCACACTTTTTAAACATTCCTTCGTTCTCCTTACATATAATGGCATTTTCCTTTGTCAGGGCTGGAAAAAAAAGTCATTTTGCATTAAATAGTTTTCCAATTGCAATCAGCTAATGAAATAATGTGTTTAAATGTCTATTAAAATGTTTAAATGTAACTAATTTACTATAACACTTTATATTATACAAATGTATTCAACGCTCTCTATGTGAAATGATACTTATGGAAGTGGTAAGAAAAGCTTGGGATCTTTCGCTTGTCGACTGCTTCTAAATTAAGGTGAAAAATTTCAGGTATGATAGATCAACTAATGGTTGCCCCTTTATATAAAATATCATTACTTCTGCCATTTCTAGTGCTGAAATGCGGAAATCTTATTAGAGGGTTGTCATAAAAAGTATATTATGAAAAAGAAAAACCTTTTGAGCACTAAGTCTAATGCATCCAAAGATCATTCAGAAAATTGTATTTAAATTGTTTTAATTAAAAAATGTAAAAACTTTTTGAGATATTTCTCTGCATTTTATAAGCAGTTTCAAAATACGCTTTATATCGAATGAATTATTAAAATTGAGACCTGGATAAATTCAAGATAGATTCTACCAATATAATTTAATATTTATAAATTTTAATTCAAAGTTTTAACATTCATTGATTTTCCAGGGAATAGAGTGAAAATGAGTAAGATAAATTTATAATTGCTGTGAGCCTCAGTGCAAAAGTTATAGCCCAGGGGAGTTCAATTTAAGTTGTATAATTTCATATTACTTAGGTCATATCTTATGTAACAAAAAAAAATCAAGATTATACAAATTTTAGACACAAATGGTAAAGATATTCTGCATAAAAAATCAACATTCTTAAAAAACATTGAGTATATTTCAAGAATATAAATGAAATCAATATAATTGCTTAAAATTACGCGATTTGGTTCAACTATAATTTACCAGTGAAAGAAAATTAAAACTTTTAAACACTGACAAAATATTCTCAGAATATGAATTATTGAAATTGTTTTTAGTTACATTCACTTACTTTTTCTCACCGGTTTTGAAGATATTTAAGAATACATATATTAGTTTTTAAATAATTTGGAATGATGAATAAAATTTTATATTCCTTTCAAAGCACGACTTCAATTTTTTTTTCTTTGATAACTTTGATTTATAAAATTAATTTAGACGCTGAATTAATCGGTTGTTTTCCACATATTTGAGAAATGTGATACTTACTTTAAATATTTCTTAATTAATTGACAGTGTACTAAAATCCTGAAATTATACAAAACTCACTCATTAATATGGAAAAATGTAAAATGTTTGTCGGTCATAGCTGGAAAAATCCATGTATGGAAAAATTGTTGCTATGAATACATAATTTCAAAGCACATTGTTAATGAATTGTATCTCGAATGCATTATATATGTTTTTTTTAATAACAAGCATGCTAATTATTTCGTCCCTTTAACAATTTTGTGTTTATGAAGAAGTTAAATTCTCGCTTAGAATAAATAACTTTTGTTGCATATTTTCTTTTAAAACCTTTTGCAAAAATACCTTATTACGCATTACTTTAATGCACAGGAAATTGATTGAAAGATTATCATTTAAATTGTTTGAATTTATCAAATAACTATAATATCTCTTTCTTTATTCTTATTGGTATTTTTATTCATTTGTTTAAGATGCATTACAAATTATTGAAATATCCTATAAAATTATTGTCAGATTTCAAATCCTGTTTTTTACCACTGATTTTAAAAAGTATTTTATTATTTAATTTGTAGTTTTTTTAAAAAAAAAATACTTAAATTGCTTTTAATCATTTGTTTAAAAATTGTGGTTCTTTTAATGCTATTGGACTGCTATGGCTTAAAAATTATTTTCAGACAAATATTTGTAATTTCTTGGAAAGCATGTTATCGTCCAATAAAAGCTACATAAAACAAATTTTTGTCTGCGTTGAAAAGCGGTTTCCTAAATCTATTAATTTTTTATATAATTTACAGTGAATAAGAAATCAATGGATTAATTTTTTTAGTTATTTAATTATCAATGTTTTTATGTTGTTGAATCCAAAGTCATTGCCTCATTCGTTAATTCGCCTCTTTGAATCACTCTTTCAAATTAATTGCAATATCAACAACAGACATTTTCTGTATTAATCTGCCATGCATATTAAAATAACATGTAGTGTCAAAATTACCTGGATAGTGATGAGGGAAAATAGGGGAACTACTGACACAATCGCGAGACAATCGTATATTGGACATTCGTTTCAAGCCAGTTATGAATCAATTAGTCGAAATACCATGTTGAAATCATTTTATATAAACTGAATTTTGTAAAATTTTGCGGATGCTATATTCTGAGTAATTAAAGACTATACTATTTTAAAAGAAAATAATCTTAACAATATGGAAAACAATTTAAATTATTCTTGTTCAAATTTAATGCGAATTATTCATATCTTTGAAAAAAATAGATATCGATTATCGTGAACATCAAATTTTGCGGTATCTGAAAATTTAAAGAAATGGTTTTTAAAAAGGTAAATTCCAAAGCTAATGTAATTAAGTTTTACTGAAATAATTATATTAAATACTATTTTAAATCAATATATAATATTTGAAAGTATTGCGAAATTTTATTTTTAAACACTCTAGTATTATGGGCCCATTAATGAATAAATGTTGCTACATTTTAAATTTTCCATCAACTAATAATTTAAACGAATAAAAAAAATCCTTATAAGTAAATAAATTTAGTTAGTTTAAATTTTTAATTGCTTATTCTAAAATAAACTGAAAAATGTCTGTGTTATTGTCAGGAATTTACATGAATTAAAAAAAATATTTAAAGTAGTTGAACTAATTTATTAATTTTGCATCAATTTAGGTTTGAGATTGTTTTTAATTTTCTTTTTAAATTTTGATAAGTAAACATTTTATTTTCTAGTTGTAATTTATAATTGGCTTTATTGTACTATGGTTAAGTACTTTGACTCTTTTGAACCATCATGGTAGGTTTGAAGCACGTAACTGTATCTATGAATGTTAGTTCTAGCATTTAGAGTGGGAAACGAAAATTCATGTCGAAGAGTTTTGTTCATGATGAGTTAAGTAAAGGATTAGTAAGAAATACAACAGCAGCCAAAAAGTTATCGAATAAAAAACTATAATTTCTTTATTTAGAGGTGTTTTTAAACTTAGGTAATATAAAGTTAGTCTATAAATGCAGATAGTAATTATTATAGTAAAAAATATCGAAATATTTAACAAAACATGTCTGTCAAAATTAGTATTATTTAGTTTCCACCCCTGTAATAAAAAGAAGTCTCATAAGTTCAGAAGAAACTGAGAAATAATTTTATCACGTAAAAAACTAAATGAATTAATTCTCATTTTTACTGATTTAAAAATTTTTTTTACTATAAAATGAAATTTACTAACTAAAAAAATAATTTTCTATAACATATTATTGAAGTACAGAAGACGCACAATTACCAAAAAATTACGTAGTGCAAGATTTGTATGCAATATTAATATTATTCAAAAAATGAATCGCCTCTAGATAGAGTAAGTAATAATTATATTATCTATTGTGAACATCTTACTCTAAGAAAGGAATGAAATTTCGTTAGTGATAAAATATTCCCTATAAATATTTTGGCTGAAGAATTTCAAAATCAATAAGATAGGTAAGATTACTGCATATTTAATTTAGTTTTGTCTCCGCAAAATTATTAAAAACGTTTCATTTATGACTTTTACAATGGATCAAATATAGCATTATATATAGCACATACGAACAAATTATGATATTTTAATTAACACATGTCTTTTGCAATTTTGATTGCTTTTTCAAAATTTAAAAGTTATTCAAATGTTCCTTTTTTAACTTGTTTTATTTAATAACAATAAAATTTAAAAAGTAATGGGCTGCTTTTCGAAAATTAAAAATACGACAAATGATAGCTCATTAACTGAAATAATTGTAGTAGTGTTAAAATGTGTATAAATGACATGTATGACCTAGTATATGTTTTTATTTTATTTATTTAATAATAATAATAGTTAAAAAGTAGAAAATTGTACATGAGTATAGTACATATAAAGAAATATGAGATGACAATCAGTCAAGCTTCATTCACCTCAGTAGTAATAGGCGGAATGAATTGTTTCCAGGGAGTGTGCTAGTCTTCGCTTTTCTCTGCTCTTGTGCCAAAATCGGTATGTAAAGAAAAAATATTATAATATGCAAAGTATATATTGTTCAAAATTGTAAATAATATTTTTTCATTATCTAAGTTATTAAAATTGTCAAAATACAAATTTCATTTTTGTTTATTTCAATGTGATATAGTCAATATGATTAAAAAAATTCTAATTTATTATTAGATCATTGCTTTCAAATAAATGTTTTTAACTTGAAATTAGTATTCAAAACTATTTTAAACTATGAATTAAATTTTTTTGCCTATTACTTTTACAAATATATTAATTTTTTGAATTATTTCTTAAATTGACTAGTCTTTGTAATATACACTCTTTATATTTTCTAAATTCAACTAAATAACATACTAATGGCTCTTGTAAATTACACAACATTATGAATAGGCACATAGAATATTAAGAATATGAGAATATTTTTGCTAAAACGATAGTTTAATTAAAAATTAAATAAGTTTAAGAATTATTTCTCGCGTTTTTGTAGACATGGACCATTATACCTAAACCATGAATTAAAATCACTCTCTCCGTTGGGAATACCTATGAGAAGAAGACCCAGTTTGATGCATATGAAATCTCTTAATCTCAAATTCTCTAAAAGAATAAAATGCCCCTTTTTTGTAATAAATATTAAAAAATGGTCATGGTTGCATCTGTTGATAGGTTGTCCCTGGTTCCTTAGGACATTCATTCTCATTATCAGAAAAGAATGCATTCGAATCCTGACCCAATCATTTTCCCTAAAGTCAGATGGGGTGTGTTGAGTATTTCTTAGTCACAATATCTCCATGTGAAATGTTACTCGTGGAGTTGGCAGGCCAAGTCTGGAGTATTTTGCCTGCTTTCTAAATTAAGATGACTCAGATTCAGGTCACTTTTGGCCCCTGCAAATTAGATGCCATTACATACACAGCCGAGTTGGCAGCCAAATGGTTAACGATCTTGCATTTGGTTTAACAGTTCGTGGGTTCGAATCCCACCTTGGTCATGCATGTTTGTAGCATTTCGGAATCCACTTTAAACCGTAGGTCCTGGTCTAATTAGCCCTCGTGTGCAAAAAGTCACCGTTGAGTTACAAAAAAACCAAACCATTACATCTATTTCTTGTAATGATGAAAATTGGAAATCATGTTAAAGAGGCATAAAACAAAAGGAAATTACGAAAATAATAGACTTTATAAGCACTAACATTAACGCCTGCATTGATAAATAAGGAAAAATACTCAATATATCATTTTCGAAAATGTGTAAGGCGTTTTGAGTTATCTTTTCAGCATACATGCATTTTCCAAATAGATTTGATACCGAATGAATCATTTATAAAAATTGTGAAACTATTTAGATTAAAAATCGCGCGTTTCTCTAATATATTTTATTATCTTTACATTATAAATCAACAATTTTTGTAATTTCATAGGTTTTCCAGAAATATATAAATTATTGTTTTCTACCTATGCGTTTTCTATTCATAAAATTTAAACATTTGTTTTAACTTTGATTTCAAAATTCATTAATGCGTTTTCCAAGTCAGTAGTAAACAGTTTAGGTAAAATAATTTACTCAATTAATCTTTTTTCATCAGAATTTTTTTATTTATATATATATATATATATCACAAAAATTTTAATGTTGAGTTTGTTTTAAATTTAATATATTATAAATTACATGCATTGCAAAATTATAAAATGTTAAAACATGCAGTTTATGCAATTAAATTGCTACAACAAAGTTTTGAGAAATTAACTGATGACTTCCATCCTTAGAAATTTTGAAACTATTATATTCTGAAAAAAAATATTATCTTTGAAATTTATGCTTAATATTTTCCACAAATAATTACCAGAATTTTTTAACTTTCATGACCATTTATATTCATGAATTTTTTTTTGTTTTAAAAAATTCTAATATGTATTAATTGTTTTAGTTTCAATTTAAAATCTGTAAAATGGTCAAAATTATTATAACGAACTAAGTGTAATTCAAGTTGGTAGAAGTTATTCAGCACTAGAGAATTAATTAACATAAAATAAGTTTAAAATGTGAAAAGAATTTCAACTAAAATTATTTTAAAATGAGTTAAACAAACCTATAAATGTATTGAAACTCAATCAAACTCTTAGAGTTCAGATTAGTATAATTTATATTGTGAAATTTCTTATTTCTTCAGGGACAATGTAACAAAATATCGAACAAATGAGAATGTACGCATGTTCACCTTAAATATAGTGGATATTCCCTACATAAAATATCAAAATCTTTCAAAAAATGTATTGCTTTCACAAAATTGTCATTAAATCCAGTAATTTTGTTTTAAAGTCTTCTGTTTAGGAATTAGAAATAATAATTGAAAGGAAGATAAAACGCTTAGACGCTGTTACATTGTTCTCAAAATATCCATTTTTCAAAATTGATTTAATAATATCACTCAATCTTTCTCGCTTATTAATGATAACAATTAAAAAATACAAATTAATTTTAGAGTGAAATTACATTACACGATTAGTATTTTGAAGAATATTACATATTCCTTTAAAACATTGACATCATTTTTTTCTAGAATGACATTTATAAGTAAAATTATTTTAGACACTGAACTAAATTGCTCATTTCTATTTATTTGAGAAGAAGAAGAATTAATTTAAATAATTCTTAATTATTCGACAGTATACTAAACTCCTGGAATTATCAGAAATCCACTCATTAAAATACAATATAACTAGAGGGGAACAATGTAAAAATTTGTCTCTCATAGTGCAATCAATGTAGATATAGTAAGAATATTTTTAAAAAAATTTTAAAGTACATTTTCAATGCATGTTACCTCAAATGTATTACAACTATAATAATTAATAACAAAAATTCTACTTTTAATTCGTCCCTTTAAAAATTTGCTATATGTGAAGAATCTTAATGCCAAACTTTTTTCTTATAATATATATATATATATATATATATATATATATATATATATATATATATATATATATATATATATATATATATATATATATATATATATTACAAGAAACTATATATCTTTTGTTTCAATTGTTTAAAAAAATTTGATTGAGAGAATATTATTTAAATTCAATTTATCAAATTATTGTAATATATATTTCTCTGTTTTATTGGTATTTTGTATCTATTTGATTCAGAGACCTTACAAATTATTCAAATACATTATAAAATTACCTATCGATATTACACTTTAAATATAGTTTTTGTACCACTACATTTAAAATATTTGACTGCTTAACAAGAAAAGTTATAAAAGATAAGATGGAAAGTTCTATTATTTTCAACTAGTTTTATAGTGGTTGTTCTTTTAAACCAATTGAATTACCATGGTTTAAAGTCAAATTTCCTTGTATTTTTCGTTATTGGTATTTCAGTACAGCCTTCATCGACGAAAAAGGAGTTTGAGATATCTGTAATGGCTTGAGAAGTATGTTCTAACAACAAAAATATCCTAAACAAAATTATTTAAAATATGATTTTATGTTCCTAATATTGCGAAAACTTGTTTAAAAGCAATAGAAGTATATATATGTTCACACATTTATTTTACAGAGAACAAAATGTTAATGAATTTAACAATTAATATATGACTGTTGGTCAAACATCTATTACCTGGTGAGTCAGATCTGTCTAACATGTTTCAAGACATGTACAAATATCGAAAAGTTGTAAGTTATTGCAAAATTTACTGAATGATTTTTAATCTTTTGGAGTAAAAACTTAAAATTAATAATTCCATAAAGGCGAATTATATTTTTAAAATATTTAAAATTAATCAAATCAAAATGTAATCTATTTAAAGAATATAACATTTGTAGAGAAATAAATGACAACTTATGCATTTCGCTATTAAGCTATAATGCCACTTGAGATTATAATGCAACTCGTAAACAAGTAACAGTGAAAAATTATTTTTTTTAGAATATTTTGAACCTTAAGAGTTTTCACAATTGTATGATAAAGAATTAATTAATTGCTAACTATTATGAATATTTATAAAACATTGTGGTCACAATAAGTAATGTAAAACTGATTGTAAATATGTTGACAATGTAAATAGAATTTCAAATGGATATAGTTTTTGCAAAGATTTAAAAAATGTTTTATTTATAACTATGCCATTCTTAAAGCTAAAGGGATTTTAACTATGTAAAATTATTTGGCACATGACGGTGTACAAATATATCTACAGCTCATTAATCAGATTCAACTCTGAAGAATAAGTGAAAAATGCAAACAGTTGAAACACAGGATGATGAACTGATTTCACATTTGTACTAATTTGTGCAGGAAGAGAAAGACAAAAATTTTAATTAGTAAAATAAAGGCAAAAGTTATTGTAAATACATTGGTTATATTTTAATTGACACAATTTCTTTAAGCGCTGCAACACAGTAGAACAAACTCACGAATACTTTCTTTATAAGTTTAGTATTTTAAATTAAATTATTTACTTAAAGCATAATGCGTTTCAGTATCTTATACAAATTTAAAATCTTTAAATTATTCAAATTATTTTAAAGTTCATAATTTCTTAACTATATAATTTCACGTCTTATACACTTAAAATAAAAGTTATTTTTATTTTAAATTACATTTATAGTGTTCATTTTACAATTATTAATTAATGCATGTGGATGTTTCATTATCTCAATGCAAACATACTGTTTATTTACACGCGTGTCTCCTATCCAGTAATTTCTCCTGGATTTAATTGTACTAATTTTCTATTTGAAATCACCAATTAAACACGTACTACATTAACAAAAGCAAAATAGCTAGCACACTAGCATCCAGTTAGATTGAGTGAATTTATGTTAGACATTTTTTTTCCATTTTGATACCTGAAAAACTGTATCTATATGTACTTCAGATTGTAATTCATTTCATTATCAGAAGATTTGTTTCATTATTAAGTAATTAAATGTAATTTATTTGTTCTGAAAATAATTGCGGAATTGTATACTTGCAATTTTAATTATTAGTATAAAAAGTATACTTAATGAAATTCTATTACATGAAACAAAGGACACACTATAAAAGAAAATGTACAATGTGAGTGCAACTAAAACTAAAAAGAATAATTGAGTCGTATGTGTGTGTGATGTGATAGTACTCTATCAGCTCATCATGAAAAAGGTTTCCTTTTTTTACCTGAAGAGGGCGCTTTTGAAAATATAATAGTCGGAAATCTTGGCTTTTAGAGAAATCTAGATCAGTTGAGCAGAGAAAACACATAAAGGATTGTAGAAAATGTGCATGAAATTATTCAAATGATATGATTATATATCTTCCAATTATCTTATTTGTCTTTAGACGTGCCGAGCTGGCAGCCGAACGGTTAGCGCTCTTACCTTCGGTTCAACAGTTCGTGGGTTCGAATCCCACTTTGGGCATGGATGTTTGTAATGGTTCGGAATCCACTTTAAGCCATAGGTCCCGGTCTAATTAGCCCTCGTGTGCAAAAAATGACCGTTGAGCGACAAACAAACAAATTGTCTTTAGACGTATCCAAACTCCTATATCACAAAAGCAGCTGATGTTACATACCATCCTCAAGCTCCAATAGTTTGAATGTTCTCTTGCTGGCATGTCTTAGCAATTGGGGTGTACTAGGTTTTCTTCATATTCTTATAAGAGGATGTATTTGATTCAGTTAAAAATAAGACTTATAAAATCAAATATATAAAAGCAAATAAATAATTCGTAAACTTAAACAGTGCTGTAGCAATGCAAATACTCTATAAAAATTAGGTCAGGATTATATAATCGCTCCCAGTATATCCACATTGAATATTTTCACTGACTATTTCTTATACTATCATATGTCGGCAACCCACCTGTAAAATATGCGGTAACTTGGGGAAGTGTAACATGTCTGTCTACTTTTCCTTTGATGAAATATTTCTTTCACTGTATTTTACATTAGTTTTATTTGAAACTTTATACCTTACAGAATGATAAGAATTCAATATTCAAGAGAAACTTATAAAATTGCAAAATCACAGGCGAAAATGCGTATTTGTTGTGGTTTGCCAAAATGTAAATTTTAGCTTAACTTCAGCGATGTGATTATTAATCATATAAAGATTCAAAGTATAATTTTAACATTTAAAAACAGTTATTTTAATCTGTCATTGTAACAGCAGCAATGCATATAATAGCTTTGATACAAATATAGGAAGTAAAACTCATTTTTGTTCTATTTACTGAATCATATTATTTATTATTTAAATATATTCAGCCATTACACATATGAATTTGTATCAGATTTTTAGACATCTAAGTGAATACTGATAAAAACGTAGGTTAGGTAACAAAAAATTAAAGGAACGAAACATAAATATTTTGCTATAAAATGTAGTTAAAATTCACCTGCAAAACAAAAAAAATAAATAAATAAAATAAAACTTAAAATTTTTGTAGTTTTACTGATGAATATTTTATGTACTTTAATTTCAAATCCCAAAATTGATTTTGAAAATATGATGACAATTGATGCAGAACCTAAAAGACAAAATAAACTGCTCAGGTTGTGTATAAAATTCTAGAATGAATAAACATTTAAAATAATATTGATTAGTTGAGAAACGCTGCAACAATTGATTTGAAAGATATCCACCAATCACTCATTGCTACTACTTTCTTTTAGAAAAAAGGTCGATTCTATGGAAATGTAATATTGTAAGTTTTTATAAAATTAAAAAAAGTGAGAAAAACCGTAAAAATTAGAAATTAATGGAATTTTTTATAAATGAAATTCTAAAAGTAGTAAATTGTATTATTCTAAATGCTTTTCATTAAAAACTAATTTTGCTGTTCATATAGTCCGTATAAATTTAAGGAGCGCGGTAGCCTACTTGTGAGGGTATTGTCATTCAATCCGATGAGGCAGTGTTCTATTTCCAGTGCTTACAAGGATTCACTAAGCACATGTGATATTCGTGCTTGTTAAATCTGTGTAATAGAATATCCTGTGGTCGGTCATGGAGCAGTTTTCATGGATACAATGATTTGGAGAAAATTTCTCCCAATTCAGATCGATATCAAATTGAGGGAGTGGATTCTCTGTGAGCGCTATATATTGGATAATTTAAAAAAGAGCAAAAACGTACTTTCACCTTCGTGGTACTCTGATTAAAACGAGACACGCTCCCCATTGACTTAAATCCGCATAGCCAAAGCACAGCGATTTTTGCGTGCCCAGGTGTTCTAACAACAACATATAAAATTAAAATGAATTTGGAATCCAATATCTTGTATTTATTACATAATCAAAAATATTGTTAACACTACCAACAATTTTATTTCCAAAATTTTAGTGGATTCTTCAAAGCATCGAATACGTAATACATACCTCATTGTCATACCATTGTCAAGCTTTAAGAGGCAAAATAGACAATATTCACTGTAATAATGATCAAATTCCAAGAGATATTTTCCCTTGCTTAACGCAAAAGTATTTAATTAAATGTACATTAATTTTTCATACTTTTAATTAAAAAATATAAAATGTGATTAAAGAAGTATTTTCAGATTAAATTTATTTCCTTTTATTGCATAACTGTAAAATGTGTCTTCATATTTTTCAAAGAATTTTTATCCGAAGTCTAATAATTCTTGAGGCATCAAAATGAAAAGCAGTTTACCATAAATAAACTTCCTTTAACGGGGTGCTAAAGTATGTCTAGGGAGTTTGTTTTAGTTAACATGAAACATGTTTAATAGGTAATTTGATTATTATGAAGGGAAAGTTTTAGTATGTTAATAAATGAAGAAGAAATTAAAACATAAGGAGACACTTGTGTAAATAAACAACATTGTTGTACTGTGATAATAGAAAATCCATTTGCATTAATTTGTTGATGAAAACTTCGTACCATAAATTTATCATAAAATAATATTAATAACTTGGGTTTTCATTTTAACATACGTAGAATTATTCAAGAATTTAGGGTTTTCAAAATATTATGCAAAGCTTAATAATTTTGAAATCGTTTAAAATATTAAATATTTAAGATTAACTATTCTGTTCAAAACACACATTTGTCAATAAAGGATGTCTGATTTTACTTTCCAATGATACAGCTTTTTTCAAAACAATTTTTCTACCAAAAATATAACCAATGTAGCTCAAAATTAAAACGGTTTCATTTTATTAACTACAAATATGATTTTCTCATTTCATATTAATTTATATAAATGTATTATTAGTTTGCGTAGATTTTTAATTCAACAGTTTGTATGTTTCATTTGTATTTCTGACGTAGATGTTGATAGTGATTTGTAAGATAGTATAGGAAATTTAATCCTCATTATTAATAGATTATATTTCTTAAAATAATCTCTAATTTTAAAACACAATTATTTTCTTTGTAATCTCCTGAAAAATAATCTTTAGATTCTTTTTTTAAATAATGTTTTCTAGTGTTTATAGAAATCAATGTATTATATTTCATCTACAACAAACGAGCTGCTTGAAAACAGCATAATCTCTATATTAGTTTCAGTCTTTTGATATTGTTAATTCTTCACTTTAAACAGTAATTCTGTTGAAATTAATGAAAAATTCACCTTTCGAATTATTATAATGAAATTTAATTACTAATAGCCGTTTTATTTAAATTACTCTAAAATGTTATGTTACTTCAATCTTTCACATTTTTGAGAAATGTACATCAAAAAGCATAGTGCGATAATATAAATAATGCACATCGTATCACCAATGCCGCATAATCCATGATGTCAAATTTTCATATTGGCAAATGTTTTCGCGTATTTTCTTATATATCTGGCAATTTCAATTTTATTACGTCCTATATAAGGAGACCTATAAGAAATATGCATAAATTTCTAATTTGGTAACCCTAGTATTTACATAATCCCACAAGTCCTCTTGGCAACATTTATAAATCGCCAAAAAAATTTGGAGTCATTGAGTCAATACACCACTAGTGCTTCTTTTTTTTTCCTTTTCTTTTTTAAACAATAATATTGTTTTACAGTTGTTTTTGCCAAATATCACTAAGCCCCAAAATATAGGAAAATTTAGAAGTCGTCTTAATTTGTTTATGAAAATAAATACGTCACAAAATCAATAAACTTCATGGATTGTGGCGTAAAAAGTTTGTTCAATAAATCCAATATAAGATAATTTTTAACTCGTATATTTTTACGATTATTAAAATAATTTACAAAATTTTTAAATTGAAATTATTGGTATAAATAATATAATTCTCTGAAAGAATTTCAAAGTATTTTTCTTATAAGTATACCATTAAATCTCGTTTTAATTATATAGTGTAATATATATATATATATATATATATTTGACAGTACTTATATACATGTGTTATTTGTTGAAGAGTATTTCATCGTAAGCTGGCGATGACTTCAATGAAATGTGATGAGTTACGAGTAGAGTAGGTTGCGGCTTCTATCGGCATTTGCCCGTTCAGTACAATTAGAAAATTAATAGGAAGAATTCATATTGCTTCGCCATCCTGCTCAGGAAAACTTAACATCTGTTTCTAGAAATCATTTAATAAGAGAAAGAAAAAATATCAAACACTCACTCTAAGTAATAATTAAAAATTTTATTGATTATTTATAATTTTAATATTACAATTAATTATTATAATTAATATTCCCCTTAATTACAAAATCCTATGATTTTAATAATTGAAATGCTATATTTTTTTTTAATTCAACATCACGAACTTTATTTCTACAACAACTAAATGCTGCGGAAAGTTTAATAACATTTAAAAATTTGAAATCTAAGATATCATAAAAATTATGATTTTTAGTACATTGGAATGCTGTATAATTAAATCAACACCTAGCGAACAATTTTATTTAGTTTATATGATATTATTCATGGTTTTCAATTTATTTTTCGTCATCGTTTTCGAATGATTACTTACTTATATTTTAAATTTGAAACATTTAATATTTTATAGGATTTATAAAAATTATTTGAAGTCCTTTATGGATATTAATTACAATTATTCTTCTCCTTATCAGAATTCCCAAAAAGAGCATTAATAAGGTTTGATAATGAATTGTCTTAGTGATTCAAAACTTAAACATTAATTTATATCTTAGAAAGACATATTTCTGATTAATTTTTGCTAAATAGCAGTTTTTCAGTACAACTGTTTTGATGCTGTTCCATAACTTATAGAAATTTTATTAATGGGTTAATAATTTAAATTGGGACCTAGTAATGAATAACTCCTAATTATATCCTAGTGATAAATCACTCTTAATTGTTTATTTAGTTAAGTCTTATTTATTATCAATTCTTACCAATGGAGTGTGGAAATGTAACTAATAATTAAGCTTGATATCTTTGCTTGGCTATAATATAACATTCAAAGGTATTTAACGTTGTGATTGGAGTTAAAACATCATCCAAAAATAAAAGCGTCTACTATAATAAAATACTATAAGTTTTAATAATTTTCATAAAAATGATTATGAAACTAAAAGCAATCTGCTAATGCTGTTGATTAATTATGAATATTGTATTCAATTTTGCTTTTGAAAAGCATAATCTGATACTTATTAAATGTGATGTTTCATTTTTCGTCGTGAGTCAATTCAATCTTGCTGTTTCAGCAAATAAGGTATTTTTACGGTGTTTTACATTGGCGTTCTTTATTAAAAGTAAATAAACTTCTCTTTTGTTCCTGCATCAATTAATATTATTACTTAAGATTACAGATGAAATCTGTAATCTGAAAAACAATTTCTATTAAAAATGATTTTTATAAACTTGAAAGTTTATAAGAGTAGTAACGTTGCATATATTATTTATATTTTATTAGAAGTAAATATATTAAATAAGAAATTATACAAAACGCTTAAAATTGAAGATGCATTTTTAAATACAAATGTCAAAAATGTATTACGTGTATACATAAGCAGTAATACTATTTATAATTTTTCTGTACTTTGCTTCATATATTAGTTTAGAATCTACGTAAATTTATAGATGAATCAGTAAAAGGGAAACAAGAAAATTAATTTTTTCTCGTATGCAATTAAATTGATGCATATTAAAAACAGTTACATGTTATTTATTTTTTGCATTATACATGTAAAAGTAAAATTAGGAATGCGTATTATCCATTCCATATTTGGGAAACATGTAGTATGATGAAACATATATCTTTAATGACACATTAGTTTACAACGTTTTCAAAATTTCGATAAAAAATTTAAGAAAATTGTTTAAAATGATTAATTATTTAAAAAAGAGCAATTTAATATTTATACTTTGCATTTTATTTAATATTTAAATAACTTACAATCTATTAAGAAATGACTTTAATCAAATCTAAACAAATATGTTATTTATATTTTCTGCTTAAGAATAACTAATAATAAGTAAAATTAATCTGTTATATATAATTTGAAAGTTTAAGTGACGAAATTCAAGAACTGCAGCAGAAGGTAAAATTTCTTTTGAAAAAAAATTATTAGCGTATAACGTGCGCATTTAACTTATGCAACCATCATTAGTACAGGTGGAAATATTGGCTTAACCATGACAGCATCTTCAAACGTTTTGTATGCTAACTTGTTTTGCAAGATGCTTTCTTTTCTTCCTAGGTATATGAATCATGAAGTTTACTCCGACACACACAACTGACATTTTCTCTCTGCTTAATACTCTTCTACTTAAAATTCTTGTTGTGAATTGTTAACATTATTTTTACATTCCGATATTCTGTTTATCATGCTTAATTAAATTTAGGTTATTCTAAACCTACACTTATCATACATTTTCCAAGTTCTTTCTATTTTCAAAACCTCGTGATAAGTTCTATAATGGTTCGTTTCCACGTTAGAACTGTAGGATATTATTTATATATTAAGTTAATTATACCCTACAGGTAGATAAAATTTATATCTCCTAAAAATTATTTAATATTATTTTAGCAAATATTAACTTTCAACAAAAAAGTAAAAAAAAATTTTGCACGCACTGATCAAATAATAGCAACATCTGTGAATAAATATGTCAATTTTTAATGCTCTTCAAATGTATTAAAGTGCAATAAAATCTACCAGTAATTTTATAAATATATATGTATTTATATAATAATAATATACTGAAAGTTTTAAGTTGGATTTTTTTCTGCAGTTTCAAGTACCACAGAAATATAAAGGTTATGTTGATAAGGGCATTTCATGTAAAACTGAACGTGTTACACTTCTCAGATTATCACAACAATGTGGAAATTTATTGTAAAGAATTAATTGCGTTTGTAATTCATAGAGTTCAATTAATCTGTTCATTGCTAATGATAATCTGTCTCTTCTTGCAGGGTCGGGAGTCAGATATATGCGGTGATGCAGTTGCATGGTCACCGCAATACTATAACTTCATTTAATTTCAGTAAATCTTAGGTTGTGTGTGTTTCTGTAAACAAAGTCGTTGGAGAATAGTCTAAAGGAAACATTCTGAGTTTTATAAGTATTTTGATGCATGTGGTCTAAAATTATGACAGCAGACGAGAAGATCATCAAAACAGAACCAGAGAAGGATAATAATCAACAGAAATAATGGAAGTGAAATATACACGTGCATCATCAAAAGTTTTGCTTAAAAACTTAATAAATGGCAGCAAATGTGCTTACAATCATCTAGCTTTTCCAGAGAGCTAATGGTTATTTAGAAGGTACCTCTATAGAAAGAACATTTATGGCACAATTGCAATTCCCAAGGCACTTTCCGTATTTATTAATACCAAACGTTGTCCAGAATAGTGTCACTCTCTCAAAATCGGATTGATAAATAATTGAAAAAGTATTGTTTTCTGATGAATCTTTTTTTTCAATTCGCTTTTCCAAAGAACGGGATTGTCGTACGTTTGGAGGTACCTGTATCGTAATTGTCTTTTTTCAAAATATTAGGAAAAAAAGGTATCTGCCCATATACAGGAAATCTTGTCTTAGATATCTTTTGGTTCAATGCAGTGATTAGTGGCTATAGAGCGATGTTAGTTATTAAGGAAAATCTAATGGTGAAAAATATGTTTACTTCAAAAGATGAATTTTCAAGGATAATAATGCTCCTGCCAGTGCAGCGAGACTTGCAAAATCATTGTTTCATGAAAATGAAGATAGAATTGAACGAATTATTTTGCTTGAAGTTATCCAATCTCAACATAATTCAACCGTAATGTTTTATTTCAGAATATTCATATGAAATCAATATACTCGATCGACATCTCTCCTAGGACTGTTAAAATATTTCCATAAAAATAGTACGATATGCCTCAAAACATGATTCGGCATGAATCCATGCTATATTGCATGCCAAGGGTGATCTTACATTATACTAATTAAGAATTACTCATAAATCTAAGGAGTTTCCATTTTTTAATAGCCATAAATACTTCTTATTGTCTTACAAACTGCTATTTTTATTGAATATAAAATTTTCCCATCATAATTTGTATTTAGGTTAATATATCTAGGAAGTTATGAAATATACAAATAAGTATATTGTAATCTATAACATATTCACAATCAATGACACAGGTAAGGATATATGTTTTAAAAAAATTATGTTTCCTTAAGAGTCTAATTTGATTTACGTATGAGTTAAAATTAATAACCCTTTACACAATGTTTCACAGAATTTCAAACCATCTTATAAAATGAATATTTATTAATATACTAAATTCGGTTTATATATCAATTTTTTATATACAGGGATAATTATCAAAAATGAGTAATATATTATAAATATAATAATGCTTAAAGTTTTTTTTAAAAAATTACATATGATTAGTATTTTAATCAATACCCCCTTGTAATATGTAATTCAGAAGATGAAGCACAATTATAAGGATCTATTTCCAAAACCTTGAGTAAATATGGTATTTGATATGTATCAAAATATCTCTTTGATCTCTTTTTAATGAACCTAAACTTTACTGCACATATTTAAAGAATGATTCAGAAGTATTTTTGAATCAACCTATTGCATTGCTTCTTAAGAAATATCTTGACAAATATACGAAAGAGTATTTGAATGATTTAAATTTACTTAGAAGACACCCATGTAGCTTTTTATATTATACTGAGATACTTTTACGAAGCATCAACAATTTCGGAATTTTATGTAATATCCGATTTTTTTCAAAATGTGATAAACCCAGGTATAATCTAAAAATATAGCAATTGATATACTGAATATAGTTCTTAGTATGTATTATTATTTACAGTATATATTAGAATTAATTTATAAACTAAGCTTGATAGTAGTTATTACTCATAGAGAAACCCATTAATAATGGCATATGTTACTAACATAAAAACTTAAGAAATTGTGATGCTAATATTATTAAATATGAAGCTATTATACATTTTAAATATTATTTGAAATATTTCTCTTTCGTATATTTGTCAAGATATTTCTTAAGAAGCAATGGTCGTCTTGCTTCTAGACCACTCATGCTATAAGCAGCGTTGAATGGTTCGCGCTGACTGAAAGTGCTGTGTGTAGCGTACTGACGTGTCAAGGCAATTTAAGACAATTTCAATTTAATTTAATTTAATTTATTGATGAAGATAAATTTTAAGTATACATAATTTTTACTACTCACAAATATTTTAATACAATTTCCACTTAATGCACAAATATTTTAATACAATTTCCACTTAATGCACAAATATTTTAATACAATTTCCACTTAATGCACAAATATTTTAATACAATTTCCACTTAATGCACTAATATTTTAATACAATTTCCACTTAATGCACAAATATTTTAATACAATTTCCACTTAATGCACAAATATTTTAATACAATTTCCACTTAATGATCATGACAATGTCATTGGCGGACACCACCACAAGCGCACCTCCAGTGCGTTGTTTCGCTGAGAATACACTTTTCTAACTAAAATAAACAAAAACAATATAATCTTAAAGGAGGCGAGTGGCAGAATCTGGCGTTCATGCGCTGTACTGATCTCCGCCTATTTAGCATATTACAACTTCTTCCCTCTCCGGAAACACTTTTACATGAGTAAAAGTCTCACAGTTACTCAAATAACTAATAACAAAACATAATAAGCTTAACCACATAACTATAAAATAACATATGTCAAAATATTTACATAGCAATTCTCTTAAGATTCGAATCTATTCTTTACTTAATCTCTCTACTAAATTATTTTTTTAATTAATTCAGAACAATTAAAAAATTGGGGTTGTTTTCAATAAATGGGAATTTAATTTCTAAATCTGGAGTATCTTTCATTTCATCTAACTCAACAAGATTTATAACATTGGATCTCCTGTTATAGGGTTTTAGTAAATTCACATGATAAATTTGTGATTTCTCTTTCTTATTAGGCAAAGAGACAATGTAGTTAGTATCAGAGATTTTAGATTCAATTGTTCCTGGGCCATGCCATTGAACAGCTAATTTATTTGCAGAAGAAAGTGCCAAAACAAGAACTTTTCTTCCTTCTTTAAATTCTCGTTTAACACTGTTTCTATCATAATAAGTCTTTCGCTTTTCTTGACATTTTTCCATTTTTTCCACAGATAGATTTTGGCATCGTTTTAGTCGATTGATAAGATATAAAACATATTCAACAACAGAATTTTGCTCTGCTTCAGGCTGTAACCAGTGTTCATAGAGTAAGATTATTGGTGTTCTTATGCGGCTCCCAATCTGGGGAAGATTCTAATCATAATACTCTAAGAATTCGTTAGATAAATCTGTGGAATCTTTCTACAGGATTACTTTGTGGCTGATATACTGAACTATGTATTAATCTTATTCCAAACCTCTAAAGAAATTCTGTAGTTATAGCACTCATAAACGAGGTTCCTTGATCATGTTGGATCTCTGTAGGAAAGCCCTTTCGGCTATACATTTGAAGTAATACATCAATAACTGATGTGGATGATATATCTTCTAAGGCAACAGCATCAGCAAAACATTTGAAGTAAGGCAACAAGATCTGTATATTTGGATGCAAGACACATAGCAGTAAGAATATACTTTTTTCCTGCAGGTGTGACAGGCAATATACCTACAGCATTTATATTTATCTTTCTAAAAACTTCAGAGATTATTAGTACTATATTCATAGGAGCTTTCTTTTTCTCTCTAACTTTTTCGGCTCTTTGACAAGGATCACAGAACCTTACAAATTCTTCTAATTCTTTTTAATAATTTGGCGAATAAAAATTTCGAGCTAGTCTGTCTTTTGTTTTAGTAACTCCAAGAGGAGTAGATGTACCTTCATGACAAACTATTTTTAGTTTTTCTCTGAACTCCTTAGGAACAACTAATAAAAAATTTTCATGTTCTAATTTATCTACTTTTTTTTTAAGTAACAGTTCGTTTTTTATTACAAAATTTGTTTTATTGACTTCTACAGATTCAAAATTCTCAGCCTGTTTAAACAATGGTTTAAAATCCTCACTTGTTCGTTGGCATTCTTGGAAATTTTCTTTATCAATTTTAACTAAGGAAACAAAAGGATCATCCGACTGAGCTTCTGGTAAAACTGTTAATTCTTCCCTATCCACAACCTCCTCATTGGAATTTTTCAAACTTTCTTTTTTTGTTCTAGTTCATCTTCAATTTCTCTTCTATACGTTTCTGACTTCTAGTCTGCACTTTATTTATCTCATCTGCCACTTTCTTATTTTCCTTCTTTTCTTCTATTAATGAGGCTGTTCGGTTTTCTAATAGGTATTCTACCACGATCCAATTCATTTATAATAAAGCAGCCTTTGTAATAACATTTCCTAAATCCCACTCCAACACAATTCGTGCAATTGGCAATTATGTGGGATTCAAATCTAAGGGATGTTGTACCCAAACATGTTCACCAGTCATATCATTAGGCAAGACATACTTCCTACTAACAAAATCTATTGTGGTTCCAATATCTCTCAAAATTTCACATTCAATTCCATTCACTTTAGCAATTATTGTATATGGTTTGAGTTATTCCTTAACAATTTCTTCCCCTACATAATTTATAGAATTAGGGGCGTGTCTTTCAATTAAAGGGCATTGTGGTCTCAAATGATCAGTAGAATTACATTCAAAACATTTCAATAGTCTTCTTTTTTCAAAACTTGTATCTTTAAATATTTCCTTAAGATCTTTCTTCTCTGTCTTAAAATTTTCATTCCTATGATTATTATCACGTTTCATAAACCTGTGAAGAGGGCAATATGATCTTTGACACTTCTTTTGATGTTAAATAGTTTTCTTCTTCATTACATTAATTGGTTTGATTGTTTTCTTAATGTCCTCAAATTCTTCTAATATCTCCGCCAAATGAAGTGGATTTTTTATACTACCCCATTCATCTAAATAGAATTCTTTAAATTCTTGTGGATCTCTCTTTTTAATCTGATCTGTTAGGATTAAATCGCTTAACTTTTAAAAGTATCAACTTTAAGTCCATTGATCCATCCATAAAAATAATTTTAAAGTTCATGATAATACACTATCCAAGTAACATCATTTTCCTTTTGATGTTTTACAAACAAATGTTTAAACTTCTCTTGGATCAATTTAAATCTTTTTAGTAAAACGTCCTTAACATAATCATAATTCTGTGCTTCTTTTTCTGGCTCACGTACAATTATTTGAGTGATTTCATACAGATGTAAGTGTAACAAATATGAAACCCACTATTCTTCATATATTTGGTTTCAAAAAGAATTAAATATAGACTAATATCTTCCTTTACACCATATCTGTGGATCATTCCTTAAAGATCTTCACGAAAATGTTGCGCATCTTCTCTGGGGGATCCATTTGTAAGTTTCAATTGAACTTCTAATCTCAGCTTTTCTAATTCATGTTCCCTTTCTGCTTCTTTTCTCCATTCTTCAGCTTCTTTTCTGCGTTCTTTAGCTTCGTTTCTCCGTTCTTCAGTTTCTATTTGAATTCTCTCTTTCTCAATTTGTTCTTGTTTTTTTTTTCTTTTATCTATTATAGAAAGGAACAATTCTTTCACAAACTCCTCTTCATAGATAGGACTCTTAATAATAGCTTGTTTAATAGATATGCTAAATAAGTTTGAGTCAACATCTACCTCGAGCTCCGAAGCTAAAACTAACAAGTCCTGCTTTTTACCTTTTAACAAGAATGACATACTTAATTGTTAATCTAAGCCTAATTTAACACGTTTCTAACAAAACCCAAATACTTAGCTAAAAGTATTGATTGTTTCAACTTCAAATGAAATTATAATACTTCATAAACTAAATTTTGTTTTCAGTTTGAAAACAAAAGTAATCTACCATTATTATGCACACAAAATATATAAATATTTCAAAAACAATATCTAACTTAAAATATTTCTTTTATATTAAATTTCGAAAATGAATTTACCAATATAGATTTATATTCTTTAAAAATATATTTTGGTTTGAATTCGAAAATCAAAGCCGTTAAGTAACTTAAAATAATTTAGAAAACTCGAAGATGAGAACAGCGAAAATGAATCTTCTTTAGTTTAAATATAAATTAATTTCTGTACCTCTAAGAATGCATAAAAACATAGATTTCTACACTGGTGTGCAAAACTTAAGCAACAATGCGTTTTTTGTCATAACTCTACAAGAAATCATCCGATTGACATGAAATTTGAATATGATGTACATTATTCTGTACTTAAACGATGGTAAAAGAATAATGGCGCAGAAATGAATATAAAGCTTAAAGTAGGGTATGGAACAAAAAAGGCTTTATTTGACATATAGTGACGTTACACATGATTGCCTGAAGAAGCGTAAGTACAACTGGCAGATGTTCCCTAGTATGGGATATTCCCTCCCCTTACTGTAATTGTTGCTTGGCATTGTCTCTCCATGCTAAGCACCAGAATATCCAGGAGTTCTTGGGGTAAACGTCTCAATTCCTCCTTTAACGCTTATTTCAGCTGATGGGTGTTACCAGGAGGATAATGTCGTGTCGCAAGACGTCTCTCTAATGATTCCCACACATGCTCTATGGGATTTAGATCTGGAGAGTAAGCTGGCCAGTCCATTCGTGTGGTATCTTCACTTTCCAATAGCTCTTGAACATTAGCAGAACGGTGTGGACGGGCATTGTCATCCATAAATATGAAGTCTGGTCCAATGGCCCCTCGGAACAGACGCACATGGGGTATGATTACCTCATTGCAGTAGCGGTCTCCAGTTACAGAACCTCGATCGAAGATCTGAAGCTCAGTCCGCCCGTTCAACATAATGCCACCCCAGACGAGAACTCCAGGACCACCGTAACGATCTCTTTCCGCGATGTTATTAAGATGAAATCGAGCTCCAACCTCTCTCCAGATCAACTGACGTCGAGAATCGCTTGTAGCAGTAAAACGACTCTCATCTGTGAAGAGGGCGCGACTCCATTGATGAGGTGTCCAGGTTTCGTGTTCTCTGCATCACTCTAAACGGTGCCGCCGATGGCAAACTTTTAAAGGTATGCAGCGTTCAGGACGTCTAGCAAATAAGCCACCTTTGTGGAGGCGTCTGGACACTGTAAATCTTGATACTTGTCGTCCTATGGCTGTGCACAGTTGCTGAGATATGGCACTCGCTGACTGAAAACGGTTTCTTTTCGCCTGGAGGACAATGTAACGGTCAACTTTTGATGTTGTTTTCCTTGAACGGCCACCACCAACCTTCCGAACAGCTGTACCAGTAGTTTTAAAGGCATTCCAAGCACGAGAAACAACACTTTTGTTGATCCCGAACTCTTCGGTGACACTGGTCACATTATGCCCCTCCTCAAGTTTCCCAATCATTCTTCCTCGAGTAAAGTCGTCTAAATGATTTCTTGAAGACATGTTCCACAAAACAAATCACTTGCACTTACAGCGAATGTCTTTAACAACGGTGCTCTTCATCCTTTTATCACAGTTTTGACCTGCGCGTGCCGACCCACAAGGTTTACGTACACTTATATCACCTATGACGTTTTATTTCGAAAATTTGCATGCAAATAATCTTTCTATTGAATTACGTGCTAAGGCCTCACTCTCTTTGCAATATACGCTACCTGATTTGTCAAACGTCTTTAACGAGCTTTGTACTGAGAGTAAAAAAACGCTTATGGGTGACTAGAAGGTTGCATCTACTCATAATTGGCATCCTAGAAAATGTCCTTTTGGCGTCTCTCTTTTTGAAGGAAATAGAAGAATTGTATTTAACGTTTCGCCAGTGGTCACCTAAGGGGATTTAAAATCTGATATATGTGCAGGTTCAAAAGACTTTTAATCCTTGCACAAATTGTAACGATGAACAAGCATCGCGCCTGAGCATATCTTGAGCTGCTTGAATTTTGAAATGGAAGAGGCATTTTCAAATACCCTTATGTTTTTGATTTCCTGGCTGCTTATGGAATTATGTAGTTGGTCTAGTATTGGAATTGGACCATCTTGATTTAGCAACAACAGCAACACAGGTGTAAGTAATATACCGCACAAGCTATGAAGTGTCGTATATAAATAAATATTTACGTATAACAAAATGTAACTAGAAAAAAATACTACAGTATTAGAATCTGCACATTGCTTTTGTCTTCCAATTTGTAGTGATGTTCATTAAATATATGAAAGGCAAGTGATTTTGAATTTGTATTATTAATAAAATTTGTTTTTTTCGGTAAGCTTTAAAAAGTAAGTTGGTTTCTGCTAATATTCACATATTTCGATCATGTCATATTATAATCATATGTAAAATAATTTAAACACATTCATGTGTAATATTATACTCATATCAAAAATTAATAATCATATTATATTCAAATGGAATAATAATCGACATAATTTAAATGAAATATTAAAATATACTGAAACAAAAAGCATTCTTTTCAGTTAGATTTGAGAGTAGAGATTGCCATGTTGTTAATTTATTTTGTCTCTTATTTTCAATCTGTTTTATATTCTATAATCTTTCCTTGTTTCATTTAATCTCATCTATCACCCTAATTGAAAGTTTAAATTGCGATGAAACCAAAAAAATATGATTATAGAGTGATTTTATGATACATAATGCAGAAGTAAATTTCGTTGTATGTAAATGTTGACAATTTTAATTATGGACAAAAATATCCTTTCTCTGATAAAATGACTTCCTTATTTATGACACAAAAATAATTTCATATGAAAAAATATTCACATTTCAATTTTAAAATTATTAAACTCTAAATATTGTCAATACCTGTATAATTACAAATTCAATAAATAATTAACTTTTTTTGAAAATAATTTCATAATGACGGGAATAAATATAATTTATTTTATATTTGAGTTTAGGCTTAAATTTAAATTCAAGAACACTTTTATGATGAAAATTATTTATTTTGACTTAGTTAAAATATTCTTCTGCTAACCCTAAAATAGTAAATAAGTATCAAAAACTTTAAATTTCAGTTTTATCAATAGTCAAGAATTGATCAATTTACGAACATTTTTTAATATTAAGGAATTATATATTTTTAAATTTCTTTGTATTTGGAATTATCTATATGCAATTAGAGATTTGAAAATTATGAGTTTTTTGTACAGTTTTATGTATGATTATGGTTTCAAGTACGTTAAAATAATACCGTCTACATTATTCAAAATGTATGAAAATTCATATTTGTTTTTAAAAGAACATCAAATCTATTAAAAAAAAAATTATGCTTGATGTCCAGTTCACTACGATAAAAATCTCTTTAAAAGCTTCAAGCCATTTACCAAATTTCATGTTACATTAAAAACGGAAACTATGTTAATTTATTTAATTTCTATAAGACTAAAATAATTCTGTCCGTTACATAAGGCTGATATGTGTATCGAAATGCAAACTTTCCTTTTACACCGATTAAAATATTTAATTAAATAAAGTTTTGTAATTTTTATTATTAATTTTTATATTTATAGTCTATATCTTTATCATGATAGTTTGCAAATATTTTATCGAGAAAACTACATCATTTATATACAGTATTTTTAAAAACTTAAAAAAATGATAATTTTATTTAAAAATAAAATGCGAGATTCTTATATAAAAAGAGAGAAATTACATCTTTACAAATTAAAAAAAATAGTTATCCCAAAAACAAACCAAAATCAGGTCATATTAAGATAGTTTGATGTACTCATTTAAAGTACTCAATAGAATAAATTTCTTTGTAAAATGTTCAATAGCTCCAACAAGCATTTTTATTATTCGCAAAATACCTTGTGGTTATAATGGATTGCTCTTATAAATGGCATCCTACAGCTCAAGCCACTGAAAGAAATCTAAGGAAATTTTTGTGTGGGTATACATGAAATGCGCTTACACAGAATCTCAAAAAACAATGTAGTCCTAAAATATCCAACAAAGACCAATTCACCAAAGGCCACTTTTTTAGAAAAATAAGAAATTTATTACACAATAAATAAATAACAGAGAACACGGATACAAAATTAATAATTATTGACTAGTTATTAATCACACATACAATCACTTTAGTAAAAGTAAGGAAGAAGCAAAAATGGCTTAGTTTGCAGAAACAAAATCTGATTAGAACAAAATTGCACAAAAAGTGCAATTATTAATCATGCTATGGACGATGTAAAGAAATCTGCTTTTCGTGACCTGTCTCTATACCTTAAAATTCAATAATGCGTGTACAACATAGATACAAACATAGGAGAGCCCCAGACTGTGCCTTTAGGTTAACGGCTTAGGAATACTCTCCCATCTCCACGTGCCTCGTAATTTTGAATCATGGTTAGGTGACGAGGTCATGTCTGATCTTGCACCCTCCTCTCCCCATCAACGTAACACCAGTAGATGAACTCTGGACGTTACATATTAACTTGGATATCCAATGCCAATATGTGACCTCCAAAAATCTTCCGCTGGTGTGGATGTCACAACTGGTTAGTCTTCACAAATAAATATTGTTCTTTGAGTCATTCTAGGTTGCAACATCTCCACGATCCAACAACAAAACAGTTACATAACCAGAAACTGCATAATTCAGATCCAGTGAACGTGGTAGTCATGGATTGGAAAAGGAGTGATTAATAACACGCTCTTCTGCGAAGTGTTGGGGTAATGAGCATCTTCATGGTCTCATGGATATTTGGAGTCGCATCATCTTGAACTAAATTGATAGATCCAAATAGACCCAGAAAATGATAGATCATCTTGATAGAACCAGCTTTGCAGTAGCTATAGGACAACGTCTGCAGCATATTTTAATAAAGACAGCCCACATTGAAACCACATGCTTACCGAACTCCAGAAAGAAGTATATCCTAGGGATGAATGAAATAGGGAATTTATATCAGACAGAGATCTTTAGAAATTATAGGGAAATTTTAGTGTGGAATTCACTTTGTCCAATTAGGTATTTCTATGTGTTGAGTGTACATTGAAGTGACAATGAGTCTCGTAGGTCCACTGTGTATTCCGCGCCCATGACAAATCAACATTCATTCTGATGAGACAGTTGATTGTGAATGAGAAATATAGTGACATATCCATATTAGACAGCTGCTGGTTGCGGCAAATCTTATATGAGAAGTAGTCCATTATGTTTCTAAGTACGTTTCTGGTGGTTCTGTAGAAGTGGCCTGCATGTAGAGAAATAGCAACATTGCTACTACCTCCAGACTAAGATGCCTGTGACTGTGTGTCAACAGTTATTTTGACGGCATCAATAAGTACCTATGTGACACATTTGCGGTATTTCCGAGGTTCAACACTTATTTTCATGTCTTAATACCTCGATGCCATTAGTAGAAGCTGATCCACAATGTAGTTTATTTAAAAGATAAAATTCAAGAACTGCAGCATAAATTTCCCCTTGTTTCCAAAAAAAAAAAAATTCTTCACGTATAACGTGCATTTAGATCAAGAAAGCATCATTAGTACAGATGGAAATATTGACTTAACTATGACAGCTTCTGCAAACGTTTTCTATACTAAATTGTTTTGCACGATGCTTTCACTTCTTCCTTAATATACAAAACGCGAAGTTGTACTCAGAAACAAACAACTGACTTCTTTTCTCGCCGTTTAACATTTTCTTGCTAAAAGTTCTTGCTATCACTTCTGCATTCCCGATATGTTTTATTATCATGCTTAATTTTAGTTAATTCTAAATCAACATCTGATAAATATTTCCCAAGTAGTTTTCTTCGTTACGCTTTGTTTCCACGTTTGATATATAGGATGTTATTTGTATGTGAAGTTACTTATAACCAACAGGTAGATAAAATTTATATCTCATAAAATTATTTAATATTATTTTACCAAATATTATCTTTCAACAAAGAAACAATAAAAAAATAAATAAAACAAAGCTTTTACACGTACTGATCAAATAAAAGAAACATCTATGAATAAATATGTTAATTTTTGATGCTCTTCGAATGTATTAGAGTGCAATAATATCTACCAGTAATTTTATAAATATATATGTATATATATATAGTGATAATATACTGCAGAATTAAGAGTTGAATTGTTTCCTAATTTTTTAAGCACGCGGTACTTTTTAGTTTATAATAATATGCATATTGCTTGAAAAAATACAAGCGTACATGTTCAAAGTACTTTATTTAAGCATTATATCTCGAGCGTATTGTAAGTAAAACTTTTAATAACAAACATACTACTTCCTTCGATCCTTTAACAATTTATTGTACATGAAGGTACATGGAGAAACTTAAACTCCTACTTAGAATAAATGACTTTTGTTACATATCTTCATTTCAAAATTTAAAAAAAAGTCATATGCTCGAAAATTTTATATGCAGAAAATTGATAGAGAGAATATTGTTTAAAATAAATTTACCAAATAATTTTATTATGCCTTTCTATGTCCTTATCATAAAACTTATATAATATAGTAGTATATTATTATAAAAAATATAATTATATATATATTGTATATATCTAATAAAATTGCGTGTCACTATCATATTTTGAAAATTTAGTTTTTTTACCACTATAATTAAATTATTTTATAATTAAATAAGCAAATTTTAAGCGATTTTTGTGATCAATTTGAAGCTATTATTATTCGTTTTAGAATGGTGGTTCTTTTAATCGAAATGATCTGCTGTAGTTTGATGCTAAAATTCAGTACAGTCTGACGTGTTTTACACTGCAGCAGTTTCAGAGAAATTATTCTGAGTAATATACGTGAAAATATACATAATACCTTAAAAAGAATGTCTTTTCAACTAAACAAGCATAAAACAAAATGATAAGTAAGGTGAGTGGCTGGTTTTTGACCATACAAATACAAATTTGTCGTTTACTTTGAAATTTTTCAAAAAATGTTAATTAAAGTAGATTTGGATATATATTATTATTATTTTTATTATTATTATATTACATTTATTTTACATTTAACTAAAAAGAATTAATCGCTAAAAGAATTTTTTTATGACTGCTCTTCCACACAATATCTTTTCGCAAATGAGTCAAATCCATATAATATGTTTTACAACTTGTATACAAATTATAGTTTTGTAAATTCATAAAGAAATTTGAATGTTTTTTAATTTTTAAAATGAAAACTTAAAAGTAATAATTCCCTAATTTTAGTTATGCAAATATTAATTTTAGGATTTCGAGCTTATCAAAATCAAACGTAAATTATTTAAAAAATTCTTCATATATAGAGACATGAAAGATAACTTATTTAACTATTTTCATGTTTATAATGCAAATCCTTTATATAAAATTAATAAATCATAGTTTTTCTATTCACATTATTTTAATCATAAAACTTTTTTACAAATTGTTTGTAGAAAAAAAGAACTTGCGCCATAAAACCCAAAAAAACCTGCAGAACAATAATTTTTAAATACCGGTAATATATATGGGAAATTGATAGACTCAATAAATGACGTAAAACCAATATAAATATGCTGACAATACAGATACAAATTTATTTGAATTTAGTCCTTACGAAACCGCGTAAAAATTTTATAACAAATGATTTACATTATAATAAATAAAAGATATCATTACAGTTATGGAGTGAATGTAATAAAAACCATATAACATTAAGATTGGCGTTCTAAGCGAAATTGCTATCTTTACGCTTTTATGAAATCTAAATTTTAAATTATAATAGTAAGAATAATAAAAGCTCAATAATCAAAAAATCTGTAACACTTTTTAATCATTCCTTCATTTTCGTTACATATAATGGCATTTTCCTTTGTCAGAGCTGGAAAAAAAGTCATTTTGCAATAAATAGTTTTCCAATTGCAATCAGCTAATAAAATAATGTATTTAAATGTCTATTAAAATGTTTAAATGGAACTAATTTACTATAACACTTCATATTATACAAATGTATTCAACGCTCTCTATGTGAAATTATACTTATGGAAGTGGTAAGAAAAGCTTGGGGTCTTTCGCTTATCGACTGCTTCTAAATTAAGGTGAAAAATTTCAGGTATGATAGATCAACTAATGGTTGCCCCTTTATATAAAATTTCATTCCATCTGTCCCTTCTAGTGCTGAAATGCGGAAATCTTATTAGAGGGTTGTCATAAAAAGTATATTCTGAAAAAGAAAAGCCTTTTTAAGCACTAATTCTAATGCATCCAAAGATCATTCAGAAAAATGTACTTAAATTGTTTTAATTAAAAAATGTAAAAACTTTTTGAGATATTTCTCAGCATTTTATAAGCAGATTCAAAATACGCTTTATATCGAATGAATTATTAAAATTGAGAACTGGATAAATTCAAGATAGATTTTACCAATATAATTTAATATTTATAAATTTTAATTCAAAGTTTAAACATTCATTGATTTTACAGGGAATAGAGTGAAAACGAGTAAGATAAATTTATAATTGCTGTGAGCCTCAGTGCAAAAGTTACAGCCCAGAGGAGTTCAATTTAAGTTGTGTAATTTCATATTACTTAGGTCACATCCTTCATATCTTATGTAACAAAATAAAATCAACATTATACAAATTTTAGACGCAAATAGTAAAGATATTCTGCATAAAAAATCAAGATGCTTAAAAATCACTGAGTATATTTCAAGAATATAACTGAAATCAATATAATTTCTTAAAATTCCGATATATGGTTCAACTATAATTTACCAGTGAAAGAAAATTAAATCTTTTAGACACTGACAAAATATTCTCATAATATGAAGTATTCGAAATTGTTTTTTAGTGATAATCACTTACTTTTTCTCTCCCGTTTTTGAAGATATTTAATAATACAAATATTAGTTTTTAAATTATTTGGAATGATGCATAAGTTTTCATATTCCTTTCAAAGCACGGCATCCATTTTTTTCTTTGATAATATTGATTTATAAAATTACTTTAGACGCTGAATTAATCGGTTGTTTTCCACATATTTGAGAAATATAATACTTACTTTAAATATTTCTTAATTAATTGACACTGTACTAAATTCCTGAAATTATACTAAACTCACTCATTAACATGGATAAATGTAAAATGTTTGTCGGTCATAGCTGGAAAAATCCATGTATGGAAAAATTGTTGTTATGAATACAAAATTTCAAAGCACATTGTTAATGAATTGTATCTCGAATGCATTATATATGTTTTTTTTAATAACAAGCATCTAATTATTTCGTCCTTTTAACAATTTTATGCTTATGAAGATCCTTAAAGTTAAATTCTCGCTTAGAATAAATAACTTTTGTTGCATATTTTCTCTTAAAACATTTTGCAAAAATACCTTATTACGCATTATTTTAATGCACAGGAAATTGATTGAAACATTATTATTTAAATTGGATGAATTTATCAAATAACTATAATATCTCTTTCTTAATTCTTATTGGAATTTTTATTCATTTGTTTAAGATGCATTACAAATTATTGAAATGTCCTATAAAATTATTGTCAGATTTCAAATCCTGTTTTTTACCACAGATTTTAAAAAGAATTTTATTATTTAATCTGTAGTTTTTTTTAAAAAAAACTTAAATTGCTTTTAATCATTTGTTTAAAAATTGTGGTTCTTTTAATGCTATTGGACTGCTATGGCTTAAAAATTATTTTCAGACAAATATTTGTAATTTCTTGGAAAGCATGTTATCGTCCAATAAAAGCTACATAAAACAAATTTTTATCTGCGTTGAAAAGCGGTTTCCTAAATCTATTAATTTTTTATATAATTTACAGTGAATAAGTAATTAATGAATTACTTTTTTTAATTATTGAATTATGAATTTTTTTATGTTGTTGAATCCAAAGTCATTGCCTCATTCGTTAATTCACCTCTTTGAATCACTCTTTCAAATTAATTGCAATATCAACAACAGACATTTTCTGTATTAATCTGCCATGCATATTAAAATAATCTGTAGTGTCAAAATTACCTGGATAATGGTGAGGGAAAATAGGGGAACTACTGACACAATTGCGAGACAATCATATATTGGACATTCGTTTCAAGCCAGTTATGAATCAATTAGTCGAAATACCATGTTGAAATCATTTTATATAAACTGAATTTTGTAAAATTTTGCGGATGCTATATTCTGAGTAATTAAAGACTATACCATTTTAAAAGAAAATAATCTTAACAATATGGAAAACAATGTAAATTATTCTTCTTCAAATTTAATGCGAATTATTCATATCTTTGAAAAAAATAGATATCGATTATCGTGAACATGAAATTTTGCGGTATCTGAAAATTTCAAGAAATGGATTTTAAAAAAAGTAATTTCTACAACTTATATAATTAAGTTTTACTGAAATAATTGTATTAAATACTATTTTAAAGCATTAAAATATATTTGAAAGTATTGCAAAACTTTATTTATATACAATCTGGTATTATGGGTCCATTAATTAATAAATGTTGCTACAATTTAAATTTTCCATCAACTAATAATTTTTAACGAATAAAAAAAGATCCTTATAAATAAATAAATTTAGTTTTAATTTTTAATTAGTTATTCTAAAATAAACTTAAAAATGTCTGTGTTCTCGTCAGGAATTTACATCAATAAAAAAATATTTAAAGTAGTTGAACTAATTTATTAATTATGCATCAATTTAGGTTTCAGATTGTTTTTAATTTTTTTTAAAATTTAGATAAGTAAACTTTTTATCGTCTAGTTGTTATTTATAATTGGCTTTATTGTACTATGATTAAGTACTTTGACTCTTTTGAACCATCATGGTAGGTTTGAAGCATGTAACCGTAACTATAAATATTAGTTTTAGCATCCAGAGTGGGAAACGAAAATTCATGTCGAAGAGTTTTGTTCATGATGAGTTAAGTAAGAAATACAACAGTAGCCAAAAAGTTATCGAATAAAAAACTATAATTTCTTTACTTAGAGGTGTTTTTAAACTTAGGTAATATAAAGTTATTCTATAAATGCAGATAGTAATTATTATAGTAAAAAAAAATATCGAAATATTTAACAAAACATGTCTGTCAAAATCAGTATTATTTAGTTTCCACACCTGTAATAAAAAGAAGTCTCTTAAGTTCAGAAGAAACTGAGGAATAATTTTATCACGTAAACAACTAAATGAATTAATCCTCATTTTTACTGATTTAAAAATTTTTTTTTACTATAAAATGAAATTTACTAACTAAAAAAAAGAATTTTTTCTATTACATATTATTGAAGTACAGAAGACGCACAATTACCTAAAAATTACGTAGTGCAAGATTTGAATGCAATATTAATATTATTCAAAAAATGAATCGCCTCTAGATAGAGTAAATAATAATTATATTATCTATTGTGAACATCTTACTCTAAGAAAGGAATGAAATTTCGTTAGTGATAAAATATTCCCTATAAATATTTTGGCTGAAGAATTTCAAAATCAATAAGATAGGTAAGATTACTGCATATTTAATTTAGTTTTGTCTCCGCAAAATTATTAAAAACGTTTCATTTATGACTTTTACAATGGATCAAATATATCATTATATATAGCACATACGAACAAATTATGTTATTTTAATTAATATATGTCTTTTGCAATTTTGATTGCTATTTCAAAATTTATAAGTTATTCAAATGTTCCTTTTTTAACTTATTTTATTTAATAACAATAAAATTTAAAAAGTAATGGGCTGGTTTTCGAAAATTAAAAGTACGACAAATGATAGCTCATTAACTGAAATAATTGTAGTAGTGTTAAAATGTGTATAAATGACATGTATGACCTAGTATATGTTTTTATTTTATTTATTTAATAATAATAATAGTTAAAAAGTAGAAAATTGTACATGAGTATAGTACATATAAAGAAATATGAGATGACAATCAGTCAAGCTTCATTCACCTCAGTAGTAATAGGCGGAATGAATTGTTTCCAGGGAGGGTGCTAGACTTCGCTTTTCTCTGCTCTTGTGCCAAAATCGGTATGAAAAGAAAAAATATTATAATATGCAAAGTATATATTGTTCAAAATTGTAAATAATATTTTTTCATTATCTAAGTTATTAAAATTGTCAAAATACAAATTTCATTTTTGTTTATTTCAATGTGATATAGTCAAAATGATTAAAAATATTCTAATTTATTATTAGATCATTGCTTTCAAATAAATGTTTTTAACTTGAAATTAGTATTCAAAACTATTTTAAACTATGAATTAAATTTTTTTGCCTATTACTTTTACAAATATATTAATTTTTTGAATTATTTCTTAAATTGACTAGTCTTTGTAATATACACTCTTTATATTTTCTAAATTCAACTAAATAACATACTAATGGCTCTTGTAAATTACACAACATTATGAATAGGCACATAGAATATTAAGAATATGAGAATATTTTTGCTAAAACGATAGTTTAATTAAAATTTAAATAAGTTTAAGAATTATTTCTCGCGTTTTTGTAGACATGGACCATTATACCTAAACCATGAATTAAAATCACTCTCTCCGTTGGGAATACCTATGAGAAGAAGACCCAGTTATGAATCAATTAGTCGAAATACCATGTTGAAATCATTTTATATAAACTGAATTTTGTAAAATTTTGCGGATGCTATATTCTGAGTAATTAAAGACTATACCATTTTAAAAGAAAATAATCTTAACAATATGGAAAACAATGTAAATTATTCTTGTTCAAAATTAATGCGAATTATTCATATCTTTGAAAAAAATAGATATCGATTATCGTGAACATCAAATTTTGCGGTATCTGAAAATTTCAAGAAATGGATTTTAAAAAAACTAATTTCTACAACTTATATAATTAAGTTTTACTGAAATAATTGTATTAAATACTATTTTAAAGCATTAAAATATATTTGAAAGTATTGCAAAACTTTATTTATAAACAATCTGGTATTATGGGTCCATTAATTAATAAATGTTGCTACAATTTAAATTTTCCATCAACTAATAATTTTTAACGAATAAAAAAAGATCCTTATAAATAAATAAATTTAGTTTTAATTTTTAATTAGTTATTCTAAAATAAACTTAAAAATGTCTGTGTTCTCGTCAGGAATTTACATCAATAAAAAAAAATATTTAAAGTAATTGAATTAATTTATTAATTATGCATCAATTTAGGTTTCAGATTGTTTTTAATTTTTTTTTTAAATTTAGATAAGTAAACTTTTTATCGTCTAGTTGTTATTTATAATTGGCTTTATTGTACTATGATTAAGTACTTTGACTCTTTTGAACCATCATGGTAGGTTTGAAGCACGTAAGCGTAATTATAAATGTTAGTTTTAGCATCCAGAGTGGGAAACGAAAATTCATGTCGAAGATTTTTGTTCATGATGAGTGAAGTAAAGGATTAGTAAGAAATACAACAGCAGTAAGACAGTTATCCAATAAAGTACTGTAATTTCTTTACATCCAGGTGTTTTTAAATTTAGGTAATATAAAGGTACTCCATAAATGCAGATATTAATTATTATAGTCAATAAAAAAATTCGAAATATTTAATAAAACATGTCTGACAGAATTAATATTATTTAATTTCTGCGCCTGTAATAAAAAGAAGTCAGATAAGTTCAGAAGAAACTGAGGAATAATTTTATCACGTAAAAAACTAAATGAAATAATCCTCATTTATAATGATTTCAAAATGTTTTAGTATAAAATAAAAAATAGTAACTAAAATATGAATTTTCAATATCACACATTATTGAAGTATAAAAGACGCACAATTACCTAAAATTACGAAGTAGTACAAGATTTCTAAACAATATTAATATTTAAAAATGAATCGCCTCTAGATAGAGTAAATAATAATTATATTATCTATTGTGAACATCTTACTCTATAAAAAGAAAGGAATTGAATTAATGATAAAATATTCCCTATAAATATTTTGGTTGTAGAAATTCCAAATCAAAAAGATAGAAAAGATTACTGCATATTTAATTTAAGTCAATATGATTAAAAATATGATTAATGTCAATATGATTATAGTCAATATGATTAAAAATATTCTAATTTATTATTAGATCATTGTTTTCAAATAAATTTTTTTAACTTGAAATTAATATTCAAAACTAATTTAAACTATCAAATAAATTTTTTTTGTCTATTAATTTTACAAATATATTAATTTTTTTAATTATTTTTTACATTGACTAGTCTTTGTAATATACACTCTTTATATTTTCTAAATTCAACTAAATAACATACTAGTAAATTACACAACATTATGAATAGGCACTTAGAATATTAAGAATATAAGAATATTTTTGCTAAATAGATAGTTTAATTAAAATTTAAATTAGTTTAAGAATTATTTCCTGCGTTTTTGTAGACATGGACCATTATATTTAAACCATGAATTAAAATCACTCTCTTCGTTGGGAATACATATGAGAAAAAGCCCCAGTTTGATGCATATGAAATCTCTTAATCTCAAATTCTCTAAAAGAATCAAATGCCTTTTTTGTAATAAATATTAAAAAATGGTCATGGTTGCATCTGTTAATAGGTTGTCCCTGGTTCCTTAGGACATTCATTCTCATTATCAGAAAAGAATGCATTCGATTCCCGACCCAATCATTTTCCCTAATGGCAGATGTGGTGTGTTAAGTATTTCTTAGTCACAATATCTCCATGTGAAATGATACTCGTGGAGTTGGCAGGCCCAGTCTGGAGTATTTTGCTAGTTCCCTGCTTTCTAAATTAAGATGACTCAGTTTCAGGTCATTTTTTGCCCCTATAAATTAGATGCTGAATAGCCGAGTTGGCAGCCAAATGGTTAACGATATTGCATTTGATTCAACAGTTCGTGGGTTCGATTCCAACCTTGGTCACGCATGTTTGTAGCATTTCGGAATCCACTTTAAACCATAGGTCCTTTTGTATTTAGCCCTCGTGTACAAAAAGTAACCGTTAAGCGACACCAAACCAAACCATTACTTCCACTCCTTGCAATGCTAAAAGGTTCGGAAATTCTATTAAAGGGGCATAATACTAAAGCAAATTACGAAAATAGTAGATCTTTTAAGCACTAACATTAACGCCTGCATTGATAAATAAGGAAAAATACTCAATATATCATTTTCGAAAATGTGTAAGGCGTTTTGAGTTGTCTTTTCAGCATTTTACATGCATTTTCCAAATAGATTTGATATCGAATGAATCATTTATAAAAATTGTGTAACTATATAGTTTAAAAATCACATTTCTCTAATACGTTTTATTATCTTTACATTATAAATCAACATTTTCTTTTCTATTATAGGTTTTCAAGAAAATATACAATATTGTTTTCTGCTATTGAGGTGGTTATTTATTAAATTAAAACATTAGTTTAAACTGTAATTTCATTATTCATTTGATAATTTTTCATGACAATTATATATATATACATATATATATATATATATATATATATATATCGCGAAACTTTTAATAATTAATTTATTTTAAATGAATCAAATAAATTATTAATTGCATGTATTGCAGAATTATAAAATTTTAAAACAGGCAGTTTGGGTAACATAAATTGCTATTGCAAAGTTTTAAGATGTTATCTGTTGCCTTCCATCATTAGAAATTTTGAAACTTTTATCTTCTCAAAAATTAAATCATCTTGGAAATTTAAACGTTGTTGTTTTCCACTTATATGTACAGATTTTTTCCCATTCAAGAGCAATTATAATCATGAAATTCATTATGCATTAAAAATTTCTAATACAAGTCCTATTCATTTTTGTTTCAAATTGAAATATGCCTAATTGTCAAAATTAATATAAACAACAAAATATAATACGAGTTTGTAGAACTTATTCGACGCTAGAAAATTAATTAAGATAAAATGAGTTTAAAATGTGTAAACCAGTTCAACTAAAATAAGTTTAAAGTGAGTTAAACAAATCTTTAAGAGCCTTGAATCTCTCTCCAATTGTTAGAATTCAGATTAGTCCAATTTAAATTGTGAAATTTCTTATGTCTTCAGGGACAACATTTAATCCAATATAGCAAAATATTGATCAAATTGATTTTACAAATGTTGACCTTAAATACAGCAGAGCTACTCTACATAAAATATCAAAAGGTTTCAAAAAATTTATTGCTTTAAAGATTATTGTGAAACCAATAATTTTGTTTTAAATTTCGCCGTTTAGGAATTAGAATTTACGACTGAAAGATAGGTAAAACACTTAGACGCTGAGGCACTGTTTTAAAAATATCCATTTTTTGAAATTGATTTAGAAATATCATTCATTATTTCTTGTCTATTAATGATAATAATTAAAAAATACAGATTAATTTTAGATCTAAATTACTTCATACATTTAATATTATGAAGAATATTTCATTTTCGTATTAGACAGTGACTTTATTTTTTTTATAGAACGACATTGATATGTAAAATTATTTTAGACACTTAAACTAAGTGCTTTACATCTATTTATTTGAGAAGTAGAATAATTACTTTAAATATTTCTTAAGCATTGGACACTATACTAAATGCCTAGAATTACCAGATACGCACTCATTAATCAAAATACGAGTATAATACAAATAACAAAATAAAAATTTGTCTGTCATAGTGTAATCAATCTAGATATAGTAAGAATATTTTTATTAAAACTTTAGTTCAAAGTATATTTTCAATGCATTATACCTCAAATGTATTAAAACTATAATATTTAAGAACAAGAATGCTACTCTTAATTCTTCCCTTTAACAATTTGCTATTTGGGAAGAAACTTAATGCCAAACTTTTTCTTATAATATATATATATATATATATATATATATATATATATATATATATATTACAAGAAACTATATAACTTTTGTTTAAATTCTTTAAAAAAATTTGCTTGATAGAATATTATTTAAATTGAATTTATCAAATTATTATTATATATCTTTCTGTGTTTTATTGAAATTTTTGTATCTATTTTATTCAGAGAACTTACAAGTTATTGAAATATATTATAAAACTATCCATCAATATAACGTATTAAATCTATTTTTTGTACCACTACATTTAAAATATTTGACTGCTTAACAAGAAAAGTTATAAAAGATAAGATGGAAAGTTCTATTATTTTCAACAAGTTTTATAGTGGTTGTTCTTTTAAACCAATTGAATTGCCATGGTTTAAAGTCAAATTTCCTTGTATTTTTCGTTATTGGTATTTTAGTACGGCCTTCATCGACGAAAAAGGAGTTTGAGATATCTGTAATGGCTTGAGAAGTATGTTCTAACAACAAAAATATCCTAAACAAAATTATTAAAAAAATGCGTTGCTGTTTCTTTTATTGCGAAATTTGCTTAAAAAAAGCAATGGAAGTATCTACATGTTCACACATTTATTTTACAGTGAACAAAACGTTTATGAATTTAACAATTAATATTTGACTGTTTGGCTAACATCTACACCCTGATGACTCAGATCCGTCTAGCAGGTTTCAAGACTTGTATCCACATTAAAATGTAAATTAATACAAAATTTACTGAATATTTTCTAATTTTTGGAGTAAAAACTTAAGATAAATAATTTCATAAAGGCGAATTATATTTTTAAAATATTTAAAATTTATTAAATCAAGATGTAAGCTATTTAAAAAATATCCCATTTGTAGAGAAATAAAGGACAACTTATTCAATTCGCTATTAAGCTATAATGCAAATTTAGATTATAATGCTACTCGTTTTAAAAGTAACACAGAAAATTATTCTTACAATATTTTAAATCTTAAAAGTTATCACAATTGTATGCCAATAAAATAATTTATTGCTATCTTCTAAGAATATTTATAAAATTTGTGGTCACAATAAGTAATATAAAACTGTGATTATAAATATATTAACAATAGAAATATACAAGTTCCTTTGGATATAGTTTTTACTACGTTTTAAAAAATGGTTTATTTATAACAATGCAATTTTTAAACCTAAAGGAAATTTAACTGAGTAAACGTATTTGGAACACGACATTGTACAGATGTATCTACAGTAGATTAAGCAAATGTATAACAAATAGCAAGAAATATATAAAAAATTATTGGAGCATTAAACAATGCTTCCAATTTTATTTGCAAAATAGAGGGGATTCTAGAGACCTTGCAAATGTATATTTCACTGACTATTACTGATAAAACTAGTAGGTTCTTCATTTTCTGTGACTCTAGGGCTTCCTTGGAGGCGTATGGAGTTGAGATTCCAGACTTGCTTAAGATATCCATCCTTATTTTTAGGAAATTTTCCACCTTGGAAAAGGGTATAAATACCAATGAATACCTGCGCATGTTAGCCTTGAGTAGAATGAGCAAAACGGCTTATAAAAATGAGGCGAGAATCCTTGACTCGGAAACTCCCAGTACCGTAACTTAAAAAGAAGCTAAAGCAATCGCTAGATAAAAACTGAAAGAAAGTCACCACAAAATGGAACATCAATTATGTGTTATCAATGGAGACAGGATTGTAACCAAGACTAATCCCATACTTAAAATCCAACACTTCTCTGAAACAACTATAAATACAGACGACACCAGATCCTACATATCCTGTAAGAACTGCCTTGAGAAGAAGCTAATCCTAGAAATATTTTGAACTGCCTGGCCATTGTAAGAAGTTTATAGGCTATTGATGAATTTTCCTTTCAAGGAAACTCAATGATGGTGATAAAATGAAATCTAATAGGATAATAAACGAAAAAACAAAATAAAATGAAACCTCTGATGAAAAAATTGTACATATTTTGACACTTTGATATATTTGACTTGGTTTCAAATGTACACGAAACCAACCAGACATTTATAACCTAAATAAAATTTATCAAGTAATTGATAAATTATTTATAAAGTAAAATTTTAAATAAAAATGATTCTCTACATTAAATTTTTATCATCAAGCTTTTAAGATATTCACGTTTCATTTCATTAATAAAATTGTCAAAACTACAACCATTTAAAAATTTGTTAGATTTTAGAAACATTTGTTTCTATCTTTCTCTTCATATAAAATTTATCAAGTAATTGATAAATTATTTATAAAGTAATATTTTAAATAAAAATGATTCTCTACATTAAATTTTTATCATCAATCTTTTAAGATATTCACGTTTCATTTCATTAATAAAATTGTCAAAACTACAACCATTTAAAAATTTGTTAGATTTTAAAAATATTTTCTTCTATCTTTCTTTTCATATCTAATGACTTTTTTCCCTGTTAAGAGTGAAAAAATTTTAAAAAGTATATTTTCATAAAAACTTTCCTATTAAATATAATGAATTCTATAAACTATTTAAATTTCTATCAAACATTTTCATAATGAACTAATTAATTAAGAAAGCATGTCATACGATTTTTATTTAAAGTATCCAATATAGTAGTTCACTTGATGTATAATACTTTTTATATGAAAAATTCAGTCAATAATTACCAAAGAAAAGTAACATTTTTCCGAACTAATACTATACGGGCTAAATAAAAATTTAAAAAATTTAGCAGATTTTCTTTTTCCAATATTTATAGTTATGACTCCTCAAATATGGGGTTCAAAGCTTTGTCGTGTTTTGACCACTATATTTCTGTCATACATTAAAATGTCGACATTCATAGATTCTGCCAATCCAGTCCAAAATGGCAAGGAAGAAGCAAAAATGGCTTAGTTTGCAAAAACAAAATCTGATTAGGACAAAAATACACAAAAAGTGCAGTTATTAATCATGTCACGGACGATGTAAAGAAATTTGCTTTTCGTGGCCTGCCTCTATCACTTAAAAGTCAATGGTGTGTTTACAATATACATACACGCATAGGAGAGCTCCAGACTGTGCCTATAGGTTAAATTATTTGGAATACTCACCCATCATCACGTGCCTCGTAATTTTGAATAACGGTTAGGTGACGAGGTCACATCTGAGCTTGCACCCTCCTCTCCATATCAACGCCACACCAGTAGAAGGACTTTGGATGTCACATATTAACGTGGATATCCAATGCCAATAAGTGACCTCTAAATATCTTCCGCTGGTGTGGTGTGGATGAAACAACTGGTCAGTTGTGGAGCTTCGCAAATAAATATTGTTCTTTGAGTCATTCAACGTTGCAACATCTCCACGATCGAACAGAAAACAGTTGCATAACCAGGAACCGCAGGATTAGATTCAGTGAACGTGGTAGCCATGTATAGGAAAAGTCCTGATTAATATCATGCTCTTCTGCGAAGTGTTGGGTTATAAACATCTTCATGGACTCATGGATATGTGGAGTCGCAACAGCTTGAACTTAAATTGTCGATATAAAGAACCAACTTTGCGATAGCTATGGGACAATAAACGTCTGCAGCATATTTTAATAAAGAAGACCCACAACGAAACATGTGACAGGCTCACGGAACTCCAGAAAGAAGTATATCCTAGGGATGAATGAAATAGGGAATTTATATCAGACAGAGATCTTTGGAAATTGTAGGGAAATTCTAGTGTGGAATTCACTTTTTCCAATTAGGTATTTCTGTGTGTTGTTTGTACATTGAAGTGGCAATGAGTCTCGTAGGTCCACTGTATATTCCGAGTCCATGACTAATCAACATTCATTTTGTTGAGACAGTTGATTGTGAATGAGAGACATAGTGACATATCCATATTAGACAGCTGCTGATGCGGCAAATCTTGTATTAGTTGTAGTCCATTATGTTTCTTTGTACGTTTCTGGTTGCGCTGTAGAAGTGTCCTGCATGTAGAGAAATTGCAACAGTGCTACTACCTCCAGACTAAGATGCCTGTGACTGTGTGTCAACAGTTATATTGACGGCATCAATAAGTACCTGTGTGACACATTTTCGGCATTTCCAAGGTTGAAAACTTATTTTCATGTTTTAATGCCTCGATGCCTTTAATAGAATTTGATCCACAATGTAGCTTATTTAAAAGATAAAATTTAAGAACTGCAGCAGAAACTTCACCCTGTTTCCAAAAAAAAAAAATACTTCACGTATAACGTGCATTTAACTAAAGAAACTATCATTAGTACAAATGGAAATATTGACTTAATCATGACATCTTCTGTAAACGTTTTCTATGCTAAATTCTTTTACACCATGCTTTCTCTTTCTAAATATAAGAATCGTGAAGTTTTACTCCGACACACACAATTGACCTCGTTTCTCGCTGCTTAGCATTTTCTTACTTGACATTCTTGGTACGTATTGCTATCAGTTTTGCATTCCGATTTGCTTTCTTATTATACTCAACTATATGTCATTCTAAATCAACATTTCCTGGCAAACATTTTCAAAACACCTTGGGTAGTTTTCTTGTTACGTTTCATTTCGACGGTTGAACTGTAGGATGTTATTTGTATGTGAAGTTAACTATAACCAACCGGTAGATAAAATTTAAATCTCATAAAAATTATTTAGTATTATTTTAGCAAATACTATCTTTCAACAAAGAAACAATAAACAAATAAAAAAACAAAGCTTTCACACGCACTCATCAAATAAAAGAAACATCTGTGAATAAATATGTTAATTTTTAATGCTCTTCGAATGTATTAAAGTGCAATAATATCTACCAGTAATTTTATAAATATATATGTATATATATATATATATAGTGATAATATATTGCGGGTTTAATCATGGAAACATTTCTTCTAATGTTTTAAGCACTTGGTCTTTAAGAAATGATCTTAATACCACAGAAATTTTTTTGTTTATGATAATAGACTTCATCGCTTATAAAACTACACGCGTTACTCTACTCAGACTGTCACAACTGTGGGATTTTATTGCAAAGAATTAGAATGCGATGGTAAATCACAGAGTTCAATTAATCTGCTCATTGCATAAAATAACCGGATAAAATGCATAAATAGTCTTCCGGAATTGGTCGGGAGTCAGAAATTCATTTATTTTCAGTAAATCTTAGGTTATGTGTATTTCTGTAACCATAAAGTGGTTGGAGAAGTCAAGAGGAAACATCCTGAGTTTTATGTGTATTTTGATGTATTTTGTTAGGCATTAAGACAACATACCACACACATACAGATTTGAAGATCACCAAAACAGACACATTGTCGTACGTTCAGAGGTACATGTACCGTGATTGTCTCTTTCAAAATATCAAGAATAAAATGTATCTTCCCAAATTCAGGAATTCTTGTCTAAGATTTCTTTTGGTTTAATTTTAGGTTCAATGTAGTGATGAGTGGCTATAGAGCAATGTAAGTTATTAAGGAAAATCTAATGATGAAAAATATGTTTCCTTCAGAAGATGAATTTTCAAGGATAATAATGCTCCTGCCAGTGCAGTGAGACTTGCAAAATCATCATAGTTTGATGAAAATGAGGATAGAATTGAACGAATTATTTTGCTTGCATTCACCCAATCTCAACATAATTCAACCGTTATGTTTTATTTTAGAGTATTCATACGAAATGAATGAACTCGATCGGCATCTCTCCTTGAACTATTACAATATTTCCATAAAGAATGGTACGATGTGCCTCCAAACATGATTCGGCATGAATCCATGCTATATTACATGCCAAGAGCATGTAATATTAATACATGCTCTTGTAAGCATGTAATATTACATGCTATATTACATGCTTACATTATACTAATTAAGAATTACTCATAAATCCCAGGTGTTTCCATTAATTTAATAGCAATCCATGCGTCTTAATGTCATACAAACTGCTTCTTTTCTTATTGAATATGAAATTTTCCCATCATAATTTACATTTAGGTGAATATATTTATGAAGTAATTCTTATGAAATATTAAGTTAAGGATATTGAAATGTATAACATGCATAGTCAATGACACAAGTATGGATATAATTTTGGTAAAAATAATTATGTGCTCTTAAGTGTCTAATTTGATTCACATATGAGCTAATATTAATAACCTTTTTTTTTAAAATTTTCACAAATATTCAAGCCATCTTATATCATGAATATTTTTAATACACTCATTTCGGATTATATATCCATATTTTATAAAATGGATGTTTTTCAAAAAGGACATAATTAAATACACAATGATCATTAAACTATTTTAAGAATATAATTATGATTGATATTTTAATCAATATCTTCTTATAATATGTAACTCAGAATATCAAATTCTTTTACGAGGATTTATTTCCAAAAATTAGTGTAAATATGGTATTTGGTATGTATCAATATATCCCTTTGATCTCTTTTTAATGCACCTAAACTTTACTGCACATATTTAAAGGAAGATTCAGAAGTATTTTTGAATCAACCTATTGCATTGCTTCTTAAGAAATATTTTGACAAATATACGAAAGAGAATTTGAATAATTTATATTTACTTACAACACACACATGTAGCTTTTTATATTGTACTGAAATAATTTTACGATGCATCAACAATTTCGGAATTTTACGTAATATCCGATTTATTTAAAAAATGTTATAAAAGCAATTATAATCTAAAAATATAATAATACATATTCTGAATATAGTTCTTAGTATGTATTATTATTTGCAATACATATTAGAATTAATTTCTAAACTTAGCTTGATAGTAATATTTACTCATAGAGAAACCCATTAATAATGCCATATGTTACTAATATATAAACTTAAAATGTTCTGATTCTAATATTATTAAATATTAAGCTATTATACATTTTAAATATTATTTGAATCAAAATTTAAAAGTAAAATTCAAATAAATAATTTTAACTTTAATAAATATTTGTTGAAAATAAATGCAAAATAAAAACTAATATGGGAAAAAACAACAAAGTTAATGTATTAATGTATAGTAAATAATAACTAAACGATTATTATTATTATGTCAAGGATTAATTTCAATAAACTTTTACTCATTAAGAAAAATTCTGAAACATTTAAAATCATTTTTATTTAAAATAATTAAAAATTAACTAAAAAATCATAACATTTTCTGTTTATTGATTCACTTGTGTAATTTATAGTAATAATTATCATTATTTTTATTTTGTATAAAAACAAACTCTCGAATTTAAGTGTATAAAACATACTCAAATGCCAGAAATACTGCGATATGACTTCTTATAATGCAAAAAACTGTTATATAAGACATCAAATGTATAAAAAAGCTATTAAATTGGTTTATTCCCCTATTACAGGATATTAGTATTTAAGTGCATATGGACTTAGCATTATAATCGCCACATGATATATCAAGCAAAGTATCTTAGAGTTAGAAATTTCAACACTCACCAATATTCAATTCATACATGCATCGTGACTGACTTGTAAAACATCGAATCCCAAATACAGGTGACCCCAATTACCGATGTCTTATAAGAATTCTTAAACAAGATAGACTTACAGCACTTTTATAAATTACTACAGATTTTTATCTATGAGCATCAACACAGTTGCCAGCATTCAAAATGTTCAATGGACTATCTTTAATGTGTCTCAATGTGAACTGAAATACCTAAATGTATATACTTATTTATTTCATAGTATACATCTTTTTTCCTCGTTAACAGCATCTGACATGAATACAGGATCGTTGATGGCTGGAAATATATTACCTAATTTGATGAGTCTTGTTTCTAAATGGTATAAGATGTATGGAAGAAACCTTGCAAGTATTTAGAAACTAGAGTAGTTTTCTATGTATAGGAACAGGTAGGCCATCGAAAGTGTTAAAGCATCAGTGATAGTATACACCATTAAAGTTAGCATTAAATGGGTACTGTTGTAAAAGAGGTAAAAAACCGGATTTTTTTGCGAGAATAAACTTACTTTATTACTTGGAAGATTTAAAAATTCCCAGGAATTTTGAGAGAGCTCCAGAGTTTTAAAATTTTTCAGGTGATTTAAAAGTGTGTATTTTTTACTTTATCATTAGACATTTATCAAAATGACTTATTTTATGACTTATTTTATGATTTCTATTACTAATTAAGGTAATAGTAAGTTTTCCAGGAATAGAAACATGATTTCACATTAATGACCATTTTGGAAATATTTCAAAAATTAATGTTCAAGAAATTTTTCCTTTCTTTCTCTGATCGAAATTATAAATTCAGAAAGAAAAAAGTGGAAATATCATTATTTGACAAACCTAAAAAATATATTTTGATATTTTTTTTTAAATATTAATTTCTTATTTTTATTATGATAGTAACTATTTTTGTTTTTCTCAGTATGAAGTTAATTAACTTCATTTCTAGAAGACAGAACCGTTATACATTTTTTCCTTATTTATGTAGCTTACTTTGCAATATATTAATTAATGTTAGCTTTGAGAAGCAAATTCACAAGGCTTCCACAATATTTTGATTTAAAAAGAACCTTACAAAATTGTAGAAACTTAGTAAGCACTTTTTTCTACAACAAACATAAAATATATATAAGAATACTGAAAATACTCTGACAGCTTTATATGCTGAACATTTCATATCTATTTACTTGATAATAAAGGAAAAATCCATCTGGTATATTATGATTCACTGACCACTTATTGGTTCTTTAATGATGTAATGTATTTTAAATGTATATTTTAAAGTAATCTGTGTCTCTCTCTTATGTTTAAAAAATTCATTACAAGTCTTACTAATTTATCAGAAAAATTACAATGATATAAAAATTCTAGTAAATGATTCCTGATAAAAGTATATTAACTTATAATTAATGTTTATTAACTAAATAGTAAGATAAATATTTTTATGGTATAAGTCAATATATTAATGACAAAGTTGATGATTAGTAACTCTTAAGAAATTTGAAGATATGATATATATATTCGGATGATTACGAATTTAAATTTGATACATTTTTCAATCTAGTTCCTACTCAGAGCAATCATGGAAATGATATTAAAATCAAAACTGGGACGTAATGTCATCTATCATTGTAATTAACGAATGTCGTCGAGTTAGCATTAAGTTTTTGAGGAACAATGATGGGGCTAAACAGCGTTTAAAATTTAGACATTTTTAATATCATCTGAGAATGGGTTTCCAAAGAGTAATAATATATTTCTTCAAAAGTAACAGTTTTTAACATATATATAATTACTTTTCATGCGTTCTTATATAAATAAATAGATGAAATAAATATTTTTCAAAATCATGTTATTCTTTGCATTCTTTATCAACATTCAATTCATAATTTCATACATTTTATATAAATATGTTTAAAAATGGCAGGAAGGAAAAATACAAATATATTCCATATTCCGAATTTGTTTTCGTATACCCCTAATTATTCAGATATTCAATTATTCGTTACATGGGAAGCACAATTTCGATTTATAAAATTGTATATAAGAATAAAATATCAATTTAATGTTTTTAAGAAATTTGTTTCAAAAATATAAAATTTTAAAATATAAGTTATTTTTATTTTAAATTTTCATTTAATTTAAGTTATTAAATTTTAAAATTCAAGTTATTTTTAATTATTCTTATTTTTTTATAATCTTTTAGCTAATAATAAATTAATATTATTAGTTTAGCTCTTATTATAAAAATGGTTAATAAGAGTTATTAAACATTTATTACCTATTGTTTCATAGAATAAAGTAATCTACTTTTTCAGTAACTTGCTTAATTTTTTGATATACAATTTTCTTATAAAAGTTATTTCTTAGAGAAAAATAATTTATTTTGTTAATATTTTATCATGCAATTTACCACTGAACTAGAAAAAATATTTTTAAAAAATGCATGCATATACAATCATTGATGTATAAAAGAAAACATCTTACAGCATATAAATATAAATGTATTTGTGGAAAGAAATTATTAAGAAATTCAAATTTTATGATATAAAATCTTCTTATAAATATGGTTTCTTAGAGAAAAATAATTTATATTATTTAATTTTGTTATTCAAATATTTAAAGTTTTGTTTACTACTGAAATAGGAAGAATATTTTTAAAGAGTATACACATCTATATTTATTCATATATAAAAGTAAGCATCTTACGAAATGTAAATATAAACGTCTTTGTGGAAGTAAATTATTAGGAAGTTCAAATTCTTTTCAAAAATAAGAGTCAGTGTTGTTGAAGACATTTTATGAAAGAGAAATCTCTTTCTTCTTCAGTGTATTTATTTTTAATATGCCTATATGTACTCAGTATTAGAAATGTTTTGATACTTTCGCTTTTTTATTTCTTTGTTTGATAAACCATTGTTTAGGATAACAACTTTAATAAGATAGACCTGTTTGGCCAACTTGCTGGAAATGTTTTAGGAAAGTAGAAGCTTAAGCATTATTAGTATGTTTTCCTTACTCTTTTGTTCGAATATCATTCCAAAAGGAGGTTAAGAAGTAGCCTTAAAATCGAGAAATTCTTTCTTATCAAATAAAAGGCTTTTGTTGATTTGAATCATTACATAAAAAAAAATAGTTCGATATTGCATTTTCGAAACTAAACTCTACTATGTCATAAGAATGTAAACATTTTTCAAAACATTCTTAAGAAAAGCAATGGAGATTTTAGATCATTTATACCGTGAAGAATATTATTATTTAATTAGATGTTTTGAACTCTCATAACTTATAAAGAAATATCAAACATCCTGTTTTACAATCAGTTTTTCTGTTTATAATCCGTAAAACAAAATTATTTTATTTTCAATAAAATAAACATATTTTTAATCCAAACATGATTTTAATATTAGATATAAATTGAATAATGCCATAAAAATAGATATATTAATAATTAAAAAGTACAACTTCAAAATTAATATTTTAATAATAGTAACATAATATACGAATTAAAATACTAGCTACACAAAAAATAACTTTCGTTTATTACACTATTTAAATTAATTAATTTTAGATAAAAATTAATGTTACATTTATTAACAAATATGCTGCTGTTTCTCGTCCTTCTTTTCTATTGCCCAGATTCCTTTTAGAATGTAATCAGATTCAGCATTACAAGGTAAAGGCAATTGTTTACAGTGGGTGAACCATATTTCCCCTGAATGCAAACAAATATATATATATATAATATATATATATATATGTATATATATAATATATATATTATATATAATATGTAATATATATATATATTATATATATATATATATATATATATATATATATATATATATATATATATATATATATATATATATATGTATATATATAAATATATATATATAATCTCGGCTTTCAGTGATCAGATATTATAATAATGCGAGGAATATGAAGAATATTTGATTACATAATATCCAAGATTAAGTCACAATTATATACATTTCTATATTAGTGATATAATTAATTTTAATCCTATACAGATTTATAAATTTGTCATGAAATATTGCATTATATATGTAACATGAATAATTTAACCTTAAAAAAACACATCAATAATATGAAATTGTGTAACAAATTTTTTATAAATTTTAGAAAGAAATATTGATTTCAAGGAAATTACAATGGTATTAATTGAAATTTAAAAATAAAAGACAAAGACAAAAGGGAAATAAACTGAAATGTGTGTGTATGCTTTAGGGTAATAAAATCGGCCTAGGAAAATGCTAATGTATGTGCATGTAAACACACACTTTATTTTTTTTTTGAAAATCAGTTAATATAAATAATTATATATATAAAAACGCATAAAAGGAACATTTTATAGTGAATATTTTGTGATTTTATTTTTGTACATTATATCACATTTAATGACATTGCTGAGGAATATTTTTATAAATTATGAACTTCAACTGCATTTCGTGAGTACATTTATTATATTTATTTAAATGACACACATCATTATCAAATATTTTTTTATATTTGCCTGCATTAAAAAAACTCTAATATTTTTTAAAATGTTTGAATAAAATCTTCGGTATATATATATAAGAAATTTTAAGCATATATAAAAAAATGTAGTAGTTTATTTATCATATTATTAAATATATCCTTTAAAATATTTCATGTTTCTTGCATAAATTTTAAATAATTTATGTATGACCTAGTAATTTAAATTAAGACTTTTATTTTAATCTTCAAAAATTTATAATACTCGTTTACTCAGAATTTTTGATATTCTTAACAATTTTAAGATTTGAAAAAAGAAAACAATGCCATTGAAACGAAATGAATACGTTACCACTTTTTATACATAAAGTTGATTTGCATATTTTTCATTTTCTTAAGCATTATAACGTTTGTTTTTTTAACATGATTATCTAAGCGTAACGAAGTTTAAAGTAATATTTGCATGTAAAATCTGTTATCAGTAAAGGATAGAAACTTTTGAAAAAAATCATATTTTTAATTTTATCTTAAGTCACAATTGACCGCATTTTACATAAAGCCATTATTTCATAAGCTACACTTTACGCAAAAAATAATTAGTTTTAACTAAGCAATATTTTTGGCACGTAGATTAATAATTTATTCTGTACATTTAAAATCTAATAGATCAGTTAAAATGGTTTCTCTAATGTGAAACTTTCGTGCATATTTCTGCATTCATTATGAATTGTTGTAACTAAACCGAATTTGTAGTTGAATGGTTATGCCACTGACTTTCGGTTCAATAATTTATGGTTAGATGCGTACTTCACGTTTGGACATTTTCAGTCCAAACTTGCAGTACGCATCACTGCTTTTTAAGTTAATATTTTCTACCTATTTAGAATTCGTGTGATAGAAATTAACCCTTAAAAGAAATTCTTTCAATGTTGTTGTTGTTCTCGTGTGCCAGCTAAGCTTACAAATTGGGTTGCGGTGCTCCACTTTTCCAACTGAACCACATTTGGCGTGGTGTCCGACTTTTTCAATACACATACATGCCATAGGGATCCGTTTATGGGGTAGGCAACCATTTACACCTCATTCACACACAAGGAAAGGACAAAGAGAGGGTAAATACATCCAAGCCTGAACCGGGATTCAAACCCAGGACCTCTCTATCCGTAGTCAGGCACGCTGACAACTAGACAAGTTGGCCGGCAATTCTTTCAGTAAAAATCATATACAAAATAGTATCAAACTTTGAATTGTTTCGCGTATTTTTTAGCTCAACTTAGTATAATATGATACATAGAAATAATCACAATACCCATAATATGGTGTGCTCAAAGAAAATATATTAAAATTTAATCAATTTTCATTTTAAATAAGAAAACATATTAATTTTAATTAATCTATCTATGAGAATATTTCATTAATTCCAAATTTTGCTGTAGTGTTTCATTTCCCAAGAAATAAATAATGCTGGAAATCAAATAAAAACTGATTTTAGAATAATTTTCTTTTTAATAAATAAACTCTTGTCCATGTTTCACAGATATTCATTCAAAGTCTTTACTTTTAGTAAGGTTTGTTTCATTTGTTTATCACGTAGTTTTGTTTTGAATTAATTATTCGTTGTCATAGGATGTTTTTTTTTTGCATTATTTTATATAGTTTCCGTTTTTTCACCTTACGAATAATTTTACACTCGATTTCACATTCCTTTAAAGACATACTTTTATTATTTATGTAAGCTAAAAATATTTTTAACGATTATAAAAATAAATGATTTCATTGTCATTTATTTGCCTTCACAATATATAACTTGTAACTGAAATTATTTCAATCCTTAACATAGATATAACTTGTATTTCAAAGCTTTTTTTAGTTAATTTGGCACATAAATATAACAAAATATCGAAACATTTTTTAAATATTTGTTGTCTTAAAAATAAACTTTTGTTGCTTATACTCCATCTAAGAAAATACTTATTTATTTTTAAATTCTACTGCTTTGATTGCTGAAATTTATGAGCACAAATATTTACAAATGTATGTTTGCTATTTGCTAGAAAATAAAATTGTTTATGAATGTATTCTGACATAAATAAAAAAAGGAATGCATTATATTTGACCTATAAGTAAAAACTCGAGATATATTTTTATATATACATCACTTGAATTATATTTCATTTAAAAATATTTTCAAATTATTTTATAGGATTTTTGAGTTATCTTTAAACATTTGTAGAAGGTTTCAGAAAATTGCTTTTCATAATAATTTCGTTTCTTTCATACTTGTTTGGATTTTGCTAAATTATTTTATCATCAAAATACTCTGTAATGAGATTTAAGAAGAGCTTTAATGTTAATAGAATTTTGATCTCAGAAACCTTGATTTCTTTTTAAGAAAAAAATAGGAGAAAAATAAATATTAGTTTCATTTCTTTGAAACAGTTACTTTTGCTGTTAGTGTATAAAATGTTTTTTGAATATTTCTACGAATGTACTTCGGTTAGTCTCTCATATTATTAAAAATAATATTAGGTTGGAATACAAAAAAAGAAATTCTTCGGAAAACCAAAATAAATTTGTAAGACTCAAATATTTGCGTTTGGTATTTTTTTTCTTAAAACTATTTTCAAACATGTATCATGACCTAGATTCTGTAAAGTATCATTTCACATAATAAAAATAAGATTGTATTGAGAAAACCAGAAACTCCTGTACGCTATTCAAGGGAAGGTTTTTACCAACTGTTTTAATGAATTCCTTTTTCTAATCTGAAGTAGCTTATATTGATTTTCCTGATTAATGTATTCGAGTGAAGTTTATAAAATTGCAACTGTTTTCAGATGAAAAAAGAATTTAAACTTAGCATAAGAAGTTATAGAAAATATTATGCATGAAATGAAATCAGCAGATTAAATGGATACAAGCAATTTTTAATATTGTCAGTTTCTTGCTTAGTTGTAATATTAGTTCTATGATTTTATTACAGTTTTGGAGTTTTCTCAATTATTCAATTAGTTTAACAACATTTAGCAACAGGTACTTTTAATTTCTTCAGCATATATTTATCATGTTGGAACACACAATTGCAGTTTTTGAGATTATTCATTAATTTGTATTGCGATTTGTTTGTTACCTAATGATCCATTATTGTACTCGTGGGCTAATGAAACTGTGTAAAGTTGAATCCTAACCATTACTAATATCTAGTCTCTAAGTAGGAATCCAATTCTTGAACTATTGAATCGAAGACTACTGCCCAAACCGTTTGCTTATATTGAGTGCCTATATGAATAACTGGTCAAGACTCTATTATGAGTTGTGTCTTGTTATAAATAAATCATCCATGCACATTTCAATAATATGAACAATTTATAACTCATTGAATGCACAAATACTTTTTAAATAGATAAGTATATCCATCCATTCATCCAAATGATGTTTGTCCCATTCATAAAAATATTGGATAAAAACTCTTTCTACATCACTTGTACTCTAAATACTAAATATAATTCTTTAGAAAGGATTATTACCAAGACTATTTCAGACTTTGAACCCAACAATTCTGTGGTATGACTATTAATGTAGACGGCACCAGATCTTACAAATCATGTAGGAATTGTAATGATGATTAGCTCATCCTGGAAATATGTTTAACTGCGAGGCCATCATAAGAAGTTTACAGGCTATTTATGAATTTTCTTTAAATGGAAATCTCTATAATGATAATGTACACATTGTCAAGGCCGTGATTTTTGCACTTGAAATTATTTAACTTGACTTCATATGGATGCGACGCCAACCAACCAACCATATACTTTCTTAATATTCCAAAGCATTTAGTAACATTTATGAGCATAAAAATGCAGTTACAATATCTGTTTAGTTTTGTCACGCATGTCTTATTCCATTTTGCTTTTAATGCAATTATTTCAATTATATTTATTCTTAGCACTAGTTGCTACATATTATAATGATTAATACGATTTTGAAGTTAAAGAAACCTACATTTTGAATCCGATATTTTAATATCAAAATTTCCCCAATACCACACAATTGTATTAAAGTACCACATAAAAGTAAATATTGTTAAAATAGTATATAAATTAATTTCATAATAAAATATATATAATGCATTATGAATAAAATAAATTGCATCATTGTGTGTGTGTGATCTATTGTGTAATATTTTGTTTCATTTATGTTCTTGTACAAATTGAAATGACAAAACATTTAAGATTCACTTTAAGCAGTAAAAACATATGCATTTTTAACGTCCATAACTAATTTGTAAATTCTCTAAAATATTTGATTTATATAAATACCGATAAAATGCATAGATATTTTTATAAGTTGAACTTGAAAACTTTTAAACGGAATCTAAAACAAATAAATATCATTAAAATACATGAACTGCCAAAACAAATAGGCTTTGCATTACTTAACTTTTTATTATACTTATAAATCTATCAAAGCAACTGATCCAATTCTAATATAAAAAAATCATTATGCATTCAAATATGTTCCTAAATATATATGTTGACAGAAATCTAATAATTTATTGAAATATAAAGAAACAAGACAATTAGTCTATCAAATATTTTTCAATATAAATCTCAAAACGTATCATAAAATTTGAAATATAGCTTTTTCAAAATAAATAATATTAATTAGCTCAAAAATATAATTTAGAGCAGCTTTCAATTTTTAAATTGAAAATTCTTATTTATAAGAGTCTTAGATTGGAAAGGAATATAAAAATAAAAAAAAGTTTGATTACACACACAAATGATAATTTTCTCATAGATATATTTTTAATAAATATAGATTGTTTATAGAAGGAATGGCGAAACTTTTTTGATGTCCATACCACAAAGTCATAAAAATTCTTTCTTAAATAGGTAACGTGCCCCAATAAAATTTCATTCGAAATGTAAGCGTGGTGAAACGAAATGTAAGTATATTTTAATAAGTAAACAAAAACAATTATTCTTTAATTAATTTTTTATTAATCAATGTTTTGCGAAACGAAATTTGCTAGAAACACAAATTTCACGTTAAAAACGATTGTTTTTAATGTGGTTTTTGTTGCAGTTTAAAATTTTGCTGCAGAGAATTTAATTAAAAAAATAGAGCTTCACATGCCCATGATGAAAATATTGATAAAATTGCCTGTGATAATATTTTTAAACAATTAAACGTGTCAGGAATTGAATTCCATGTAGTTAGGGTTTCATCTTTTGTATTATTTGATTTTATAGAACACTTGATTACTTTCAATAATTTCTAAATCATTACTTAAATCAACAAATTTTTGGTTCCATATGGTGTTTGGTTGAAATTCAACTAATTCCATTTCTTATTCATTAAAATTTAACTATTTAAGGACATTTAAATTTAATTTTTCAAATGGTATTTATCAGGATATAAAATAAATTTTAAAGTTTCTTCAAATTCTTTAAACTGCGTAAATCTTATAGAAAATTCCTGAATCAGGGATTGAATTACCATTGAAAACTCTTTCGTTAATGACTCTTTATTTGGCTTTTCGTGACATTCACTTTCAGATTTTTTTTTTTTTTTTTTGGTATTTGGAAAATATTATATGAATTCGAAGGTCTATCATGATTAAAAATCTGTAATTTCACTAAAAACACTTTGATTAATTCAAACATTGCAATGACTGTTTTATTATCACTTTGAAGTTTTATACTTAATCTATATCCAATAATTCATTATGCTGGTCAATAACGTTCTCATTACTTAAAAATAACCTTTTTTCCACAAAACAACCAACAAATCTTTGCAAAACATTTCCGCGGCGAAACTAGCGTACATTACTTTATAAAAGTAAGCTATAGTACAACGAGTTTACTTCGTTTAATTCTTGAAGTTTTGTGTTATTTAATGCTCATACTGATATAAAATTGACTAATATTCTACAAAACTCAAAATATCAAATATTTTTAACCTGTTTTGGCACATAACGCTTGTCGGTGAATAATACATTGAAATTCAAGAATTGTGTGTTCAATACGTTTTATGAATAAATTTATAAATCCATTTTCCCGTTCAGTTAAACTGGGGGCACAATCAGTTGTAACTGACATAATTTTACAAGGGCATATTTCTCTTTTTTCCAATGCGTCTATATCTAATTTACAAATGTCTAATCTTTTGTTGTTGTTTTTAATGTTGATAAACTTATATTAACTCTTCTTTAATATCGTTTTGAACAAAATAACGTACAAAAATTACTAAGCAAGCAGAGCCTGTTACGTCGGTAAACTCGTCAATCAAATAGATATAAAATCGCAAGACTTTACATGAATATTTTGTAGAAAATTTACATTTTCCGCCATACCCAAAATTCTCTCTTTGACTGTATTCCTAGCTATGGGCATATCTTTAATTTTTTGGATAAATTTTTTCTTTGTTCTCGAAATCATTGAATGAGAATGGTACACATTGCAACCAAGCATCCTTTAAAAATTCGCTTTCATTAAACAGTTTCTCGTATTGAGCAATAGTTTTTGAAACTTGATAACTAGCAGCAGTGGTGTTTGATTGAATACATTTCAATATATTTCATGAAAGAAGTCGTTTCAGCATTTTTATTTTTTAAGGCATGTAATATGTACTCCGTTTGCTCTTCTACATTTTGATTGAAAAGAAATTTACAGTTGGTTTCAGAATGCTACTTTACTTAAGATGTTCTACAGACTGCAATTTTAAAACATAAAATACAAATTGCTTTATTGTCCTTTTCAATCATATTGTATCTATCGGCCCACCAAGCTCGAAAATTTCTGCTACTACACGTTTCGGATAATTTTGATTTCTTCATTTTTCAAGGCATAATAAGAAATTCTAAAAAAAATATATATTTTGATAATATTATAATAAAATAAATAGTTTATTTTGCATTCGTTTGCAAGAACATATTTCATCACTCATATTAAAGTACTAAAAATATTACCAACACAAGAAAATAATAAATAATATATTAATTCAAGGTAATTTTAGTAATTACTTCTATATTTTACACTGATTTGATGATAAATAACTTCTCTTAATATAAAATATTTTATTATTCAAAAATAAGCAAAATAAATTATAAATTTAGTAACTTCTAATACCTTAAGGTTGTGACAGATTAAAACTTCAGTCGTGAACGCAATATGTTCTTGCAAACAAATGCAGAATATAAAATATGAAATGCTATGTAAAACATTTACCTAAAATTAGCGCTATATCTATTTAATATAAACGGCTATATTTTTAACAAGTCACTGAAGTTTCAAAGACGATGGTTTACTCAAAATGACTAATGCAGTTTGTCGTCTGATTCAGACACTGCGACTGCAATAACATTAGTAGGCGAAACGGGATACGTAAAAAAATTTTATCTGATGAGCATCTTTATATACTTTGAGAGAACTCATGCGATATTTTAATAATAAAATGCATAATTTGACGATTCTAGTTAACATACTAAGACAGGTATTTAATACTACAAATTTATGAACTGATTCATATGGAGAAAAAGTGCATCTTCTGTAGTCAGACTGGAGCACCATGAGGAAGAAGACTGTCTTGGCTCCATGCCTGTTAGTGTTAGCTGGGAATTATGGAGTGGCCTTTCCGCCTTGGGTGACCCTACCAGGAGTAAAAACTCCCGACGTACTTCTCCCACTCCTCCCAGGAACACTCCCTTGCTACGGTGAGGCCACTAACAGGACTAAGGAGGCCAAGTCACAATAAACTCAACAATGATGGCCAATGCAATCTCACGTCAAGTTACCTAAGCAACTGGATTCCATTCCAAAGATTAAAGAAGCACAGCCACTTCAGTTTGGTTAACTCACTACACTTAATTGAGAACAATGTCGAACCACATGCGGATGGGTCAGATGGGTTCACTGCGGTCTGAACCCATCTGAGGCTCTTTCCAATGTTCATTTCAATTACGAACTGTCTTCGGCAGTCATCAAGGGGGATTGTCTACCTGAATTGCTAAAAATACTAGCCTTGGAAATCATTAATAATATACCACCAAATGACATAAAAATCTATTCTGATGGCCGCAAAATAAGTCACCAAACTAGCAGCGGAATTTCCTCATCGAGACTCCTCATGACAAACTCTCTCTTAGTCAACGTAATCCCGACTTCTGTTCGGTTTTTCGTAGCGAACTAATAGCCATCAACATCGGATTGGAATCCATCATGAGTGAAACTAATTATAGTGATGTCTGGATATTAACCGATAGCCGTAGTTCAATTCAACATCTACAAAATTTTACCTGCTTGGGAGACTAAACTAGCCTTTCTATTCTACACAATCTTAAAATTGCCTCCCTTCGGCATAATATCTATTTTCAATGGATCCCATCTCACGTGGATATTGGAGGCAATGAAATAGCAGACACTTTAGCAAAGGAGACTCAGGTCATCCTGCTCCTTCTTCCACACTTACCTACCTTGAACTCTTTCCCCTGAGAAAAACCCAGCTTAAAACCGATTGGCAGGTACCTTTGACTCACTACTTCTACAATGGTAGAAAGCCGAGACTTTCTCTGGCTCTTTCCTGTGATAGGAAATCCAGCACTTGCCTTGCACGTCTCGCCTCTGGCCACCTGAAATGCCTCACTTTTGTAGCGGGTAACAAGACCTTCCTCCCCTGTCCTAAATGTCATGGACACCAAGCTTCTCCTGAGCATATCCTGAGTTGTATGAATATACTATGGGACGACATCTACACTTCTCCCTTCCTTGTCATCGATTTCCTGTCAATAGATGGATTCCGAGAATTGATCCGAGTCCGTTGGATTCTTGGATATAAGCAACAACAACAACAACTACTACAAATTTATATCATAAATTATAACTTAAATGTAGATTAATAGTTTTTAATTCATTTCTGTCAAAAAAGAAAACTTATAAAAATAATTTTGTTTTTGTTCATGCTATCGAAATTTTTAAATGAGCCACTTGTGGCACACGTGCCATTGGTTTGCAATCTCTGTCAGTAGTAAAAACTTGTATTATTTGGAATATTAAATTACTTTTTCTGTAATTTAATATTCCAAATAATACAAGTTTTACAGGTAATAAAAATTGTAATGACTTCACATAATCTCTTAAATAAGGCAATTTACAAAGTAACTTTATTCCTGATACTATAAATTACTGTTTTATTCATGAAATCTTAAATATGAAACTGTTTCCTTTAAAAAGCGTATACTTGAATAGTGTTTAAAATTTAGTAAAATTAAACTTAACTATAATCAACATAAGTTGAAACTTATTCATTTAAAAGTAAGTAGAAAACCGCAGCTGGATACAAAAATAAAGTAATTTTAAAACGATTTGATTGCAGTTCGTTGCAACAATTATCTAAATTGTATATTTTTTATAAATTCTATCCTTCAAACAGATAATATAATCTAAAAGAAAATTAACTATGAACAATTTCAAAAAACAATTACTTTTTACATTTAGTTTTTACATTCAAATGTAGCTCCGACATTAATGACCTAAAAATTTATAAAAATTATTTTTTTTTTTCATGAATGAAGATTTAGTCTAAACAATAATTATCAAAATGTTTGTTATTATTTCTGAGAGAGAGAGAGAGAGAGATAAAATAAATATATAACCATTTACTATAGACCTAAAACTACTAGTAGACACCATTTGTAATGAAAGTAATATTCATTTATTGCGTCTTATTAAATGATATATTATGAAAGATTGTATGAATTTTACGTCACACGCACACAAATACATTCAAGTTTAAAAACAAATTTCCAATTTTAACCAATAAACTAGTAGAGAAATTAAAATTGTATTTACATATATTATGTCGACCGCCCTGTCTAGTGATCAGATTGCCTCACTACAGATAGAGAGGTCCTGGGTTCGAAACCCAGTTCGGGCATGGATGTACTTTCTTTCTCTATCTATTCTGTCTTTGTCCTTTCTGTGTGTGAATGAGGCGTGAATGGTTGCTTACCCTATAAACGGGTCCCTATGGCATGTGTGTACTGAAGCAGTCTGACTTGACGCCAAATATGGTTCAGTGTGAAAAAAGTGGAGCAGCCCACCCTATATTGTCAGCCTAGCTGGCACAAAACAAAAAAAAATCATATATTCTAATTTCAGTCTTGTGTAATTTGTTTCAAAATCAGACGCCTTAAATTATAATAAATATCAAAATCTATTTACATAATTTAACCCAATGAAATATTTCAATATTAGACATATTATTAAGTTTATATCCTGTTTCTCTAACGAGACATTAGTAGTTTTATTGTAATAAATAAAAATCTAAGATATGCATATGAAAAAAATAATTGCTTAAAAATCTGTTTTTTTAATAAAGAATAAACACGTCGCATTCTATAATTATAATTATTAGTAAATATAATATTGCGTGTTTTAGACATGCGGCTGGAACACGTTACATACCCCATAGTCGCATTGTCGCCTCCGTGGTTTCTGTCATTCAAGGTCAAGTATTTAGACATCATCTGCTTTGTCACTCATTTTGAAATACAAGGAATTCCAACGAAAAATTTCTGTCTATCTGGTTGAGTGCAATTCTTGGATGGGTACAAGAGAGAATGCTCGTGTATTTACAATTGTTATATTGTAACTATTCTTTTAATAAAACAGAGTTTTAATATCATAAAAGTATATAAACATAATAATATCTAAGACAAAAATAGATAATATTTATTAGATACAGAATTTTTATAACTATTGTACAAAAAATTAAGTAGTTGTTAATTGCTAAAATACGAAACATAAATTTTATACGCATTTGTAGTAGTAAACACAAAAAAAAAAACACTTAAAACAAATGTGCATTTGCAGAGTTAGATTTACAATTTTTACCACTGAAATAAAACTACTTTAGAAAAATAAATGCTAATGAAAGGACATTTTCTCCTAATCTAGTTGTATTCCTATTTTATTTCTTTTGTATCTCGTTCCCACCATTTATCTTTTTCTCGCCAGAAAACAATGTTGTTTTTTATAAGAACAGATTTTCTCTAAGCCGTTACGCCTTCAAACATCTTTTTTTATAAGATATTTATGGGGTTTAGCTTTAGTTTTGCTATCTTGTAAAATTTTTTTGAATCAAGAAAGTAATATAGGCAAATGTAAGCAATGGAAGATTAAAAGAATTGTTTTAGTTCCAAAGAGAACAAAACTTCAAACTGTTTTGCTAGAAAGGCATTTTCCTCATGAATGGAAATAGATAAATAGAAATATATTGCAAAAAATATTTTGTGATTATTGATTAGTTGAGAATTTAATTCGTATTGAAATTATTTTTCAAATATTATCTATTAAGAAAATATTATAATCGGTTAATTTCCATATATATATATATATATATATATATATATATATATATATATATATAAATGTTCCTCCCAAAGTATAAAAAGTATAATGATTCATTTGAAATTATTGTATTCTTAAAATGCATAAAATACAATTCTGATGAATAAACTAGATTACTAAATTTACTTTGCTTTGGAAGGAGAAGAGCGAAAATATTTTCGTATTTGCGCCACTTTTTAACGTATCTCAATATAAATAAGCCTTCGTGATTTCTTACTCTAAGCATTGTCTAAAATTTGTATTTTTTAGCGCATAATAAAATATACTGTTTATAAAATTACTTATATTTATTTTATAATTATAATTTAACAAAAATTTATCAAACTATCATGATTCCAATTTTAATTAAGAAACATCAGATAAGAAGTTTAGAAGTTGTTATAGTAATTAATGCATATTACATTTTTAAATTTGATGTAATCTGTTTTAAAATTAAGTGAACATAAATAGCATTAAAGTTTAAAGAGTATTTTCAAAACTTGTTTAGTAGAGATTAATATAAAATGCAAAACACTTCAATAAACCATTTTATAACTAGATTTACTTTAACATTTAAATCATGTATTGCCATTGAAATATGTATAACAACTGAAGCATGCACATGAGAAGAATATTGCTAAAAGGGCTATTTTTTAAAAAGCGTGAATAAACGCGATATAGTTTTTAATTACAAAGTTTTGCAAGCATTATTATGTTGTTATAGTGTAACCATTATATTTGTAGCATATAACAATGTATAAGCGTACGTGCATTAAAATTGTATAGTTACTAAAAAATAATCCTTTGTTAATTGCTACATAAAATACAAACTTCATGATATTTATTGGGAGATATATAAGGAACAAAATGCTTGGCAAAATGGTGCATTTTCGTTGTTTGATTTACAACACTCACTGTTGAAATAAAACAGCTTTCCCAACGAAATGCTAATGGTAATACTTCTAATCTAATAGACGTTTTCTTTTGTACTTTGTTCTCTTATGTCACCTTATCTTTTTTTCATTTATCTTTTTGTCACCAGTGAATGTCTTTTTTGTACTACGTTGTAAAGCCCATAAACATCCTTTTCATAAAAACTTCATTTGGTTTATTCATAGTTTTGCTACTTTTTAAAAATGCTTAAGAACCATTTAAGGAGTTAGACAGCATAAAGAATTGAGTAAAGCGTTTGAATATAAAGAATAAAATTCAAGATATTTACTTGATAGAAAGAATGTTTTCTCTCAAGAAAAAAAATACGCAGAGAATAAAATTATTTGTTAATATAATATATGGTTCTGAATCACGAAAAACAAAATATTATACATTCAAAATGAATCTACCTTCTCGCGGTAAGCCCTGGGTGACGCTAAATGATCTACAAATTTTGCATTATGCGTGATGGTAGCAAATGGACATGATCCATTTGAGTCATTGACTGGCAACTGAATTCGGGACACTTTTGTGAGACATACTGAAGAACTCCGCGCAAGATAAGCGATTTGTAGATTTACTATGGTTTCAGTTTTGTTATCTAAGTTCCTGTTACCTTTGCATTCTTGGTTCTAGTTTTGATGCTTGTTATTCTGACTACAGTTGTTTTTCTATGAAAGACCTGACATACTGGCAAAGCAAGCTGCTAAGGCATGCTCAAACACACAAAAGAATTTAATTAAAATGGGCCCAAATCATACTTGATTTCTAAATTTGCAACAATTTACTAATGAACTTGCAACAAAAGTGGAATGAGGTAGAACATGGTAGATGGACATACCATTTTAAGCTCTCTGTCTCTCTCAATTTCCTAGTCAAGAACCACAACGAAACACATTTTCTTTCTGCAGCTACTCTAACACCGGTGTACCTCAATAAAAGTGTTATGGTTTCAAGTAGTGCTTGTTAATGCGGTCAGGTTGCGACCATTGTACATTACGTTTCCGGATGTGATTTTACAAATAACTGGCCCCTAAAAGCGCCTAAAAACTTGGTTGAACTTACTCCATTTCTCCACTATGCTAGCGAAACTCCTTCTCTTCTTAATAATATACAGAGTGTTACATCCTTTATCTATGAAAAAGGACCCAAACCTTGTAAGGATAATACCATAATTGGGCAGTGAATATCATCATAAAAATAATTTGGTAAGGGATGTATTACATGTTGGAGCTGTATCTGATTAATATCAGATTTATTTATTTCGATTCAGTTAGTAATATGCGTGTAGTCCAAACCCGTTAATCTTAGGTACCGTTAGAGGTTTACCCGCACCGCTATTAATGTACATACATTCATAATTTCCTGGGGGAAATAAGAAAAAACATTCAAAATAAATATATATTGTGATTATTTAAAAAATTAATGTGTATATATATATATATATATATATATATATATATATATATATATATATATATATATATATAGATATATATATATATATATAGATATATATATATATATATAATATATATATATATATATATATATATATATATATATATATATATATATATATATATATATATATATATATATATATATATATAATATATATATAAGTATATATATACAAGTAAAATGATTAAGAACGCTTAAAGGAATAAGTAATATATCAACCTTTCCAAAAATGACAAAAAAAGAAGACATAAATTTAAAATAAATAATTTTCTTAAATGGTATCCTAATGTTTATTTTAATATGAAAATTTAATTAATTTATTTAAGAAAACTGATCTTAAATACATTTATCTTTTTTATTGCATTTTTAAAGATTATTTATGTTTCATTAATCGAGGTTGATATATTACTAATGAAGATGTGTTAATAATGTGAAATAAATTTGATGAGAATAATACATAGAAATGTTTAATAAAAAATAAATTTTAAGTACAATTTTTTTGTAACATATTATTCAGATTACCTGATCATTATTTTAATCTTTAAAGTGTTTAATTGAAAGTGATATCTGAACTATTCAATCACCTCCTATTTGTTCAACATTTCACAATTAAATTTTTGCATGGTTGCATAACTTTACAATAACTTTGAAAATTCATTTAAATGTACTAGACATTTGAATTATTTCTTGTATGCAAAATATCATACAAAAAATTCTATTTTAACTATATATAGTTATTTAAAAACAATGAGTGTAATTTATAATATATATGTATCTCGTTGAAAAGATAATTATGTCAATAAAAAAGGGAAATTTGGAAATATCCTTAAAAATAAATTACATATTATAGAAAACTATTAGTTAATTTTTCTTCCACTTTATTATAAAATAGTTCTTTTAGAAATACTATTGTTAAGTGCATAAAATAAAATTCCGAAGAATGAAGACAGGTTGGAAAATCTAATAACTAACTGTTTACAATGTTTAACTAATTGCTTACAACGTTTAACTAATTGTTTACAACGTTTAACTAACTGTTTGCAAAGTTTAACTGTTTACAACGTTTAACTAATTGTTTACAACGTTTAACTAACTGCTTACAACGTTTAACTAACTGTTTAAAAAGGCGATAGTATTTCTGCGTATTTATTTTCTCTACTGTGTACTTATCTCAATATATGTTTCTTTTCCTTATTTATTATTCAGTGCACGTCTGCATTTTTTTTGTGTCGTAATGTAGTCTTTACCTCTTAAAATTGCATAGCATTAACTATTTGTAAATTATTATAACAATTTAATAAGAATAATCAAATTATGAAGAAAATTAATTCAAAATTGATTATTTAATGTCTAGAGAGAAAAAAGTTAATTTATTCGTAAATGAAGCTTCAGTTTAACGAATCATGTGCAATTTAATATTTAATTTTTCCTTTGTAGTAGTTTCTCATAACTGGTGGGAAAAAATTAAATATAATATTAAATTTAAACTTAAACTAATACCTTTTTATCAAAGTATGTAAATGCGGTAAAGTGGAACGTAAATAAATAAGTGACAAAATGGTAATGTTAGGAATAAATTTTTTAACCATAAAACATTGAGACAATTATTTTAAAGTAACTAAAATAAATGATGTTCAAATGTGTAATTTTGTAAAAAATTACTCATTATTTTTTATATTTGACTCGTTATCAATTGATTAAAGGCCTACTGCTGCTGTAAAATATTTTATCGTCCACTGTATAAAAACATTTCAAATGCATACTAAATAAGTAGCGACCTGCATTCATTTGTTTAAAGGAGGTATTTTGTGTCGTACTGGGTGCTTGAATTTTTCAACCACAAAAAAACTCAAGATCATACAGCAAGAGCCATTTAGACAGAAGGCAGAAATGAAATATCTATCTCTCTTTGATCAACTATGGCTTCGATCAAACTCATTTTTTTTTTTCGTTATGCAGAGCAGAAATTCACCCTAGTACCTAGTGAGACCAAGAGTTTGTGTCTTTAAAAACACAATGTTTAATAAAAAAATAAAAAAAACTATATCATAAATAAGTATGAAAGGCATTGAATTTTTTTTTGATTTATCGCTTATTAACAGTAATTAACAAAGACCATTCATTATTTCTTATAAAATTAATTTACAATTATTTATAAAGAACAAGTAAAAAATGAAATATTATCTTTTCTACTTCTTAGTGAATAATATATTTGAAACTAATATATGTGAACTTTTTTTATATTTAACTAATAGAACTAATTTAAAAATTGAAACAGCGGAGAAGTTGTACAAATTTCGTTACATTTATTTAATAAAATACTAGCACTTAAACCTAACATAACTTGTTCCCAATCTCTGATCAACAGTATATAATATAATAGATGCCAAAAATATATTCAAAGCTTTTATTTTGTTTAATTTAGTATTACATACAAAATATTTAATTGAAACAACTTTTAAAGGAGTATAATCTAAAATTCATGTGAAATTTATAATGATATAATGCTTGGTTAAATGCAACTAACAACATTTCATTTACAAAAACGCGTTTCTTAGCAAAAAGATTTTTGTACAGTATTAGTAAAAAAAAAAATGAAACATTTTGGTGTTTGATAAAAAACAATTACATAATTTATAGTGGGAACCCTAACATTGGCACAAAAATTGTTGTCTGTAACACAACAACATTCAGAAACAAAAATGCTAATGAAAGTGCAATTTGTTTTGATTTGATTGTCTTTTTATTTTATCTATAATTGCATTCACTGCTTATTCTATTTATATTTTTATAGAAATCAAACAGTTGAGTTTCTTAAACAGAAGCTCTCATTTTACTCTAAGATGTAACACCCACACACAAATGTTTTTTTAGCAACAATTTTTTAGCCTAAGTTTTGAGATCATTTAAAATCAGAATAATAATGTAAGGATTTAAACATAATACAATTTCAGCAGAAACATTTTATTAGAGAAAATAAAAAGCCTATTATATCTTGCTAATAGGAACTTTTCTGAAAAGACTGAGTAAATTTCTACACAGGGAAAAATGTTTATTTTTAGTGTGTTATATCTGATTGTACATCGTGTTGAATAAAATGAACACATTCAAAAATAATATATTTTATGATTATTTGAGTAATTAATAATTAGCACTGAAGGAAGAGAATGAGCTTAATATTACTTAATTGATATAATAATTTAGTAATTAAACATAAATAAAAATATATTTTGTTAAATAATATATTTTGAAAAGTTTAAAAATGTACTGAAATAAACAAGCTGTTTTTCAAAAAATTTCAAAAATATTAACAGTAATATTTTTATTCTGTGAATAATAAAAGAAAAGTAATTTAGAGTCAGTGAAGCTATTAATAGTGCAGGAAGTAAGTATTCAAGAATATTTAATTAAAATAAGTATGGAAAAATTAAATATGAATATTTAATTAAAACAACTGGAAGCTTAATGTAAATTTGTCAAGATTATAAGATATATATTATTATAAATTGGTTTTATTGCAGTCATTGTGTCTCAATGATTACAATAAAACGAATTTATAATAAAATGTTTTTCATAATCTTGACAAATTTATCTGTAATCAGTCTGAATGATTACTTAACCATACAGAATTGAAGCAAAATTAATTAATTAATTATACTTTTAAATTTGTAGTGATATTTATCTCTATTGTATATTTTATTATCATTATCCATAAAATTCAAAATATTAATTTTTGTAATGAAACATTATTTGTGATAAAGTAAACAAAATTCTTACAAATTTAAAAATTTATAGAAATTTATATTTGTTTGTCTGAATTCCACAATCACATTCATAAATTTTTAATAAACTTTTACATGGGAATGCTGTTACTTCGAATATCGAACATTCCAATATAACGAATTATTTTCAAAATTAAAATTTATTTCCTGCGTAGTTATGAAATTTCTTAGAATATATTTAACTTACATTAAACTTGGAATATTGGAGAATTTTGCGCTTGATTATAAATTAATTTTGTAACTCGTTTTTCCTGTATAATAGCATCCAATTTATTAATATTATGTTAGAGAAATGCGTCTTATGATTGTACTGCAAATAAAGTTTTTATTGATCAGAAGAAGAGCTGTTCCTTTGTTTTATTTAAAATTTTTACTTTACTTTTTCCTTAGAACATTTACATAAGGAAAAATATTTGTTGTTAAAATTTCATTCGATTTAAAAATCATCCCAAATTAAATGATTAACTTATAACATTAAAATTTTGTACATTTTCTTAATTTATAGAAAATTTACAATTTCTAATAATAATCTAGATTGTAGCTTCAAATTGAGTAATGAATAACTTAATATTTTTGTCTGCACGTTATATGTTAAACTGCATCCTGACCAAAATTTCTTCATTGAACTTTCGTTATATATATATATATATATATATATATATATATATATAGTTACACTTATTGATTATTCATAGATATATATTAATTAAATGTATTATAATCTTTTACTAAAATTTTTTCATAACATTTATAAAAAATGCTTTCTAAACTTTATTTTCATTACTAATTATTCATCGGGGAATTGCTGGAGAAAGTAGGTAACTCATACGTGTTAGGAAACCTTAAATAGGTACTCATTAGAGGTAAGTAATTAAGTTATAATGCAAACACACAAAAGGTAATTATAATGAAAGCAATTAAGTAATTAACTTATGATTAATGAAGTTAAAGAATTGTATTGCCTGATTTAGAAATAATATTCAAACTGATTTGATCTAGAGAAACCGCACCATTTTAAAAATAAATAATAGCGTACCCCAATTTTATCGATTGAAATATGCAACTTTATGATATTTACTATTTGGTAAAAATTGTTTTTTTTTTCTTCAATAGATTGTTTTTAATTATTGTTAACAAAGTTTTCAGATCACTTCACCTAAAATTATGGTTATGAAATCTTAATACAAACTTATTCTTTTACAAAACAATATTCAAATATATAAAGCAAAATATTTTGTATGGAGTACATAAAATTCATTAAAATTTAATGATTATATATATTTTTATCAGAATGCGGTAGAATTTAGCTTTGTAGTTTGTTAATGTTAATGGGCTGAAAAACTCATTAAAAAGATTAATTATACTTAAATCATGCGAGTCTGTAAAAAGACATCACATTCTCATTCGTAATAAAATGTTACACATATAATTAGAAAGAAAATGGATTTAGTTTTTTCTAAATGCGAGATTTAATTATAGTTTTATCTTTGATACAAACCATTAAGCAAATCAGCTAGTTACATTAGATAAGAAAAAATGGCAATTTCATATTCTTTTGAAGAAATTTTTGCATGTTGACTAAGATACATTCATATTCTACGTTGTAATATGAATATTATTATCCAAAGTACTATATTGAAATACTATCCAAAGTAAAACTTTCCAAACAAGTAAAGATTTCCAAAACAAGGGTGTAAGTAAAACTATATGCTACAGTTGATAAAATTTACCCAAAGCACAAAAAATGCAATAAAGATAATTAATTTAGCAATGTACTCATGAACTTTTTTACAATAAAATATGTGAATTATATCATTATTTAAATTCTAACTTAATGATTTTTAAATTTGAAAACAAATTCCATATTTATAACAGAGCTCATTTGTTTGTTTTTAATTTAAAATACAGATGCTATTACAATTTATTAAAATCATAAACAATTTTCTAAACATTTTTAAGGTATGTTTCACAGATTTCCTTTACCAAAAACTTCTGTACTACGCATTCATTACGAACAATTACAGTGAAATATTTTCATAATTTCATCATTTGTCCCAAGTGTTGTCTACAATAATATTCGACTTATATCAATTGAGATTTCTTTTATTGAGTAATAACATAGTTTGATTAATTTTGTTCTTACTTTTTTAAACATAATTTTATTTAAATTATAGTTACATGTATTTTTGTTAACTTTCATTCATGTAATATATATATTAAAGTTTAATATTTTATTATGTATTCAGGTAAGCAAATTAAAGTTCAAAATAAAAATAGTCTCTATTTTATGATTTAGTTTTACTATTCTACTAACTGTATTTAACCTATTTAAAAACTAAATTTGTCATAAAATTAATGTAGGAATGGAATTTATCTTTCTTTTTCGCATAAATGATCAATTTTAAATTCAAATGTTTTCTTTTATTTTATATAGGAATATCTCTTATTCTTGAAACAATTCGCATAAAAAGTACAATCATATTAGACATATTTTTCAAAAAACATAATTCAAAAAAATAATATTGATTTATGATTTGTTTTGAATTTATATATGTATATTAGAAGTTAAATCAGAATGTATGAATACCTTAAATTTTTCTCAAAGTTCATTAAATTTGCGGAATAAGAGAATCAAAAATATACCTTTATTTCAACTAATAATAGAGAATTATGAAGAAAACTGTAAATATTACAACCGCATTGTAATTTGAATCTAAATTATCTAAATAAGCAATAGCTTATTGAACTAAATAAGCAATAGCTTATTGAACTAAATAAGCAGTAACTTATTGAAATATTGCTTTAAAGAAAATGTATTATATTCTTAATATTTAAAAGCTTTCAAAAGATTAGAAACCAGAAAATGATTGATTGTTTTTAATAAAAATTTTAAAAGTATTTCTATAAGATAATAATTTAAATATGATGCTTATAATGAATTTCAATATAAATTTTAAAATAATTTTATGAATTTTTATCCCATGACCTCAAGCTCAATTTAAGAATTGATTAATAAAATCTTACATCCGTAACCATTACTACCATCCAGAAAGCAATCTAACTCTTAATTCCAATTTTAATGTAAGAATAACAATTTAAATATAATTTTTAAAAAATGTTAAAAAATGGATTTTAATTTTTTAAATTTTTATTCTTCAAACCTCAAGTAAGTACAATCTATAACAAACATCAATCAAAAAAATTTATTAATCAGTTCTGAAGGTATGATAAAGGGAAAAAATTAAGGAAAGATAGTAACAAAAAATATATAATTTTGTTTCTCCTTTATAAAAAATGCCAAAGTGCCTCAAATATATTGCTGTTTCAGTAAATATTTAAGAGCAGAATGATATTTTCTACGTTTGAATGATAAACCAACAAAAACGCAGTTAAAAATTAACCATAATTTCCACAAAGATGAGATAACGTAATTAATGATTTAAGACAACTGTAGGTAACAGCAAACAAATGCTAAATCATATATATATATATATATATATATATATATATATATATATATATATATATATATATATATATATATATATATATATATATATATATATATACGAGGGTCAATCTGAAATATGTGAGATAAATCTAGGTTTTTAAAGTTATACTCACAAAATTTTAGGTTACTTCAAAGTAGTCTCCTCCAACATCAATGCACATTTGTAGACGAATTTTCCACAGATTAAATGTCTAAAGCCATTCATTTCTTGGATTCGATGAAAAAATGCATTTATAGCCACATCAATCTATACTTCTGAATGAAAACGACGTCCACGTACGTTCTTTTTTAGATTAAAGAATAAACAAAAGTCGCACATAGATAGTTCAAGTGAATATGGCGGATGTTCGATCAATTTAATTGGTTTTTGTTTAAGAAACTCAACTGTTAATCCGGCTGTATGTGAAGATGCATTGTCATTGTGAAGCATTAGTCCCCGAACATTCAGTTCTTGTTGAATTTCTGGAAGACATTTAGTGGTATACCAGTTTGCTGTTACTGTCTTCTGTCCTTCCAGCTTGATAGCTTGGTCCAATCCCGTACATCTGAAGAAAACGGCATACATCACTTTTTTCAGTGCGCGTTGTCTTTTCGTCATTATAGGGGTGGGATCATCTTCAAAGACCCATACTTTGCTTTCTTGACGTGTTAGAACGTCAAAAAACGGTATGTACGTTTCATCACCTGTTACAATTTAGAAATCATGCGGTGTTTATCATCATTCAGCAATTTAAGAGTTTCTTTACTGATTCTGACACGCTCCACTTTTTGGTGCTCAGTTAGATTATGGTTAGCCCAACGGCAAACTACTTATTTCATATGTAATTCTTCACGAATGATTTTGTGTATGCATGCAGATCCAATGCTAATTTCCTTCAACCGTTATTTTTATTTAATAAATTACCCTCTGCGCGTTATATATATATATATATATATATATATATATATATATATATATATATATATATATATATATATATATATATATATATATATATATATGCATACATACATACATATATAATGTATATATATGAGGGTTACTTTGAAATTTTTGATATATATATATAACAAATACATATATAATTGTTTTAAGCATTAATTTTTAAATAAATATAGCTAATTAAAATATAAACAATTTTCCAGGAATTATTAGCTTTTAAATGGGTATTAACATTAAAATAATAATTATAATTGATACAAAAAGTTAATTTTTACAGAAATATATAACGAAACGAAAATTGTCGCGCAAAAAACCATTTATACAATTTTTGTTTTACAGCCTTTTTTATTTGAAAGTAAAAGACCTTCAAGAACAACAAACTACTAATGAAAGCATATATTTCTTTAACCAGCTAGTATATTTTTTTTTATTTCCTTTATATATTCCAAAGGACCATTATTCTTTTTGTCGCTGGTGAATACGGTCTTTTTTATGAGTAGGCTGTTTCTTTTATTAAGCTATAACACCCTTAATTTCTTTTTACTTTTTCTTATTGGATATTTTTTTTGTTTTAATTTTGTAATTTTTTAAATGAATCTTAGATTTAAAATACTCATAGGAGTTTATGTGAAACATTCTTCAAAATTGGTAAAAAAAATGTATATAAATAAACAATCTTTGAATAGGTAAACGTGTAAAAAGTTTTACATGTGAATGAAAAATTTAAATTGTAAAAAAGACAAGAAAAATTGTACAATTTTATAGTTTTTGTTTTTAAAGGAAGCCTTAAAATTACATTGAAAAGGAAAATTAAAAATAAGGTTTGATAAATAGTACATTATTAAAAATTTTCGAACTATGCTGTCTAAAATAGTAAATATAATGAACATCTGGTTTGTTAGAAAACATGTGTATACAAGTATTAGCATAATTATAATAATTTATTCAGAATGAATGCTATAATTAATGTGAACTATTTAGCTTAGTAAATAATTTTAAAATTTTAACAAGTATTTTTTTAGTTTTTATCCATAAAAACTTAAAATTTTCATTGTTGATATTTATATATTTGAAATACTAATCATGATGTCAAGAACTAATATTTAAATATAAAATTAAATTTAATAAACGGTTTATTATATTTTACTTTTTGTTATTTTCAGTTGTATTCAAAGTTTTATGATACTACGTTACATACACTACAAATGATTTGGAGCAAAATATAAGATCTATGAAAATGTCTTAATGTGAAAGATAAAAATTAATTTAATTTGGCTTTATAAAAAAATGATACCTTAATTTAGTTTTTATTTATGTGCATATATTCTCTTTGAAAAATAAAAATGAATATTTGCGCGAGAGGAACGTTATATTAATGAATAATAGAAAATTTCCTTATCTAAAAATTTATTTACTTTTTGAACAAGAAAAATATTGCTCTTCTCATGAATGATATGTATTTATTAATTTATTTTTTTGAAAAGTTTAGTTTTGAACTTTACTAACAACATATTGATGTATCATGTAGCATTAAAACGTAACAAATATTGTGTACATATATTACTTGATTAGAAAATCAAGTGATATATGTACACAATATTTGTTACGTTTTAATGCTACATGGTACATCAAAATGTTGTAATTACTAATGACACTTGGACAAGCCAAGCTCAATATGACTCAGCTATGCTAATTTAAGGCTATCTTTCGTTTAATCAGAGCACTATAAAGGTGAAAGTACGAATTTCGCTCTTCAAATCCACCGATAGAGGGCAGCACCAGTGTATTTAATTCCTTTATTTCAGCAATGATTTGGAAAGGGAGTAAATTTTTCGAGACCATTGCACCCATGGTAACTGTTCAACGACCGACCACAAGACTTTCGATTCCACAGATTTTACGAGCACGTATATCGCATGTATTCAGTGGGTCTTTGGCGGCATTGAGAATCGAACCCCTCCCTTCCGGATGAAAGGCCGATACCCTAATCACTAGGCTACCACGGCTGTATTCAAAATATATATAATAAACTAAATAATTATTATATCTAATAAGTAAATATCAAAAAATGTGTTCATTTTTAACATTTATGTTGAATTTAAATAAACCATGATACATTTTTTCATATTAAAGAAATTAGCCATCATAAATTTTGGTGAATATAAAAATTATATGATCATGAAGATCAATGCAGTTCAATCAGTGTAATGCAGTAAGTAGATTAGATAAAAAAAAAAGTACTTCAAATAGTATTTAAGGTTAATTTTTCAATAGCTTATATAAAAAAAGAATTTATGTATACATACAATGGTTCCTCTGCCTGCCAACTTGTCTAGTGGTCAGCATGCCTGATTACGGTTAGGGTGGTCCTAGGTTCGAATCCGTGTTCAGGCATGGATGTACTTTCACTCTCTCTATCCTGTCTTTGTTCTTTCCTTGTGAGTGAATGAGGTATGAATGGTTCCCACCCTATAAACGGGTCCTTATGGCATTTGTGATGGTGCGATGGTGGCCCACCCCCTGTGGTGCACCAGGGGCAACGACTTGGCGAGAAAATAGGTCGGTGTTTCGCGCCGGTTCCTTGGGTATAAGAGGACAATACATCCTGATATACCCCGATCATTAGAAAAAACAATGTTTCCCCTTCGATTTATAAAGAGTTATTTATTAATATTTATGTAAAGAAGTCCTTGGCAGGTAATACAGATCGGAGTTGTCTAAGAATCGATTCACTATGTGTTGAATAGTGTTAAGATAAATATCATACATAAATTTTCAAATATATTAAGTATAATATAAAACCTTTTACCATAATTGTTCAATTATATTGACTTCAGTAATTATGGTAGATAAGGTAGATGCTTAACTTCATGCTGGGTTTTATTAAACAGTGAATTGTAAGACACAAGAGCATGTTAAAAATTTCCATTTGTTATAGGAAAACAAATTGAACAGCACATAATTAACCTAGTCACAGTTAAAATTTCTCTATACTGTCCACAAGAATCCTTTCATTATAGGTTAACACTTTTCCAACAAATACGCATGACACAACTGACCATGGCCTTGGCAATCACGATGATAAGCTCAAGCAGGTTCTTTTAGATGTGCACCCATGCTGTTGCAAGTAAAATTGTGAAAGATGGCTAGTCAGATCATAATATTGTCTTCTACTTATCAATAGACCAATTTTTATCCCTATGACATCACTGTACACATTTGATATTAACATCTATGTGTGTCAAGTCTCTTGGAAATTTCTACTCTGCCTTAATTTCTACGTCCTCTTAACAGAGGTACCTTGTAATAGTGCATATTGACACTGAAGCATACATACATACATACATACGTGCATATATATATATATATATACATACAGGGTGGTCTTTTTAAAGTGACAGTGTTTTGAGCGTCTTGTAGCACGATCTAATAGCCGAAATGACACCAAACTATTAGTATTTAGACTAATCAAGACATGGGGAAAAATTCTGTAAAAAAAAGTTTAACTTCCAAAAATTGCCTCTAGGGCATTTTGTGGCGCTTTACAGTGCATAAAATGTGAGAAAAGAATAATACTAACGCATACAATCGTACAGTTAAATTATTAATGTTTATTTATTACATTAACTTCCCCTGTGAGGAATTTTGTGGCACTGCTGTAGGATTCGATAATTAATACAGTAACGAGAATTAACATAACACATGAGTAGCAGAGCAAAATTCAATTGTGCGATGATAGTGCCAGTAATAGGAGCTGCAAAAGCAAGTTGTAGACAGCGTCGACAAATAATCTGCTGAGATAATTTGCTGCTACTGTTGATTATTATTGAAGTAAACGAGCTCCAGTTGCCACACCTCTCACGTTTCTCGAACGTGCGTTTATGTTGGAGGAGTATCAAATTTGTCTATTCTAAAGGATAACACAGCAAAGACAGTGTGGAATATTCCTCGTGATATGTTACGTACGGTTGTGGGAGAATGTTTTGCGCAGAATGCATGGTGTATTTCCAAGAACGGTGCTCACATTGAATGTGGTCTAATTCCCCACTGGGGAAGTTAATGTAATAAATAAACATAAATAATTTAACTGTGCGATTGCATGTGTTAGTAGTTTTCTTTCCTCACATTTTATGCACTCTAAAGCGCCACAAAAGGCGATTTTTGAAAGTGAAATATTTTTTACGGAATCTTTTTTACATGTGTCTTGAATAGTCTAAATACCAAATTTGGTGCCATTTCGGCAATTAGATCACGCTACAGGTTGCTCCACACACTCTCTATATATATATATATATATATATATATATATATATATATATATATATATATATATATATATATAGTTTTCATAGTCAGAATTAAATGCATTGAAATATTTTCAGTTTATCCTTTGGATAGTATTAGTGAAAGGTACGAATAAATTATACTTATTTATTATTAATAACATTATTCTAAGAATACACTTTTACTAAAGATCATATTATTTGAATACTTTTAATGATCTTTAAATATATAATTTGGTTTAATCCCTAGTTAAGCAAACATGATCGAATATTGAAGTAATTTTTCTTGAGCACTTTTGAATAAACTCTCTGAGACGAAACTTTTATCAAATAAATTTTAATTCGCAAAACATTAAGAAACATAATTTGATTTTATAAGTCTAAGAAAAACGAGTTTTAAAAAATTAAGAATATCTTTATATTAATAGTAAAAATACAAAAAAATATTTTCATAATGTCAGGTTGTAATTTTTTAATAAATAATTTAAATCATGCATAAATATTTCATTGTGATTCAATAAAGTTATTTCTATGGTATACAATTTTATTACATGCTTTTTGAAACCCTTTAAAATGCACATTGGAAAATAAGATTATTGAGATAAAATGTAACATATTTAATTAAAGTAAAATTAAAAATGCAAGCAGAGGCTATTCATTGAATCGTTGCAAATCTATTTCCAGTGTCAGTTTAATCAAAAGATAACTTAAGAAACATTTGTTATTAATTATACCGTGTTTTAAAATTTAAAAAAATTGTATTGATACGTTTCAGAAGTATTGATTGGTTAATCTTAAATATTTCATTATTTTAGACTGTTGCATTACGTTTACAAAAGAATGCAAACTGAGTATTTGTTTTCAAAATTTCCAATTTTTTTCAATATTTTCTATAAATATTGATGGGAATACTTTTATTTTTAAATAAATTTTCTCTTAGTGCATTTTTTAATTAATTGTTTTAGTTTATTAATTGGAAATTGATTTTTGATATCTTAAATAATTTATATGATGTTCATTAAAAACTCTTTATATTGAGACAAAATAATAATATAATTTTATAAATGAAAATGTATAATTCACTAATAAGTAATGAAATAATAATTAACACTAGTTAAGAGAAATAAAGAATATAATTCGTTCTCTAACTTATGTAGCTTCACATAAAATATGCAATAAAAATTCCTTATTAGAGTATTATTTATTCAAAAAGATATTGATACTCTCATTTTGTATATTTTTAATTCAGATTTTCTCACATTATTAATGCAATTCTAAATTACATAAAAATTTCCAGTTATTTTATAATAAATTAAGTGCTGAAATATTTGGCGACATGACTTTTCATTGATTAAACGAAGATTTTTTCTTTTAGCTTTTATATTTTAATGTTTGTCGACTCGCTTAATATTTTAGAGTGAGAAAATGATCCAAAATATATTAAATCTGTAAATATGCAGGATTGTTTTCAAATTATTTAAATCACAGAAATAAAAATAATAAACATTATCTTTGAAATGTAGATGATTATTGAATAATATATTGTGAATGATTAATTTTGAAAATGTATCGATTTATCACAAAAAATTCAATGTTAATGTCCGATTCTATGTTATTTCTTATTTTTTCAATACAATATCAATTAGTAAAGAAGAATATGCATGTTGATTGATTCAATAATTGAAATGGAGACCATGGAGATTTATTATTTCCATAATCAATATTTGTAAAGCAGACCATAGAGATTATATTATTTCTATAATCAATAATTAGAAAGGAGACCATGAAGACTTATTATTTCCATAATTTATTGTCCAAATAAAGCAATCTCATTGATTATTCCGAGAGCTTTATGTTCCAAATAATTTGAAAAACCTTTATACTTTCTCATGTATTTACTATGCACTAAGATTTAAATCATGTGTTTCATTTATTTATAATTTGTATTATTTCTGTAAATTTATTGAGTTTTTTTATATATTTTAATTATAGCTTAATGTCTTAAAATAATTTAAAAATTTTCTTAGTGATTTATTCTGGGCTTGTGACTATAAGTTTCCCGCTTGTAAATGCTTGGTTTGATCATAACATTTTTAAGCGTCCACCTTCTTGCTATTGATTGTTTGCTATTTTCGATAAGCATCTGTTTCCTGTTTCTTGAAATATTTATTGTTTTCCGAAGCAAGAATATTGTTTGCAATTAAGAAAAATGCTTTATGCATGACAACTGCATATAAGAGAGACAAAAATCATTGCAAAATTTTGCTTTTGTTAAATTACTTGACATTAAAGCTCATTATATTATATTCATCCATTCATGACTAGATGTTTACATAACTTTCGTGAATGTTTCATTCAAAAATGTGATAACACATTTTATAAAATCAAATACTTATATTATTTTAAACAGGAAACAGATGTAAATCCATTTAAGATATATAATAAGTTATTTAATATGTAAAACAATCTCTGTAAAGCATGTATCATATTATGCCAATTATTAAATAATAATCAACGTTACAAGATAATGCATTTTATAATTTTTTTAATCTTACAGTTGGTATATATTGTTTGTTCATTTGCAAGTATAATTGAAAACATGGAAGAGGCAATACGATTTATACTATATTCTTTTTCACCATAGAAAATTTTCTCAGTATATATATATATATATATATATATATATATATATATATATATATATATATATATATATATATATATATATATATATATATATATATATATAAAAGTACTAATAATTAATTTTCTTAACGTTCCATTCTTTTCTGAACAAGATGGACGTTATTTTATCGAAATGAATCACAAATCCTTAATGCGAGAATATACTGTAAAGTTTCTAATTTTTAATCATAAATGTAAGAAAGCTATAATGTTGCATTACATGCATAATGAATATTATTTTTTTAAAATTTTAAAACTGCACAGAAAAGTAACTTTCATTCTAAAATTGATGAAGTAATCGTTATTTGAACATAATTTAAAATTCTATATTTCTTCAGCAATGGATGCATATGTATAGATAGCATATTTTTTCTTTAGAACAAAATGGATTGTTTTTAGTTTCTTAAGAAAGTGAAACATTTAATAAGAAAAAATTAATTAATTAAATCTTTCTATGAATTTAATAAAGATTTCATTGAAACTGTAAATGGTGAAAAGAAGTTACAATTTATTTGCTTTTTATGCAACAGAAATGATTAGGGTCATGTTTGTGGGTATTTATTTTTTGATAATGTTTTTTATCAACTAAAGACATAAACTAAACAGTCAAGTTACAAAAATTTTCAATAGAAAAATGTTTTTATACAATCATTTTCTGTTTTACTACTGTGTTTAATTTTATGTTAACAAAAATATCAAACAACTAGTAAATCAATAAATGTAATAATATTCAAAGCAGTTTGTACATTTTTGTATTTGGCAAACTCGTTTTTCGGTTTTACAGCAAAATAATACATTTTACGAGTTTCGTTCTCAAGTATTTATCCATCGCTTTCATAAAATTTGCTTAAGTTATAGGTATTATAAATTGACATTCATAATATGCATAACATTTTAATTTTCGTTTCCCTATATTACAAAATCTAAACTTTTGAAAAATATCATACGAAATTTTAACAGAAATACCATTTATTTAAAGAAAATCTGTAAGTAATAAAATTGGCATTATTTCTTAATCCATTCATTGATATTTAGAGGTTTTTAGTTAAAAATAAAATTATATGTTCAAAGAAAAATATTGCTAACTTGAAGAAACTATTACTCAATCCTAAAGTGTACTTTGTGAAGGTAATATTTAATTAAGAAGGGAATCTATGCAACACTGTCTATATGAAAATATCTTATCATAGTAATTTCATGATTGAATATAGAAAACTTGAATTATGCAATAATACTATAGATTAAATTTGAAAGAAACTGAATGTTTTTTTTTTCAAAATATATTTCAAAGTTAAAATGTAGTATCTTACTTTAAAATTAGCCTTGCATGTGTTATAATAAATAATATCTCACAGTTATCACATTTATTTTATATTGTTGATTTACGTGTTCTTAATTTTGAGTATAATTTAAGAAATTCTTAAAGTAGATTCCAGTTTAAAAAAACAACCCAAAAATAGCTTGCCGCGATTGTACAGGAATATACGTTTTGGTTCAAACTAAATTCTATTTCAAATTTAAATAAATTCCTATTTCAAATTATTATGCAAATTTTATTTTTATTTACTCGAGCTCCGTTTAAAAGAAATAACATACATCAGTTTATTTCATTATCACAATATTGAAGTTCTTGGTTTATAAGAATATTTATTTCATGTTACATAATAATTATTGAAGTAACTTATGTTCCCTTATAACCTTTAATGTTAAAGATGTTTAAATATGCACTCTTACATATATCTTTGAATAATATCAATGTATTCTTTAATATATCACCAGATTTAAGGTATATTTGACTCTCTACCCTAAATTTATGCATGTAACGAAAACTTGAAACGAATGAGTTTGTAAATATTTCAACCGAGTTTTATTATAAATGTTATTTTACATAAAATAAATGCATTTGATGTGAAAAAAAATTAAAGATATTCCTACATTTCTTTTAAAAACATTATTTATTGGAATTTACAGGGCAACTCTGTAAATTGGAGTTTTGCAGAAAAAGTCCATTATAGTTAAATCTACTTAAAGAAAAATAAAAACACTGAGTAAATCACACATTATTTTTTTAAAAAAATCTACACCAAAAATAATTTAAAAAAATTTTAATTCTTAATAAATAAATAATTTTATCAAACTCTTATAATCACATTATCAATGTTAGTTAATAAAAACGAAGTAGAAATTTACACATTTAAACTAACATCAAATGTTTATTTTCATCTGTTTGGAAAATTTGCGTTTAGTTAATAATTATATAATATATATATATATATATATATATATATATATATATATATATATATATATAATGTAATAATGTACTATTAGTTGCTAATAATTCATTTTATAAAAATATATATAACTTAAAATTAAAAAAATTTTGTATTTGATACATACTGTTAAAAATTATTAGAATTCAAATAGACTATTTTTTTAAACACAAATTTTTATAATGATTACGAAACTATGTCTATCTTATTACAATATAAAATTTATAATTGTATTTTTCAAAAATTCAAAATCAATAAAATTAGTTTTGTAATGTCCAATATATATACTGTAAATAATTTGGAGTCAGTGAAAATATAGTTTCATATTTTTTATCTTTTCACACAACTAAGGGAAAAATAACTATTTAATACAATAAACAATAGAAAATAAATATGCAGCATGCTGTTAGGAATATTAAATTGATTTATTAATTCAATTGGTAGTTTCAGTTGCATAGCAATGATTCGATAACTTCAGAATATTATAAATATTATGAATGAATTTCAAATATTATGGAAATATTTCATATATTGGAAAATATCTTCAAAATATTGCTTGGCATATAACTTGCTCTAATTTGCCAAGCGACAATATTTAGTTTCTCAATCATAGCGTGAAATTCGAAATTCTATCATTGATTTTATTCAGATATGCTGAAATTACAAACTTAAAAATGAGTCTTCAAACTTATATATATATATATATATATATATATATATATATATATATATATATATATATATATATATATATATATATATATATATATATATATATATATATATATATATATATATATATATATATATATATATATATATATATAAATTTTATATACTAAATTCAGAAAGAATTAATACAATAGATATGTATAAAAATTTGAAGATTATTTTATGTATATTTGATTAAATTTATTTAAATTATTTATTATCAAAATATTTCCAAAATTAAAATCTACTAAAATTAATAATATTGAAGTTGAATATTATTGATTTCTAATCATTCTAATATGAGATTATTATTATTAATTATTTGCTTACATGGTATATTTAGTACCTTTTATCATTTTAATGAATTTGTACAAAAGAATCTATGTCAATTTTAATAATATATAAATTTTAACTGTTTGTGTTGTTCAAATGATAACACGTAAAGTCACCTATCAGATATAATGATAGAAAAGGAAACTTGCATATCAAGATAAAATTTGGAAACAATCGTTTATGACAATATTTTTTAAAATATCAAAAATACTTTTCAAGGTGACTTAAAATTATACCTTTTTCCTACGATGAAGACTAGATTTTTAATGACTTTTTTTACCTTCAAATATGTTCTTCTTATAATTATTTAAATTCACTATAGCTTTTTGTTTACAGAGTATTTATCTCAGTAATTTTAAAGTCTATAAATTGTTCCTTTATTAAGAATCTGTGGACATAGCTCAATTATGTCCAAACATGACACGTGTTTTGTAACTTGGTTCAGATTTTCAGTGAAAAACTTTAGTTTAAGTTATTTTAATTAATTGCACTTTATAATGTTACTTTTTTGATACTGTTTGGAGAATTTATAAAAATCATGCATTTTTTCAAATATATATTAATAAAAATACTGAAAAAATATTATCAGGAGAAGATAATTGCTTTATTCAGGCAAATAATTTTGAAGAAGTTAACATCCACCATGTTTTGTATTTCTTCCAACATACCTTAATACCCAAAATGTTCTGTGTTATTTTCAACATATCTTAACATTCACAATGCTTTGTATTTTTCCAGCATACCTCAACATCCACATGTTCTGTATTTTTTCCCAACATAACTTAACATCCAGCATATTTTGTATTTCTTCCAACATACCTTAACATCCATCATATTTTGACTGTCAGTTAAAACGTGAAGTTATGTCCTGATGGAGCTATCTTACGTACTACGACAATATCCACCAGTTGCAAGGAAGTGACACTTAAAAAGAATTAAGGGTTTTAAATCCATTTTTAAGCGTGAATGTTCCCAGTGATTTGTAATCCCCATTTAAATCTTTGGTCAATTAATCTGTATATTGAAAAATATATCATAGATTGACAAATAAGGAAATCAAATTAAACAACACTAATATTCATTGTAACTAATACATTGTTTATGATTACATCAAAGTCAAATTTTTTATATGAAATAATATTGCACATTAATCGACAAACAGTCTGGTGTATTTGTAGCTGTGGACAACTTCTTGCAATTTCAATTTCGATACATCACTGTTAATTCTTATGTCACATTTACTTCAAATAAATTAGATTTGGTCTTGATATTTGTTAATAGAAGTGATCAATTTTTTTATTGACTAATGATTAAAATATCTTAACTATGTAAATTAATAATTTGATGAATCAATACTTTCTGCTTACATAATTTTTCACGTGGTAGTTTACATTACATTTCCTGCTTAGTTTTCTATTTCATGTGGAACTGTGGTTTAAAATTAAATTTACCTTATTAACTTTCTTAGTCGTAAAATAAATTGAAACGTGGGATCCATTATAGTTTAAATTAGTCTTATAATTTCAATCATGCGTAAATTTATGTAATGTAAAACGCAAAATAACCCATAGAAATCTAATTAATATATTCTATACAGTCCAGTTACAATAATTTGATCACTTGATAAAAGTCAGAATTACTGAAGACATCCAGACTGCTGAAAGATATTCGGGAAGTGACTTAATTATGTTCTTGAAACTAATTGTTGTGATGTTCATCCACATCGACTCCACTGCCGTGGCCAGGTGCGCTAAGCTGCTCGGGTGAGTAAGTATGCTGTAAACAACCCAATCGAATGGTCCCACTGATTTTCGACTGAACTTAAGTAGTGTGAGTATACTATGCAGTGGAAAACAATAAACATCCTGGTGATCCTTGAATCACGCAGTATGACGCTTCGCACTGCCTTGATGACAGATGACATCATTCTGAAGACAAACAATCAGTAGGTGTATTCATGGTATGCAAATGTGTACTTTTACTAATCCACCTGTCTTACATAATAGGAATTGAACCTAAGAGAGCCAGGAAAGCAATTTCCAGATCATTATGCGCCCTTCTCAAGCATGGACCTTTATGCCAAATCTTGCAAAGTGTTCGATTTCAGAGGCTTCGCGTCGTATACGCCAATGTCCTTCTGTACAATGGAACATAAAACGGGATTCATCGGAAAATGCTACCTGTTACCACTCGGTATACGTCCAGTTGCAGAAATATTATGAAAATTACAACCTTAGTCACTGTTGTACAGCAGTCAGCATGGGTACATAAATTAGGCATCAACTTCTGAGGCTTAGTCCAGAAATGGTCGAGGAACAGTAGATAGGAAGTCAATTGTTGATAGCCCCTTTGTTCATCTGCTTGATCAATTGCTCAACGGTAGCAGGTATATTCGCCCGAAGACGCCGTTCACATCTGTGATACATTGAATAATATTCGCAACGTTTCAGGATTTTGGACAGACCTGATAATTACGTACGATATACTCTTACCACGGCGGAATGAGAACAGTTCAAAAAAAACTTAGCCGTTATAGAAATGCTTTCAAACTTGGCTTGAGACTAATCATCAGGACCTTTTGCACGTCTGATATGTTGTTCTGTTTCAGTATTACTCCAACGACTACAATGTTTTCCAAATCCTTACATACACATTATATATGCCTAACTGTAATGTGCTGCCACCAGCTTTATGTGACTGCTTATTTAAATTAGACGTTGACAGTATGTGGTAGTCACATTAATGTGACTGAACTGTGCATATGTAATTTCTATAGTCATAACTAAAGATCATGGGGACAAAGTCTCATTGGCATAAATATGTTGAAAATTTCATACAACGCATGAGTAATTCGTCAGTTATTTAGCAACGTCAAAACGGATTTTTTACAAAATATTTCCCAAAAATGTTATTTTAACTACATAATAAATCAACTATTATTTTTAATTATTTCTCTTTTATTAATGTAATTTATTTAATCTTCGTATCTAGACTGCAATGTTGACAACATAAATACGATTCCAATATTATCTTCAAATAAAATTTCTCTAAATCTTTATATGATAAAAGTTCATTATATATTTTTGTAACACATTATTTATTCCAAAATTAGTTACCACACTTACTGTACAGAAATCTATTTTAAATTTCTGAAATTTAGCTGGAAATACTAAAATTTATGATATTTAAAATACAAAACAAAAAAAAATCATTGAAATCTAATAATTTGTTGTCTGTAAATAACATGCACTTTCAAGCCATGTTTTACAAGATATATAATTGCTATTAAAAAAGTGTCACTTTAATTGTAAAGAGGTGCTTATATATGCCCCCACCCACCTCAGTTTTATGTATATTTATGATAAATAAAATAATGTAAATTTTATTTAAGCATTTTCACATTTATGTATTAATTTTCATATTCCGTAAAATTGTTAAATATTCTTTGGTTTCACATATCATTTTATTGATTTTAATTTTTTTTAAAGAGGAAAATATCTTTTACGTTATTAAAAAGTTGATAATCAATAACGTTTTATGTTAAAAGGCACATTTATGTAATTTTTGTCAAAAATTAATAATGAGAAATTATTTCATGAGAATCATTTGATTTGAGTAGTTTTGTCAGTCTCTCAAATATTTTTTCCCTCTCGGAGACAAATTAACATACAGTTTAAGGTGGATTCCTAACAGGTAGCGAATACTAATGGTTAGTAAATCTTATAGTTTTTATGATGAATATTTTGAAACTATTACAAAAATTCATGCGAATGACTTATTTTAATAAGAAGAAAAATTCTTTATAGCGAACAATATATCAAAGATTTTTATTAAAATAATAATGTGAATTTGAAAATATTATATTATTGAGTGATTAATATATCAGTCTTAAGATGGACATAAAACTTAATTTATAAATTTTGCTTTTTAATACATAAAAAAATGAAGTATTATTTTGTTTGTATCGTAAGACATTAAATACTTTGGATATATATATATATATATACAAACAAATTTAAATTTAATTTACAATTCTTCGCATTTGTATTGTTCAAACTGCTTGTGGGGTCTTAAAAATTATAATGGATCATATAAATTATGTTAATGTGCATAATTTAATTTTTGAGTTGTGCTTTTGCAGGTTAGTGATAATTAAAAATATAAAATGGGTAATATACTTTAATAAGAGCGCGAAATAGATCTGAAAATTTTTTATGCAATTAACAATGACATTTTTCTTTAATTACTTTAAAGTACGTTATAATTACTTTTTCTTAGTTTCAAGATAGTTTGAAAATTGTCTCTAACTACTTCAAGAACACTTTACTGTTCTCGTTATTATTACACGTTTCTTAGATGCAGTTGTTTTCCTATTCTTGAATATTTAATTACACTTCGGTCGCATTGGTGTATAGCTCATATGTATTTTTTATAATAAATACTAAATGTAAACTATGATGATTGAATATATGCTGTTGTTATGTATTTTACTCAAATTTAATAAAAATGTTTTAATGAATGTTATTTGAATGCATGTGATTTGTGAGTGTTAGATTTCTCTTAAAACAATTATTTATTAATACATTTACCTGATTCTACTGCGTTTTTTACTCTGCACATCTTCACACCGACTGTGTTTTCGATAATTTTCTAAACAAATATACGTCTTAATAGTATAATCATTTAAGGCAGTGTGTGTGTCCTGATCTACACAATTTGTCGTTCAAATTGTACAAATAATTGTTTTCATGTTATCTCTGATAACCGAAGGAACCCAAATTTCTTTCATTAATTGTCATTTATTATATTAATTATATCTCGTAATTGAACGAAATTACGTTCAAAAAATGTTCACATCATATATTCTAAAATCATAATTATAATTAAATGTAAATATGTTTCCACGTAAATTATAAATTAAAAACATAAAATTGGTCAAAATATTGTAAATTCCTATTGCATTATTTTGTGAAAATTGATTATTTTCTTTAAAAATTTACAGACATTTTAACAAAATGGCTTATAATCTACAAAAGATTTGTAATGCATTAACCTCAATATAACTTGGTTTTAAGGTTTGTGTGATAATATTCTTTGAAACTAAGCATAGTCTGGGAAAAATTGAAGGAAAAAGGAAATATGTTTAATATATACAGCAATTTGGATACTTTATTAAATTTTACAGAACAATACATTTCAAAATAGATAGTAAATGAAAACGTTCTTCCTATATCTATAAACTTTTGCATATTATTACATAGATAGCGACACTTTAAACATAAACATTAAGTTTAATATGAATGTATTCATTTATACTTGAGATATCAATTTAACGGCTAGAAGGTTTTTTAAAAAATAAAAGTTCTGTGAAAATTGATTTAAAATTATAATTTTGCTTGTGATAGAGAAGATGTTTCCTGTTCTTTCAAAATATATAAGTCATTTAACTGCCTCATATTTATAGATTAAACAATAAACATGTTGAAACTTCATAAAACCGCATTACAAAAACAAACCTTTTATAATACGCATTATCTTCGAACAAAACTTAATTATTGCTATGTACTTTTGATTTATGAATGATACAATAATAACGTTTTATGTCCTTAACGAAAGTGCATACTATTATTTTTCGATTTAACACAATTATTTTAAAGAAGAAAAGTTGATAGCAAGCAATCAAATTTAAAATTAATATAGTCAAATATAAATAATAAATAATATTTATGAACTATTATATAATATGTTTAACATATGTAGTTATTTTAAATAAAAATGTACAAAGTACAGTATAAATCTCTAAATCTCTTGATTCTTAATTATAGCTATTTTGACTTCATATATATATATATATATATATATATATATATATATAAATTAAAGTTTACAGAAAAATTATTTCACAAATCTTACATCGAGATGCAAAGTTATGAAATTAGATTAAATTCAAAAAATATTATGCAAAGATTATCAGCAATAATGTTATTCTCATAACTTCAACTCTTATTGTTTTTTTTTAATCATACGTTCAGTAATAAGAAATATTATTTATAAAAAGAGTAGGGGTGGTTAATGTTGCAATGAATAAACAGATACTATTCAATTACATCTCTTCATTTTGAGCGACATATTAGTATGATAAAAACAAAGCATGCTTAAAGTTAATAATAATTCTTTGAAGTTAATTAAAATTCTGCGTAAGTAGAATTCTAATTAACTATATAAATATTAACTATATAAAATTCTCAATGTAAATATTTTTGAATAGAGAATTTTTACAGAATAAGTATACTCTGAAAACATGATGCGATCAATTTGATGGAAAATACTTTTTAAGCAGTTTTTATACAGCATTTATTTTGAATGATGTTTACATAATAAAACATTTGACTAGGTAGGAGGCATGCAAACACTTATTTTTTCTTAGAGTTTTTCATTGAACACACATATGTATAAATGTATATATACATATATATATATATATATATATATATATATATATATATATATATATATATATATATATATATATATATATATATATATATAGATAGATAGATAGATAGATAGATAGATAGATAGATATAAAGAGAGAGAGAGAAATAGATAGATTTGTGTTATAATTAATAAGGAAATTTCATGTTTATATTTTGAGGATCATATTACTTCAATTAACATACAGTTCAAATTTTATTTAAAATGATGTCATTTAAATATATAGTTCTTATAAATTTTTTTTATTTAATTGGGAATATTTATAATTTTTTTCTTTTTTGCGAATTTCATTGTAGAAAAATATTTTATCAAAAAAATTAACAATAAAGGTAGTATAAAAACCCAATTTAAATATTATAATCATGATTTGTTCAAAATGACATAAATCTGTTATGCACACGCATCGTCAGTAATTAAAAGCTGTTCTTCAAATTTAAATTATTCATGTATTTTTCTTTTTTAAATTTGCTGGTTAAAAATAAAAGAAAGCTTAATATTTTTTGTCGCTAATTTGTATGTTTACACCATCAATTTCAGTCTAAAGTTAAAATGATAAAGTGCGATAAGTCAAAATACTGACAGGTAATTTAAAATTTTATGTAATAAAAACAACGCAGAAATCTTGAAATTTAAATTAATTAACCGCTATAATTTGCATTTTATTCCATTTGTAATTTAAAATAAATTTTAAAGATGTGTAAATTTAAAATAATGTTTTATGAAACAATACACACACACACAAATGGTGTTATTTTAATCTTTATTATATTTTAGAATATTATATAAATATAATTTAACTTCAAAGTTCTTTATAGTTATTATTTATTTGAAATTTTCTTAAGTCAAATAAAACTGATAAAATAATAATATTTTCTTTTTTGTAAAAAAATATGGCGTATGATCATTGTCGCCTTGTAACAGAAAAGCAGCGTACAAAAATTCCATGTTCAAGAATATAATTTAGATTATATATTTCATCTCCATATATGCAAACTATTTAATTTATCCCAGATAAATTGTTTAATGGTTATGACTGTCAAAAATTTTTGTGATACTTTGAATATAAATAATTCTCATTTAAGTAATTTAAGTATTCTATACGGATAAAAAAATATTAAATTTACCAATATCGGAAAAATTATGTTACTCGAAATCCGTTGTTGTGTTGGAATTGAGCGCATAATTAATTGTTAGTTTTAATATTTATTGACTTACAATTAATCTATAATCAATATTAAATTATTGCTAACATTTTGATCTTAAATACTTATTTTTAAACTAGTTTTAGTTTATTAAATATTTGCAAGAAAGTTCGAGAAGTTCTGCTGTATATTTACGTTAATAATTATTAAATCACCTACATCCATTTACTTTATTGTGAATTATTATTTACACCTTATTTTATTCCTTTTCATTTTTTACTTATTTATTTTTACAATAAATTGAAAATATTTAAGTCTAACTGACATATATTTTTCTGTTAAAATTATCTTTCAAATAAAATATATTCTCAATGTTGAATAAGAGAATACACAATAATCTGAGTAAATTTAACATCTTAGAGCTATGCATATGAAAATGAAAATAACAAATCTTTTATGTTTATTAAGAGAGAGAGAGAGAGGGAGGGAGGATATAGGGAGTGATTTTAAAGAGAATAAGAAGTTTCACGTGCAATAAATTTATTATAAAATATAACGAAAGTTATTTGCTGATATTTAAGAAAAATACAATGATTGTAATTTTTCAAGTTTAATTATAGATACTATATAAATATAGATTAAAGTTGAACACATTAAATTTCTTTAAAAAAGGAATTTAAATAAAAAAAATTATTGAAAGATATATTTAAAAATATTATAACGAATAATATGTTTCTTTTTTTACAATTGAAAAAATTTCATTTATTCAAAAAGTATTATTATTCAGTCCAATTACTAATATTTTTCTTGAAAAATATTAGTAATTGGACTGAATAATAATAATTTTTGAATAAATGAAATTTTTTCTATTGTAAAAAAAAAAAAACAAATCACTTGTTATGTTTGTAAAAACATATTATTTTCCTGAAAAATATTTATTGTAATTAAATCAGCTTTCTTTTATTTAATGATTGTTTAAATGTTGTAGATTACAATGATTAAATTAATGTACATATACATTAATGATGATTTAAAATTTAAATGTAGTAAAATTATATATTAATAAATTTATAAACATAATTATTTATATAAAAATTCTTTAATTTATGACAATTTCACACAATATTACATAAATTTCTCTTAAAAATTCCCTACTAAATTTAAAACGAATTAACATTTCAAAATATTTAAATTTTACGAGTATCTCAAGATAAAAAACATCTCTTTCTCTCTCTCCCTCTTTCTCTCTCTCTCTCCCTCTCTTTCTCTCTCTCTCTCCCTCTCTTTCTCTCTCTCTCTACTATATGAGTAAATAATAATTGTGTCTTTTGTAGAATTGTAGAAATGTGTTTTGAAACAAAATATAACTGTACAAACAGTTGATTTTACTGGGTAAAAAAGCAAATTTACACTGCATTTATGAATGTATTTAGAATAATAAATGAAATTTTTTACTGAGATAAGACGAAATTTTACTATCCGTTATGAAATACGAAAAAGAATAAATGATTTAATTTACAAGAAAATTTAAATTATACTCTTAAAACCCATAAACATATTTCTGTCATTAACTAATCAAAAACTATTCGAATGAAAACATATTCCATTATGTACAAATCCCTTCAACATTCTATAGCAGGATTTGAGTTGTGATATAATTTTTAATGTGTGCACGCCAATATCAGAAATATAGGAATCAACACTGCACAGAAGAGAAATATCTTATCTAAATACGAAGGACAATTTTCTTTTTAAAGACTTATAATGTGAAATATTTGCGATTATATGCTAAAAAAAATTGCAATGCATAATATTTAAGTAATAGTGATAAAAAACATAAAATATCTCATTTAAAGAATTAGTTGGTAATCATACAATAACATACCATTTAGCAAGTTTTAAACACAACATAATGATTCAACTCTAAAAGTAAACCAACAGACCTATATATACCCTTCTTATAAGTTACAACTTATAATAGTTAACACTTTATGGTTAATTATACACGTTATCATTAATTTTAAATATAATTTATTTTTCAAAGATTAAAAAGGAATTTCGAGTCTATTTAGATGCCATAAAGAAAAAATAAGATTATTCTTTTTTCTAAGTACCAACCAAATTTATTATTTCCTTCACCATTTATTATTTTCTCCCGTATACATAAATCCTTTAAAAATAACAATTTTTTTTCGCTTTTTATTTAGGTATTACATTTCTACCGACTTGTTAATTTAAACATGGAAAAAATTAATGATTCTTCTGATGTCATCGTTTGAGTATCTTTCTGGTAAAAAATTACAATTTGCATATATTTTGGATAAAAAAAAAATAAAATATTTTGAAAAACAATGAATAAGTTGGTTTATATTTATGTATTATCTCGTTTCAAAAATTTTAAAATATGAAACGAACTCAGAATATTTATTTAAAGAATAACTTTAAAATCACTAATTCGTTCGATTTCTTCATACTCTTAAAAGTATAATTTTTTTTAATTTACTATTGAAATGAAATTTTTATAAAGCCAATATGTACGCAAAAATTGCATATATATATATATATATATGTGTGTGTGTGTGTGTGTGTGTGTGTGTGTGTGTGTGTGTGTGTGTGTGTGTGTGTGTGTGTGTGTGTGTGTGTGTGTGTGTGTGTGTGTGTGTGTGTGTGTGCGTGTGTGTGTGTGTGTGTGTGTGTGTGTGTGTGTGTGCGTGTGTGTGTGTATAAACGTGTGGAGATTAGTATTTAATTGTTTATTATTTCATTATTTTAATAAATAGGAATATTTAGATATAAGTGACCACAGCAACCTTCAGAAATTTTTACTTGTTTCTCACTTTCATGGATAAGGTTTGCATTTTTTTCATTGGGAGAATTACTTTCAGTTTATTTAAGATACTTGACTGGAAATTTTGCGCATGATAATATTCTTTTTTTACCCTGATAATAATAAATTATTAATAATTGGTAAGTTGTTGTACACATTATTTCTTAACTATCTTTCAAATAGAACAAAGGTAAACAAGTATTTTATCTGCATTATTTATAACTTTACAACAAAGATTAATATATATCCACTAATACTACTTGTCATATTACTCCCGCATAGTCATAATGGTGGAACGATTTTGAAAGTTAAAAGAAAAATTGAAACTAATTATTTACTTGGATTCTCGATAAAAAATTAAAAAAAAAAACTGTGTTGAAATTATCGTTAGATGCCAATGAACTATTTAATGCTGGTAAAACACGTGTGTTTTTTTGCAATTTCGCTTCTAAATGACTACCTTTAAAATATTTCTAAACATGACTTTTGGTCAGAAGATGAAAACATTGATAATATTTGAGTAAAAAATATAATGTGATAAAATAAGATAAAACATTTGAAAGTTTACATAAATTTCGTGGATAAAAGAACATCACATCACTATCTTGAGTATCGATCTTTCAAGAAGAAAAACCTTATTTGTCATGAAGAAAAATAATTTTATGAAGTTCGGATACTTTTCAGCAAGTCTAAGTGTCCATTCAATGATTATCAGATACTATACTATGATAAGTTTGAAAAAGCTTATTGTAGGTAAGCAATTTCCTGTTGAATATAAACTTTTAAAGCAAAGGATATTGTTACAACATTTTCCTCATCAACACCAAGAAAACTGATTCAAGAAATTATAATCCTCTTCGTACTCAAGTTGTGCAAAAATTTGCAGAGAAGATTGTGAATCCTTGAAGGTATACATTATAATTTGATAACTTTTTACCAGCAATGGTTGACAGAAATATCAATCCACATGTAGTATAACAGAAAATCTGATAAACCATGATTTTCTCTTAAATGAATTAAAGTCTATATAGAAGAAAGAGGGCGCCACATTTGCTTTTACATATTAAACAAATTCCAAGATTTTCTTTGCATAATGGAATGGCAATAGTCCTGTCACTGTTGATTTAAAATTCAAAACCTTAAAGTATATTTGATATGAAAAGGCGAGTGAGAAAGACTCAAAGGCTTAGTATTCGTGAAGATTCGAATTTGTCATAAACTTTTACGTAAAGCATATTATTGAGATAAGTCACGCCAACTGATGGACGGGACTATATGCAGTTTAGATATGAGGAAAAAAGCTATCCTGTCCATTTTTCATTCATTGACATGGTATTTGCATATTTTGGAGTAACCTTTAGAGCTTTGATGAAAAACGATGAGTGTATCATCAAAGAGTTTCAAAGATAAGTAGCAACGTTTTATCGAAAATAGTCTGTAAACAAACAAAAAAAATGAATTTGGATATTTTCTGCTGTTCAAAAAAATATCTCCAAAATTAATGTTGGCTATTTTCGAATATAGTGGAAAAAAAAACAGCGACGTAACCAAAAATTGCTGCAGAAATAAACAAAAATTATGCTGTGGAAAATATGATAAAACACTTGGTCGGGCTTGCTTTACACTTTCCATTAAATTTAGTTTCATTCTCAACTAAGATTTTAACTCGTTAAGTATACAATATTGTATTACTGGAAAAGTGTAAAATATTTTAAACAGAAATTGTTGTTTTTATTAATTAACAGATCATTGAAATCGCTAAGGGCGTCTTTTATCAGAATGTCCTATGTATAAAACAAATAAAATTTCCTGTGTTATTTCGAAAGTTTTGAATTTCATTATATTTAGTTGATTCAAGTTTAATATACCTCAGATTTTCCTCAAATTTGAAAAAAATAAAGTGGGACGTAATGGATGATTAAAATAACTTTTAACAGTTGTGACCCCTAAAGTTTTTTAAAACAATAGTTTCCTTAAATAAAATTACTGAAATATTATTAAAAAAAGTTTATAAGTTAAGTGATTTAACATTTATTTCCCTTGCTACCATAAAACAAATGCTCTCAAGATGAAACTTTAATTTTAATAAAAAATTAATTTTTTACTATGCAGACATATATTTTTGAAAATTACAATATAAAAATAGTAATTAAAAAGTTTGGAAAATTCCTAAAGTTTTACCAGAAAAAATAACTATTTCATTCTAAGTTTTTTAAACTATTCCATATTAGTGAGGCCAAAATGTATTTCATATTATACATTTATAACAGTGGAGTTCAGTGTATAGAATATTATCTTTCCTAAAATATTTAAAAATTAAAAAAATTAGTTTCATGGTATAGAAAGAAAAAAGATTAATATTTTAATAAATTAGAAAAACTTGCTTTTTTATTCTAAGTTACATAAGTCTTATATCATTTGAGCTTTTATATTTACGTTTTTGTTTCATTTAAGTTATTAAGTTTTCATTTAATTTGTATTTAGTTAAGTATTGCATTTTGATGTTGCACTTTTTTACAGAATAGAAAAAGAAAACAATTAAATGGACAAATTCTTACATTTGATTTTTCCCACATAACATTATATTCATAACAATACATTAAACTAAATCCGCATTTAAAATGCATTCCTATTATTATTTTCTTATTATATTTTAACGTTTATATCTCTTAAATTTGGTTGAACTGATTAAACATTCGACATTTTATGTAACTTATACTTTACATCTCTCAAAACTACTTTTACTATTAGATTTATAATTCGAGTTTTTCATTCATATTTTCCCTCCATTAAATATATAGTGAAAGGAAACTTAAGGAAAAAGTCACCAAAACGTTCTAGAATTTATCAGTTGATAAACTATGTAGAGGGTCATGAAAAAAAACTGTCTTGGGTGTAGCACAATATAAAATTTTATAGCACACAAGAAGTCTTTTAAGAGAAAGAGAAATACGAATATCTTGACAAAGGCGAACATAAATCATTGAAGGAATGAGTGTAAATTTATGTTATTGAGAGTATATGTTGCTTCAAAATCATACTTTGAAGAAGAAACAAGGAATAAATAAAGAAATGTTGAAATATTCAAGTAACAGTAATAAATTAAATATGCTTAAATATTTAAGTATTTAAATATACAAATATTACTGATGTCTCCTATAAATCTTCACGCAGCTGAAATGATGGCCTTGTAAACAGCAGAACTTTTAAAAAATCATATTTTCTCCATTAAAAATGTAAAAATAGAAGCTACACATTTTTAAATTTGTGTTCAAACTATAAATAACGAATGAATAGCATCTTCAAAAACCGTATATAATACAGACACAATTTAAAATTAAAATGTGTAAAAACTTAATGAGAACAAAAGGCTTAGTACTGTACTTTATTTTTCTGTATAAAATGATAGACATATATTGAAGTGTTTCAGACTTTTAACATTTTTTACCTCATTAATAAATTTAACTAATAAATTGAATAATTATACGTAGAAGTTGTATGATAACTTGATATATATTCATATTTCACATACATTTTCATTATTCAAACTAATAAGTATTTAATTTATAATTATTATCATCAGTAATTATAGAATATGTTTATTATCTTAATAACATTATCTACATAAAATCAATATACTAAGCAAAAAGATAAAACTTGTTATTTTTATAAGAAAGTCATTAGTGGGGTGATGAGAAAAAATATCCAAAAATTATAAATATAAATTTAAAAAACAAATTAAGATTTGAATTAAAATTAGAAATCTAATTAGTATTTTGAAAGAATTATTTTATCAGAATAAGGTATAGTTTTATTTTTCAGAAGGAAACATTTCTTGATAAAACTTTTTCAATAGTTGCATTAAAATGAATATATTTTCGTATTCTTGGTAATTTCTCAATATAATGCTGTTCATTTTAATCTTTATTTTTTATTATTATTAGCTTATTTTTAAATTTATGATATTAAGTGAACAATAATTAAATTGGTAGGAATCATTGTCGATTAAATATGTGCGCTGGATAGAAACTAACTCTTTAAGCAGATGTGACAACGTTTGTGAAAAAATATAATTCCGTATATTTGTTTATTTAATCTTTCCATTTCGAAGAAGATCTTTTGCTTAAATGGTCTTAATTAAAAGAAGGTTTTCACTAATTGGGCTCTAATTTTCTAAACATTCTTTTTCCAGAAATATTTTTTCTCGCAGGAAAAAAGAAATCAGTACATTGATCTTTTCTTGGAATTCGAAAAAAAAAGTATTTTCATTTTTTTAAAAGATTTATCTTGAGTGCTGTTATCCTAATAAGCGTTAATGAACTTCAGTGAAAGAAAAATGATACTTCCAAATTTAGGAAGTCTTCTTATGGTAAAAAGTAATATGTGATATCATTTTAGATGTAAATAAGGAAATCAGAGATATATTTAAGAGATTACAGTGCAGACGAAATAAAAACACAAGTTTTTCGCAAATATAAAGGAATTTAAAAGCTACTTTCTTGAAAAGTGTAAGAGAAAAAAATTGAATATAAAAGTATTTATTTCTTGTGTAATTACTTACCGCTTCAGATCTGATTCATTCATCAAATAAAAAATTAAGAAACCAGATGCGTATTAACATTAAATGTGTGTTAGTGTAAAACCAAGAACTTATTTAATTACTAATATCATGTAAGAATATTATAAAGTGTGATTATATAAGTGAAGATTACTTTTTATATACTGAGCTTCAACACTTTGTTTTAATAGTTACATTTAACAACAAGTTTAAATATATTTCATTTCTTTTTACTCTGATATAAACTTTGAATGAAAAATATTTAGTAATTTTGGTCACTATTATAAGAGTATTTCAAATAGTTTATATGGCTGATAATAAGAAAATAAGAAACAAAGTCAAAAATGAAATAAAATATTCAGTAAAGATAAATATTAAAATACATGATAACAGCTCAGGAAATTCAGAATTTAAATGTATTATATTGTGAATACGGTGGAGTTTATTTCATTGTCATATTTGGTATTATAATGCCCAACACAAATTTTTTTAAAAAAAATAAATAAATCCTTTTTCACTAATATTAAGAAATAATTCTAGTAATTTGTAGGCTTTTCGTTAAACAAGTAAAGTAAAGTTTAAAAGAAATACCATTAAAAAGGCAAAAACTGAATAAAAATTTTGTAGTAATTTTTTCCATATTCATTTATGTCAAATATGTGATCAGTTTATGTGAATTCGGTAGTAAATAATTTCTGGTTCTCTTTGCTACGTACGTGCTTTTCTGTACTGTTGAACCAATTCCTGAGAGAGGATGGAGTAAATAGCAGAATACAAATAACTTTGACTATTTTCCATCCAAGAAGAATAAATAAATTAGTCAGTAACTAGTACTTATTCATATATCTTGAGTTAAACACCTTAATAATAATTAAAATCTACGTGGAAGCAAATCATATTTTTCCATAGCTTTCTAATTTAAATGATTGAAATTTTGAAAACTTATCAAAGTAGTTAACTTGCATTTATGCTTTAAATGAATTATATATTTAAAGATATTTGAGAATTAGTGGTTTATATAGATTTTTAGGCTTTTATAATTTATTTTAAAAATCTGCATGGCATATGTTTCAAAGTATGTGGCAGGTAAAAATAATTAATAGAAGAAACATATTTTTATCATCATTAACAAGTTTGATATGTTCATTTATTGCTAACTGAATGATGAAGCATTTATTTTATTAATATATTATTTTTACTATACAGTATTTTAGAAAATGACTAGTTCAAGGAAAATGGAAGATATTTATTAGTGAAGTTTATGAAAAATATCTTATATCACAACAGTTTCGAAAACTTAATTACATATTTTGAATTCAAGAAAATATAGTTTAAACGCATCTTATAAATTCTTTTAAATTGGGTTAAATTTAGGTGTTTGAATTTATATGGAATATAATTATGCATAAAATTATCTTATGATTCTCACTCTGTGAAATCCATGCAGCTGAAACATGTTTAATTAATGACAATAGTTTAATATACAGCATATATAATATCAGTAATTTTATACCATGTATACTGTATATTAAATAATTTTAAAATAACTAAAATGTTATATTATTAAGTGACAGTTGTAAGTACTATAATTCATATTGACAATAAATTTGAGTGTAACAGTCAATAAATTTACTAGAAGGAATGTGATATAAAGTTGACCACTTCAAAAGACCATTTTAACGAGAATACAGTTGAATTAATAATTTCTTGTTAACTCATTTGTGACAAAAAATTATTTTATGCATAATAAATTGATAATTAAAAATAATTTCACAAATATAAAGTACAACCTTTTTAGTAGGTAATAGATATTTTTGACTTTGTGTCCACTTCAGTAAAGATGCAGCTCAATTTAGATGTTAATTTATTTCTTCAAGAAAAAATAATCATCAAACAAAACAGTATGTTTAAGCTTTACCAAAAGATATTATTATGTGCTAAAATTCAATAAAAAAAATTTTAAAGTTTCTTTTACTCCTGAGGAAGAGTAAAAGTGTTACAAAATTATATAAATATTACAAGTATTGTTTAAAAGTATGTTCTATTAATTTACGAATCAAATTTAAATTACTTACAGTGGTTTTCAAATTTTTATGAAAATAAACTTTTAATGAAATAAATACTTTTAATACCTAAAATCAATAAGGTCTACTTTGTAAAATTTTAAATACTTAAAATTAATGGAAAGCAATATTAGATACCATTATTGGTCGGCATATTGTGATGGTCGATGTCCTTTTAACTTCAAATCGTAATTCCTCTGAAACATCTCCTTTTCTCTCAATATCTCGGGTAAGAAACTTAAAATTATATAGCTTAGCTAACATGTTTCTTGATCTCATTTCCAATTAATATGTACCTAAAACATTCAGACAGTTTGAATAATACTTTTAAGACCTATATTAAATTATTTTACGTAAACAAATGAACTTGTTAGTTTTATACCTTTTCAGAAAATATTGCTGTTTACAAACTTTAATGAAAAGTATTGCATAAAATGTTAATATTAAATCTGTATTGTTTTTTCTGGATATTCATATTATTTGTTGTAGATATTTAGTATTGTTATTGAAAAATTATTAGTACTTATATAAAAACGTGTGAACAGTCATAAAAACAAATATTATAAATTCAAACTGCATATGCTTAATAACTTTCCTTTATGTATCACTAACGTAATATTTTTGCAATCAATTTAATTGCTCCATTTGATTATTAAGATTTAGAAACCTGTAAATCATATCTTTATAAGAATATATTATTTTAAAAAAAGGTGCAGTTATTTAAGTATTAATTAATATTTTAGTAATGATAACTGATGAATGGCTCTACTTAATTATTAAATATTTTTAAAAAATATATTTTAATTATACATTGAGTTTTGAAATTATATCTTCCAATAACATTACTTTATTATTATAATTCATGTACATTATTATTATAATATTATAATTCATGTGGCTTTCATGAATGTACTAATATTTTTTCATCTTTTGTAAAAAAAAAAATCAAAAATGTGTTTCTTTGAGCATTTAAAGGCATTCTCAATTCCCAAGCATTTAAATGAATTGAAATTAACAATTAATTTTTTCTGAGACAATTAGAGTCATTTTTATTTGAAACTTGATGTAAATGTCTTGTTCCATTGCAAGTAGAAATACCCATTGTTATCACAGAGAAAGTACAAAATTTCCTACTGAAAAAATCCACCAATTACATTTATTAATATTCTTACCATATTTTTGAATGAAAAAATAGCATTTTTCCTAATAGCAGCATAGCTTATGATTCCCTTAAAAAATTATAGACTCTTTTATTTATGAAGATTTAATAATAATCCTGGATTTATTTTTAATTTTATAAATATAACGTGCCTGAATTTAATTTTAATTTACACCAAACACTTTTATATAGAATAGTTATCTTTGTTTGCGGTGTAAATTTAGGATTACATAAGCTCTGTTTTCCTGCAAACTTGAAAGCTGGTCTATTATCTTAAGTTGAATATGTTATCTTACTCAAGATCTTTGTATTTTACATAAAAATATCTTTAATTTAAAAAAAATTATGGATAGTACTATACAAGAAAAACTCATAATATTTTTACATTATTCTCAATCAAATTTTCCAGATTCATTAAAAATTGCATAGTTTTTCCTTAGATAATTGTCTTCCACGCGATATTGTGAATTTATACATAAGAAATGCAAATTAAATTGTAGCTTATCTTATAATATTATCGAATGCACGTTACTATTTTTACACATTTTGAGAAAAATTTTATTTTGCAAACTCAATTTTTTTAGGAATATATAAATAAATAGTTTTAAAGTCTGGCTTTTGACTTAGAAAATTAAATATATACGTAGGTTGTGTATATAAAGTACAATATTCAGATCATATTAATTATTAATCACAAGGAAAGGATTGTGAATCGCATTAAATTCTAAACTAGTCCGGATTACATATATCGATAGAAAACACGTTCTGATAGTTAGTTCAGAATATTTGCAAGAGGTTCATTCTTTACATCTTCCTCAAAGTCTAATTTTAAAGTTTAATACTGAGGTCATGCAGCATTTGTAATCAATATATGAATCTATATGTTTCCCCATTTTCAAAATATTTAATACCTTTAGCAAAACTTAATTTCAGTGAACACTACAATAAATTAAAAACATTTTGGTTTCAGTGAAGTTAAAAAATAAATATTTAATAGTTATTTGAATAAAATATTTTTTAAAAAATTGAATTAGCGATTATAAGATATTAAATGTAAAGAGAAATGTATGATTTAAGATATAAAACATGTTTCAGAATATAATCAAATGATTAAAAAATTCTAATTTTTTTATATTTAAAGTATTTAAATTAAGGAAATACTTTTTTTATATTTGCATAAAATTACAGCCTATCCATGAATAAGTTACTTTAATATCCTCAGATTTCGTTTTTCCCCTAATTGCTATCATTTTTGCCATTAAATATGTTGTGAGAATTCCTTAATATTTTTAATTTGCTTTATTTTCTCTTTATGTTTTAAAATTTTTATTTCATATTACAGAAATCCTTTATTCATACAGATTTTATAATTTAACTTTTTATTAAGGGAAAATGAAAGCATATTCAGGTTAAAAAATTTCATTACTTGGCCAGTATTTATTCAAATTCCGTACATTTTTAGAGGCTGTTTCCCTTTGATTTAAAAATAATTAAAACACTTGGTTCATTTTAAGTAGGTTTGTCCTTTAATTAAACCTTTAAACCCTACTTTAAAGAGAAAAAAATTTATTTAATCAAAAATCTAAAGCAACGAATTCACAAAAATTTTCTTCAGATGATTCAAACAAACATAAAAAAATAATGACTAATAGTTATATTCTTTACATGCTTATTTGTTTGCTTTAATGAAACAATTGATCTACTTTATATTTATTGTAAATTTTGTTCATACTGAGATTATTAAAAGAAGAAAGACTTTAACAGCAAAAAAAAAAAATTATATATTTTGTTGGATTTCAATAAAATGCATTATCTGTTCAATAAAATTGGAACTAAAGAAAACTGAAAGTTAAACTTTTTAATCACAAATAATATATTTTCAATAATTAGTATTCCTGGTAATGATAAAAATAACGTATTTAATTTCACTGTGCGAAGCAAAATTAATTTGGTTAACTCTCAACAACTGAATTCAGAGAAATGTTCTAATATTTTCTGATAAGCGTATAATACAAATCTAAAATTTATTCTCAGAAAATTATCCAAATAACTAAAATTTTACACACAGTGACAAACATTAAATATTGCTCAATACGGCATGATGCATTTATAAGCAGAAAATACTGTAATGTCAGTTATTTGAGAAAAACTCTAAGAGTTCAGAACTGTTTGTTACAACTGTTATCAACTATATATAATTAAACAACTATAAGTAAAATAATACATACATCTTTCATTCTTTGAAAACTTTATTTATTTATCCAAAACATAATTTTAATGAGTGTGTTTATCCTAAGCGAATTTACTTTAGTATTTTTTATGAATTTAGCAGTCAAGTTTATATATAAATTAAAATATAATTTGTAAAATCTTGTAAAAGCAAAGAAACAGAATTTGCAATTTCTGATACATATCATATAAATCTATATTCTATTTTTATAAGTATTTCTAATCATATGTCTTCAAATACTATGAGGCTGATCATACGGAATTTATTCATTACATCAGTGTAGATCAGCCATACTCAACCCCTTTTTAATAAGGGCCACAAACACATTTCAGTCACGGTAGCCCGGGCCGCAAGTAAAAAATAATTAGGTGTATAAATGAAAAAGTAATATCAACCTAATGAATTATTTAGTTTAATGTAAAAAAGAACTTTTAACAAAGATGCTTACTTACTTATATGCATATCTAATGAGACTTTTGGAACTGAGAGCATTTTTTAAAATTTTTAATCAATATCTGGCTTGTCTTTGCATGCTATTCTTATAATATCATCCAAATGGGAATCTGTCAGTTTATTTCTATATACACTCTTTGTGTATTTCATCTTTGAAAAAGGTAATTCGCACACATACGTTGACCCAAAAAATGTTAGCATTATTTGGGCATATCTTTGCATGCTTTTATATTTTTGGGAAACAATGCTCCAAAATTCCACATATTCCCTTTTTTCTTTGAAAATTACTTCCAGGTTGGTGTCATTTTTAAAAATCAATAAATTCATCAAAAAACACCGAGTAATTACAATTTAAAACTGAAGCCAACTCAGAAATAGTTGGTGTCTTTAAATGCCATGGATTTTCTGCAAGTAGCAAACAATTTTTTATTTTTCTGAGATCTTGAAACTTTTTTTTGAAATTCGTTTAATAGTGCAGTTATAAAATTTAAAAATATGGAGCAGTTTTCTTCTGAAATGTTAATACCGTCCTCTCTGGTTTTTATAATAGTTGGAAAATTGTGCAGCTGTTTTTTTGTTCTGTATTTCATTATAATAAATACTTAGCTTTTCCTCAAATGCAAACACTTTATTTGTCATATTGGACACTATGTTATTTTTGCCTTGTAGACTCTGATTGAGATTGTTTAGTTTTTCCGTAATATCACATAGAAAACCTAAAAGACACCACCATTCATCGTTTTGTAATTCTGGGTACACTTTATTATTTTGCTCTAAAAATAGGATTATTTCATGGCGTAATGAAAAAAACCTTTCCTCTACTAAGCCATCGCACCGAGGTATGCAAAAGAACGTCGCTATGCTCACTTCCCAGTTCTTCAAGAAGGGTTTTAACTTTTCTGTGGTTCAGTACTTTTGCTCGTATACAATTGACAATATTGATAACTGTTTTCGTTACAGCTTCTATTTATGGTTGTACAGCACGGGCTGGCAAGTTTTCTTGATGGATAATACAATGGAATGTTATTAAATTGCTGCAATTATATTTTTTCTTAAATAATGAAATGAAGCCATTTTCGGATCCAGTCATTGAAGGACAACCATCTGTACTCAAACACACGATTTTTTGCACATCAATTTCATGATGTTCTAAAAAATTACAAATGGTTTCAAGGTAATCCGTGCCTCGGGTTTGACCTTTCATTGGCAGTAATTTTAAAAAGTTTTCATGAATTTCATTGTTTTCTGTACAATATCTAGCAAACACCGAGCACTGCGATGTTGATGAAATATCAGTGCTGGCATCAAATGCTAAACTGAAAAACTTGCATCTTCTTAGGTTTTTTAATATATCATCGGAAATAATTTTAAAAATGTCTTCAATACTCCTGGTGCAGGTTGAATCCGAAAGTTGTATTTTTTTTATATCAGATACTATTTGTTTTTTGTTACTGTATTTATCAAAAAGTATATTAGCAGCACTAATAAAGCATTCCTTTACAATATCCGCATCGGTAAAGGGTTTCATATGCTTACCAAGAACGTAAGAAATTTCATATGATGCTTTTGTTACCACCGAGTCTTGTGATAATGTCGCGAACATAACATTTTGTTGCTCATGCAATCTCTTAAAAAATCTCAATTTCTCATTTCTCAAAGACGATCCGGGAGGAAACGTTTCGTCGAAATCTTTATGTTTTGAAGTGAAATGACGAGAAATATTGTATTTCTTCAATATGATACTTTCCTGACATATCAAACAAGTAGCTGCGTTGTTTTTATTTGGCACAACAAAATAATCAGACTCCCACTCATCTTGAAACAATCTATTTTCACTTGATATTTTTCTTTTATACTTCGACGAAACTCCTGACATTATTTTGAAAATAATAGATATACTTAATTTACAAAACAAAACTATTATTTGGCAGAAGACGCGGATACGTACACAAATTTAGTTTAATAATTTAGATTAAATTTATAACAAGTTTAGTTTCGATCGACAATCAAAGCGACACGCACTTAGGTCCATGGATCTTACGGTCTGGCCACGCGCAAACACGTGCGGCGGGGCGACTTGCCAATTAGTAAAACAATTCTCATTACACATGACAAGCAATGTTTGGCTTCGCAAGTCGCCACGCCGTCCGCATTTGCGCGTGACCAGACCTTTAAGGGGATTCCCGACGCCGGGTATTTCGTATCGTTCGCGTAACCATAGATTACAGACCTTTAAGGGTACAGTGGACACTAAAAAATTTTTTTTTAATAATAGAGGTATGAACCTGAAATTTGGTATACTTATTTATATCATAAAAAGAATAAATTGAGCCAAGTTTGAAAGAATTATGTCATTAATTTTTGCACTAATTAAGATTTAATTAAATAAAAAGACAAAAAATTGATTTTGTTCCATGCGCAATAAATTTTCATATTTTGTTTAAAATAATACAGATTATGATACGTTTAAAGCCCTTCTAAAAATTGTTGGGAAAGATTTTCTTTTAAAAAGTTTACAAAATTATAAAAAAATAATTTTTATCCAATTTTATGAATAAAACGGTGACTATAAAATAAAAAATTGAAAAAAGTAACAACAAAAAAATTGCATCAAATTTCTGTTCCCAACAATTTAATTATATGTGTCTAAAGAATAAATGTGGAAAATTTTAAGAAGTTTGCACAAAATTTGTTGCGCATGGAGTGTTTTGAAATTTTATAAATGCAAAAATTTCCTATTTGAGAAAATCACACTTTTAAGTTACAAGCTAAATATTTTGAATAAATGTATATAAAATAATGCACAAATACTAAAACTTGAATTATAAAACTTATATAATTAGTAAAACTTAAAATAGATACATACACAATAAATTATTTTGTAAAATCATCATTAAACAGAGGCCGTGACAACAGGTGTAAAGTGAAAATTTTCATGATTTTTTGAAACATTTGAAAATTGAAATGAATGAAGTGAAACATTTCATTCATTTCAATTTTCTAAAATCTCTTTTGCTCGAAATAATTCATTTAGAAAGCAAATCTAGTTACCTAAATGCCCTATATTTAAGTGTGGCACATCAGTTATGGATAAGATATATAACACTTTGGTTTGACATTGAGTAAAATCATTTTTGTAATATGGTTTCAAAATAGAGACATTACATAAGCTTTATTTCATAAAAAATAAAAGATATTGCAGTTTACAGTGTGAAATTTAAAAATATATATTGTGAACAAATCATGTAATACCATGAAATAAATAAATAGATATCAGTACATCATAAATAAAGGATATATACATATACGAAATACAAAAATAAACTATACATGGTATTTTATATGTAGCTAACAAAAATGCTAATTAATTTTACATTTACTATAATTTAGATATCAGTAATGTTACATATGAATAGTACATCATCAATAAAGAATATATACATATAAGAAATACAAAAATAAACTATGTACATGGTATTTTATATGAAGCTAACAAAAAAAATGCTAATTAATTTTACATTTACTATAATTTAGATATCAGTAATGCTACATATGAATTACTAAGAAATAGAAGTTTAGAAATATAATTAGATAAAAAAAATGTTATCAGTAATATTTGTCATTTAAAATGCCCCAGCCTCATACATAACACCTTCTGATTCTTCTTGTTGTTTTACAGCTAGTGATTTTTGGTACCTTTTACATTTTTTGCTTTTTTGTAAGCTTCAGTAGCTTTTCGTTTCTTTTGTGCATTTCTTCTGTTGTCTTTCTTGTTAGCAATGGATACGGAGATGTCATTAATTTCAGATACATTAAAATTGTTCATCAATGTACCTACATATCCAAAATTTGTCTCCTGCACTGCTGATGTAACCGCTAACTCAAGTCTTTTGAAGGAAACAAAAACTTCTTTCGGGCATTTTCTCCAAATGTTACTGTGCAAGCTTTCATTTGCATTTTGTGTTTTGTTAGCTGTACAATGTGAAAGAATCTCCGTTGAAGCTAGCCTCTGATAAATAGGAAGAATTTTTTCACCCACTTCTTGAGAAAGTGTTGTCTTCATGAACTTGTGGCTTTTTGGTTTCCTACCATTAGCAATGGCACGTTTAAAAAAGCACCATGAATCAACACCTTCAGGGCATTTACTGTGTTGAGGCTTAGCGTCTGTCGACATACAATGCAATAATGATGCAAAAATTGATGTTTTCATTTTATTTATATTTGGAGCATTATCTTTTATAGCTTTCCTATAATAATTTTGCAGTCTTGCTATAGTTTCTGTTTTTAAACTGCCTTTTTTTCTTCCCCCCAGTGTTACCTTTTTTGCTTGCCATTCTTTCACTTTGTTTCGAAGAGATGTACCCAGTCGTTTTGCAATATGATTTATACACTCTTCTTTATTTATACTTATGTTACTTCCATACACTTTCAATCTATTGAGTTCATGTAAGGTTTTCGAGTCCCCATCTGACAATATTGTTATGTATCTCATCTTGCAGTCACTAATGGAACGTTTCCACATAGTAACTGCAGCAGCAACCTCCATTCCACCCGAAGAGCCATTGTAGTTTTTTTGACATTCACTTTTGTGCCCTTCATACCAAATAAAATATTCAGCACTTTTTTTTCCTAGATCCCGTTCACAAGCAAAACAATCGGGACAACATTTCGAAAGAATTTCAAAGTCAATCACAATTCCCGTCAAAATGTCAATCACACATCCTACACCTAAATTAGAGGTGTGACCACGCTTCTGCCAGGTACCATCGTATGATACACCAATGTCAATAACACTTTCACTTTCTAAGCTGTTATTAGCAGAAACATGGGCTTCTCTCACAGCTTTCCGTGACATTTTTAACATTTCAGTTTTCACTGAGCCATTTTGCTTTGAAAGATGATTCAAGCATTTAGCAAATGTTTTTTTATCCATAGATGGTATGCCTAGGACCATTGAAAATGTTTCCATAGCAGCATATCCTCTTCCAATGGATAAAAATGCTTTCACAAACATATTATTAATTTCAAAAGCTTTATTTTCATTGGATTTTAAGCTAGTGAAAACTGATCCAAAATTCTTCCTGCAAGAGATACATGTCACTTGAATTTTTGCAGAGAATCCTAGTGTTCTTTCTTGAATTATATCTAATGAATAATTCCCACATTCAGAACATGGAATGTTTTCCAGTAGAGAAGACCACATTTGCTTATCTATAATGATGTACTCATTTACTTCAGACGTTGTAGCC
>CM057819.1:41876633-42002221 GCA_030067965.1 Latrodectus elegans
CAAATTTTTTCTATTACAAAGGTTAAACTGGAATATTCAAAATTGACATAGAATTAAAGTCATTTTATTATTCAAGTTGTACATCTTTATTCTAAATTCGTGTCTAATGAAATCAAACTGTAATATATATTTTCTTTATCGCGCATATCGCATTAGAAAGAAATAATCCGTGGATATTCAAACACCATGTGTACTTAATTTAAATTGTTTTTCCAAGATGATTTTTTTTAAATTTAATAAAATTTTTAAGTACTTTTCAAAATTACTTGAAACTGTATATATATGATTTTAAATTGCTTAAGATTTTACAAAATAATAAGAAATTATACATTAAATAATAAGAAATTAAACAAACAAGTTATGTTTTACTATTTGCAACATTCTTACAAATAATACAAAATTTGTAACACGTATATTAATTTATGACTTAAAGATTTTTAATTTAATATAACTCCGTGTAAATGACAGATTATGACTTCATCGTTGCAGAATTCATTATAATATCACTCATTAATTGTGACAGAATATATTCTTTGCAAGCAAAATATAGTTACGGATATGAGTTGCTTCTTTCAGAAACGAGTTAATTAAAATAATTTAAATTAAAATAGAGAAATTTGATAGAAACTAAAATAGACAAATTGAATCTCTCAATGATATTTCATTCTTCGTATAATTATCTCATTACTATTGTTCTCAAGAAGAATATTAGAAAACAACAATGCTTATGCCAATAATTTATTACTTTGTGAAAATATAGTTTAATGTTTTTTTTTACTATTTTAATTTTTTTATAAGAATTGATTTTGAAAAAAATAATTATTCCCCAAAGTTTATTCAGAGCAAGTCCATATTAGCACTAAAGTGAAAACTTTTAAATGCCAATAGTTGAATTGATAATTTGGTTTTTCTTAAGGCGACTATCAAAATGTAGTAAATAGATGAAAATAATTGATTTTTCTTTTTTAGTTCATGATAAAAATATGAATCATCGTCTATATTATTGAAAAATAATTTTAGATTTCAGTCAATTTTAGGCAAAGTTATTAATGCTTTATTAAAGTAAACAATGTGCCACATCCCTTTTTCACGTTTGCTCATAAACGTAAACAAGTAACACGAGGACAGTGTATTTGAATAATAACTAATTTCCAATAAAATGTATACATTTCTTGTAAGTATAATAAGTTTTAAATATCACATTTTGGGTAATATTTGTTTGAATTACAATATTAAAAATTAGGTATTTATTTTGTAAGCAAACGGTCATATCCATTTCCTATCGTCTCACAGCATGCACACAAATATTTATTCTTTAAATTATTATTTACTGAATTCTTCTTTTAGAATGTGCTATATCTTAGCTACATCAAGATTATTTAGTTTTTTTATTATTTGTATGGGCTCGTCTGTCAACACTAATCTTGTTGATTTTCTACAGCTATCATTATTTTGACTTTACCCCGCTAGATTTCTGTTTTAAATTTGAAACTTGTATTTCTGTTTGCTGTTTAGTTTTATTTGGGAAAGTAGTTCTTTTCAGAACTACTTTCTCAAATAATAATCTCTTAAATGAAACATTGCAATTTCTATCATAATGCATGCAATTAGTTCAAGATACAGGAAACCTAAACGCAGACTAACGAAATGAAAACTTTCAGCGATTGAATCAGCTCATAAAAGACAATAAAAATTTGCTGAGGAAGTTGTAGCAAAGGAAACAATTGACCAAAAATGTTCTTTTATAGATGTAAATGTTCCATAATCTGTCCATTTACGTAAAAATATTCCTCCTGCAAGGAGAAATGAGTATATTATTATGAATAAAAACTGATTCTCCAGTCTTCTAAGGAATTTGCCATGCAGTAATTGTGGTGTCTGCTCTTTAGTTGTATCCACTCGGGAAAATTATGGTTTTCAGTAAAGCTAGAAATGTCCTGCAAATCTTGCAAAGAAAATGTTGGCTTATCTTTTTCTAGTTCTAGAGAATATAACTCACGAAACTTTGATGCCAATAACAAAGTTGGGGCAGCTTGTTTGAGCTTTGGAAAAGGCCATGCATTGTAATCATTCCCTCGAGCATTGTGCAAAGATGGTTAAAAAATGTTTTAAATGTTTCTCTAATTTAGTTTAAAAAATGAAGTGTTTTGAGATGAGATGTTAAAAGTAAGCTACTGTGCCGTTAAGAAAGCATATTTGGAATTAAATTCAAATTTAAATCCTAAGAATCAGTTACATATTTCTTTGTCCTATGATGGAACTTGGCATAAACGATGTCATACTTCTTTACATGGTATTGGTATTGACGTTGATTCGCTCACAAGTTTAGTACTTGACTTTGAAATCCTGTTGAAGTACTGTTCAGAGTGTACAGTTGCGTCTTGAGATCTCGGGGAAGACAGTGCTGAATTCCACATTTGGAAAGCAGGACACAGAGAAAACTGCCAAAAAAAATTCAGTGGACCATCTAGGAGCATGGAAATGGTTGCTGCATTTGGAAACGTTCACTTTCACATAATATGTTGTATACAACAATTATACGTAATGGTCATTCTAAAACATTTAGTCATTTAAACGAAGAGAAAATAGATAGTGATACTCCAATTGTTAAGGAAGAATGTATTAATCATGTTGCGAAAAAACATAGAACAGCACTTCTAAATGTTCTAAAAGAATGGAGAGTGAAAGACGTCATACTGGGTGGTTGAAAACAAGGCAATTTAAAGGAAGAAACTGTTGTAAAACTCCAAAATTTTTATTGGGAGGCAATGAAAGATAATGCTCCTTGTATTCAAAGGATGAAAACTTCAATTCAGACAACTCTTTATCTCTGCATGCCAACAAATAAAAATCCCCTACATAAGAGATGTCCCACGAGACATTTATCATGGTGCTTTTATGAAAGAACTGTGACATGCAATGAAATATCACAAAGTCTCTCACTCACTGACGAAGACTAAACTTTCAGAAAAAGTTGTCGAAAAAATACTACCAGAGTACCAAATATTGGCCTCTAATGAAATTCTTCTTCGTTGTGCTTCTGCAAAACTTCAAAATGCAAATGAAAGTCTTCACAGCTGTATATGGAAAAAATGCTCGAAACCTATATTTGTATCTAAAAAGAGACTGGAGTATGCAGTAACTCTAGACATTAGCTAATTAAATTTTTTAGTTTTCAATACAAGAAAACTGCGTTCAGGAGTGTTGTCTGATCACACCTTAAAAAAATGCAACTAGACTTTCACAAAAAAATCGAAGGTCATCAGATTTTCATAAATTGCAACAAAAATCAAAAGATATAAAAAAAAATTAAAACAAATTCCAAAGTATATTGCCTAGAGTGCTGTAGCATTTTGAAAACAAAATTTAATTAAAAAAATTTAAGATGAATGTGTTTAAAATTTTAGAACATTAATATTCTACTTACTTCAATATGTGTATATAGTAAAACAAAATATAAAAATATTTACATATTATAAATAAGAATATATTTTTTTCTATTATTTTTCCAATAATCCTGTATATAAAATACTTTTTAAAATACTTTACCCCTTTTATTATGTTTAAAATTTTGTATTCATCTAGAATTTTAAATTAATGTAGTATATGCTTACGGAGTTAATACTTTCTGTGCAATATATAATGAAATTTTTCAAATGTTCGAAAAAATTATAAAAATTCAATATGTAAATTTTAATTAATTAAATTAATTTTAAATAACATTTTGATTTTTTTTAAATAATAAAACATATTTTGATGAAAAATTCAATAAAAAATAATTTAATGGTATTTAAATATGAAATTATTGCCTTAAGTTCCTCAGAGATTTCAAATTATGTTTTTCTCAGATTTAAATTTTTTGATAAATATCTGTTCGTAAAATGCTCCATGCGCATTGATGATTTTCCCATGGACATGGAATTTGCTACAGAGTGTTTCATTATGATGCTCTCTTAAAATGTTCCTAAAAAAATTGGTTGTAACTTTACATAAATTTAAAATTTAAGGTCTGAAAATAATGTTGATGTGATATTTTTATGAAGAATTTTATAAACAAATGTACTTTGCTAAGTAATATTTTTAAAGATAGATTGTTTCATATATATATATATATATATATATATATATATATATATATATATATATATATATATATATATATATATATATATATATATATATATATATATATATATATATATATATATATATATATATATATATATATATATATATACATATATATATATATATGTATATATATATACACACATATATATATCTATATATATACATATATATATAGACCTAGAAATAATAGACTTAAAAGTGTCTGTTTCACAAAAGATGAATAATATTGTATACTATAATATTGAATAATATTGTATAATTTAAATACCATTTTTTATTCGAACATTTAAACATTTCTAGAAATGTTTTGGTAAATTTAATTAATTAATGAAGGAAGCGACGTAGAGAGAGAGATCCAACCTCACACGGTACTCTCTGGTAACGATTTTGAGCCAAAGATATCTATACTTTTGGCTCGAGATCCTCCTTTCTCCCTCCCTCGTCATAAAGCTTGGACCCTTCAGATGAATTTTTCAAGTTCAAGAATAAATCTATCATTACCAAAATATGATTATTGATCTTTTTGCAATAATGTAAGCTAACTTGACAGAGGATACCTTAAAGTTCTTCCATTCCCAGGATGTATTTTGTATCTGCTTCCAAAAATTAGATGAAATTGTTATCGGTATGTTAGTAGGTTTTTGTTACAAGGGATCTAATTTTAAAATTATTAAATGTATGCATGAGAGTGACAATTAAAGTGAAACTGTGGAAATCCAACTATGAAAGAATCTAAAAACTTTCATGATCTATGCCCATTCATGTCCCACCAAACAGCAAGCTAAATTTGACTACCCTTGAGATATCATCAAAGACGATTATAATTGATGTCATGAATGCATATTGTAAAAGTGGGGGATGTGGTCAATCCAATGAGGCAGGTTTGGAAATTGAAGATCTTTTAAGTTCAGCTCTCTTGTACTTATATTTAGTCAAGAAGACCCATGAATATATATTCACTATAATGGTTAAGGAATTTTCCCAGATATGCTTTGTGTATCATCTGACATTAGTGCTTCCAGTAAAAAAAAGAGTTGTAAAAGAGCTAGGATCAGGTCATAAACAAATTATGACCTTTATCAATATTGAATATTCGGCAGACCGATTTAAATCTTATGTAAAAAAGTCTTGGAATTTAAAAAAAAAATTGGTGCAGGTTTGTGAAATTGACTGACAATGAACTAGGGGAAGGCTAATTCAATCTGTCATTTTTTCGTGAAAAGCTAAGATAAAACATAAGTAATCCTTTTCTATGCAAAGGCTTGCATACCAAGGGAAGAAGTCAAAGATTATAAGAGCTTTGGTACACTGAATTAGAATAACTTAAAGAAAAACGAGATCGTTTTAGAAGAAGAGCTAGGTTCACTAAAGGACAATCTAATATCTACACATGGCAAAAACAGGCTAATGGAGTTAAGAAGGTTGTGTTATAAAGCCAAATGCAAATTCTTCGACTATTTTATATCGCATATAGATTATAAAAAAAGATAGTTTGAAAGTTTATCTCAAATATACAAAATCGTAAATCCTTGTATAAGGAGAATCCGATAATCACTGAGAAAAAGCTATTATCTTCGGATAAAGCCATAGTTGATGCCTTTGAACAGTCTTACTTTCAGTCCCAGCAGAAAGAAACATATGCCAGAAAAATATCTAGAAAAATAAATGTTAAATGGAAAACCTCTTTTAAAATGCAGTAAAATGGGATGGAGCTTGTCTGGGAGTCTATATTTAATATTTTTTTTAATGCACACGAATTGAAAATCACAATGAGACGTCTCAAAATGAAAGCATCCCCTGGAGTATTAAATTCATACAGAATTTACTATCTAATTTGGGTAACAAATCAAGAAAACGGTTCTAAATATTTAAGCCAAGTATAGGAAAATGGCTGGCTTTCGGAACTTTGGTAAACTGCTATTATTAATCCAGTTCTGAAGGAAAACATGAATCCTAAGTAGCTAAATAGCTATAGGTTCATTTCGCTTGCAAGTATCCTCGCAAGAGCTATAGAAAGGTTTGTGGTTAATCTTTTGGACTGGTGTGTTGAGGAATATATTATATTGCCGTAGAAAATGCTGGCTTCCGAAGAAATTGGTCAACAAATAATCAGGTGATAAAACTCAGTTTATCAAAGATGCCCTTGACAAAATGAGCATTTTAACAATTGCTTATGTAAACGTTAAAATTGCTCATGGCTCTGCCTGGAGAGAAAGTCTCGACCAGAAGCTTCTGAACACTGGTACCTCCTTCGACGGTGAAGTTATAACGATATGATTAGTTTTGAATTATCAGCTATTCATTGCAAATTTTCAAGATCAGTTATCCTTTTTGACTCTCAGACAGCCATCCAATGAATCTTCACTGTTGAACGCCCACAAACGCCTGAAATTCAACAATGTAAAGAATTCCTGAGAACTTTTGCTTTGAGAAAGAAGTAAATTGTTCTCCAGTGAATGCCTGGGTAGTGTGGCTTATGGGTAAGTGAAAAAGCAGTCATCTTTGCAAAGAAAGGTGCTGGACTTTATAACATTATTTCTAAAACATCTATTTTCTGTTAATACCACCAAGACAAAATCAATTGTCACCTTTGAACTAACAACAGGACATAACTACCTACCCTCTCATTTAAAGCATTTAGGCATCCTTGCTGTTTCTACTTGTCTACTCTGTGGCTCTGGAGAAGTAATGGACAGGGACCATCTGCCCTTTTGTGGGGCTCTTTGCTGTTCAACGGAGGAAGCGAGATATTGGGAGCCAAGATCTCTCCAGGCAAATGACTTCTGCCTATTTTCTGTAGTTCATTTTTTCTAATCTTTATCTCCTTGTATTTTGCCTGGCCAGTGGAAATAAAAATATTAATCAATAATGACAGTTGCTTGAATATTTGATGAGTTGTTAAACACATATTCTTGCAAGGAGGTTAATTCATAGTTATACTTGTGTATGTTTAAGGAAAAATTGTCTTAAATCTGATTCCTTCAAAATATATCCGTTTTTGATTCTGTGATCTATATATATAATTTAATTTAATTTCTTCTCCAAGAAGTTTTTCAATTAATTCTAATTAAATAACTGAATGCTTTATGTGATCTCGAAATTTAATTTATCCTTTATATTTACTATGTCATTTACTCTAATTAAAGTAGTTGTTTAACATTTAAAAATCGTATTAATTTCTTCTTCTTCTTTTTTTATCCCCTAGTCTGAATCCGACTAGGTCTATGACATCCTTCACTTTCAAAGAATCAAGGACAGCTCCAGGGCTGTATAAAAGTTTAAGCTTTGAAAAGCCAATACAGTTCAGTAGGTGTTCTGGACTGGCTTCTTTAGTATTGCACGAAGTGCAGTTGGGAAAGACTTGTTTGCCCTGGAAGAACCGGGCTGGATCTGAGCCTGGACAAGGCAGTCTAATCATGTCTTTCAATTCACAGATCCCCCAGGATCAGAGCCATAGTACCAAAGAAAAGACGGCGGAATTTTCCAAAATAAGGTGGGAAGAGCCCTGCTCCTAGAGAAGATTGCTTGGAAAGTCTGCGGATCAGCAGAACCAAGAGGCAGCGATGATCCATCCTTAGCAAGGCCATCGGTGATATCGTTATATTTAAGATCGAAATGTGATGGAATCCATTGAAAAAGAATAACGGAGGACTCAGATAATGCTTTAAGCTTTTTTAAAACACAAATTTCCCTCTTGTCCACAACATTCCTCCAGTTTTCAATGTACTGAATTATGCTACGACTGTCAACTAGAATCCCAGTCTCACCGCTTAACTGTTTGTTCAAGAAAAAGTCCTGAACCATATCAATGGCTCTAAGTTCTTCACAAAAAGCAGAACTAAAATCAGCATTGTGTTCTTTTAGAAAAAAATTTTAATTTCAGTTTTAAGAAACACTCTGCTTCCAATGTGGCCATCTTTATCCTTTCTACCATAAGTGTAAATTTGTGCAGCTTCAGAGGAATGTTATTGATGACTTCTAGTGCAGCTTGTTTTAAGAATCCAGGATGTTTAGATTTTTCAGCCTCTGTGGTAATTCTTCCAACCACACAGGAATTTAGCGGTTTGATGTTAGTCCCGGTAGCTATAAAGTTTACTGAAGTACTTGATCAGATTTGGCATACATCTTTCCTGTAAGTCTGCCTTTTGCTGTCAGTCTGCCTCATAAAAAACAATTTTTGTTGGTGTGCTCCTACGGAGCCCTGTAATGATGCGTATTGCACTCAGCAGTACTCTCTCAAGTTTTTGTAGATTGGTAACTGATGCAACATGGTATATTTGAAAGCCATATTCGAGGACTGGGCGAATCAAAAAAATGTATGTTGTTCTTAGTGTTTTGGCTTCTGCACCCCAGTCGCACCCAGAAATATATTTCATAATATTAAGTCACTTCTTGGCTCAGATCACAAGTCAGTCGATATGTTTGTTCTATGAGACCTCAGGATCGATAGTAAACCAAGATACCTGGGATTTATTTCACGCATTAAAGGTTGAGAGTTTATAATAATCTTAGGTTTATATTTAAACAGCTTCCTACTTGTCGTAAAGAATCCTGTAGTAGATTTATCAGGATTGAAGTGAAGTTTATGATCACGTCCAGTGTACACGAATAGAATGATTTAAGCTTGTCTTTATGACATCAGCTTTAGAGCTACTACACCAAAGAAAAATGTCATCAACAAAAAACTCTATTTTGCAATCATTAGAAATAACAGATACCATTCCAGAAATGAAGAGAGAAAAAAGCGTTGGGCTAAGTACGGATCTCTGAGGCACACCCTGTCTAGAACGATAGTCTTGATAGTAAGCCATTATAGTTGACTCTAAAGAGTCTGTTTTTAAGGAAGTCTGCAATCCACGAAATTGCTCGCCCATCAATATTAAATTTTTCGTATAACTTTATTACCAACTTCTTCCTCCATACTTTGTCAAATTCTTTATTCAGGTCTACTAAGATGGCAATTGTATGGTTGGTCGATTTTTGATTATGGACATCACGCACATGTAGGATAAAGTATAAACTTTAATCTGTGCCATGCCCCTTCCTGAATCCATATTGCTCTCTGGGTAGAAGATTATTAGTAGCTAGGTGAAACTTGATACGATTTAACAGTATTTTTCAAGGACCTTGCAAACAAAGTTGGTCAGTGCAATAGGTTGGTAACTGTCCGGGATTCCAGCTGGTTTATTAGGTTTCCTGATAGGTATTACAGCAGTACTTTTCCAATTTTTGGTCATCTGCCGATTTTCCAGGAGTTATTAAAAATATCAAGTAAGAGATGTTTCCCACGAACTCCAAGGTTAGTGATCATAAGCCCATGCAAGCCATCAGTCCTGGGGTTTTTGAAAGGTCAACTTGTTTTAAAACCGTTTGCAGCTCATCATGGTTAAATGGCCCATTAAACAATGGATTTTTTGATTGCATCTGACGACAACGATGAGCTGTTTTCCTATCCTGGGCTGCAATTAATTTGTCATTCTTCACGAACTCAAGATCGTAAATTCGAATATAATTAACGATCTTGAGTTCGTGCAGAAAGACAAATTAATTGCCGCACTAATTTGTTAAATGAATTGACAAATATCATCAAGTACTAAGTAGTTGCTCTTTTTATATTTGTGAATTTTTTTTTTCAAATCAGTCTCATTTTTCAACAGTAAACCTTACATGATTAATCTCTATGTGTTATGCGCACCGGCAAGGGAATCAAGTGAAACTATATTTATTGGATTAACATTTTCTCCACGTATATTTAATGTAATGGTGAGATGAGATCTTTAATTTTTTTCACATGATTTACGTTGAAAATGTTTTATTTGTAAATAGGAGCTTTTATAGAATAAAGCAAAATGTATTTTTTGATAATCTGTCAAGTAAAGTTGCTTAAAATGTTTTACACAAATCAGATTATTTTGTTTATATATAACAATGTATATTATATACAACTAGGGTAATTTAAATCCTGTAATGGAATTTCTAGATTCTTAAAATTTTCAATAGAAAATTCAATATGTCGATGTTGTTCTAAAATGGTCTTGGAATATTTTCTGAGCAGATTATGCTCATATGTCATTAGAACATTCAAAGAGTAGTCACAATTACAATAAATGGAACAAGGAAATCTAAGAGAATACTCTTTCTCGTCATGTTGAAATTCCTTAAAATAACTGTGTCGTAGAGTGTCAATTCACTTATTCTCGGACATATTTGTTAATAGAAATTTAAGTTAAGGCCCTGCAACACACTCAATCATTGCGCAACAGTATGTAACTTCATCACGAAGATAACATTGTTACCATATAATCTGTAAACACATCATTTTCTCTTAGGAGTAATTTTATTACAGAATGAAATGCCAGTACTTATATAGAAAAAGAATAACTTCCAACAATCTCTTGTTCTGTGCTCTCCCCTGTTCACAAACTTTAATCCATATAAATTTATGCTTAAGGGTGATTTAAAAAATCTAAATCAAAATGATTCTAGATCCTTATTTAGTCCTTAACCGACTCAGCGGCTCAGAAAATTTCAAGAATCTGCGAAAAATGTTTCCTCTTTAAAACCAGATGTACTTCTTTTTCATTCCACAGCCACCTTCCTAAACTATACAAAAATCGTCGACTGTTTCCCATTCTCATTGGGAACATTTCCTACCCCCCTGAAAACTGTCACATCACTCAATTTAGAGGGAGGGATGTCACTTACCACTAACTACCCTATCTAGGGTTGTATGCATTTGCCAGAAAGATTGTACATCCCAGTAAAAGTGGTTAAAAACGAAAACATATCTTATTTTTTGTATGAAACTTAAAAAGCAAAATTAGTAATAAATAACTGTTTTTGTGTAATTGAAAATGATTGAAGATATTCCTCAGCGTTTTTAGGTTGACTTGGTAAATAATATGAAATTCAAAGAAAAACGGTATCCACAAATTATGATGTTTTAGATTTCTTACGCAGTTTAATTAAGAGAAAGTTGTTTGTCACATTTTCTTGTATATTTATTATATTCTGTATAATGGTAACTTCCTTTTGAATAAGACACAGAAGCTTTTCAAATTTTTATTACAATAAAATAAAATAATGTTAGTAAAAATACATTTCTCACATTACATTTTTCTTAACCCAAACAAATTTTACTTTATATGAATACATCTATGTAGCAATTAGTGTGGTGTTTATATGAAAATAAAAGGCTTAATTATTTTTCAATTTTTTTAATGTTATTTTCAAAAACATTAATTAAAGCTTTTTAATTTATTCATCTATAAATGTTTTGAGTTTAAACGATTAAACAAAACATTAGAAAATTTGCATAACATTGTGAACAAATGTGTGTAATGTTCTTAGTTTATACTATATCTGAAAAATTACTTTCACTTGATATTTAAATATTTGGAAAAGTTTTTTAGACCAAAAAAATTAAATATTTACAAAAAAAAAAAGGATTAATTTTCATTTCTGTATTATTGTATATTAAAATAAGACTATGTAATGCGAAATACATGTAGATAAACTAGCATTAACATTGTTCTGCAGAAATTTTAACACATTATATTTGCTGATTGTGTACTTTCTTTTATTTATGATATTTCTTATATATTTACATTCTAAAACAATATTATAAAATCATTTATTGCTTTTACAATTTATTTATTTCATATTAAAAAATATTTAGATATTTTTAATAAGATATTTATTAAATTAAAGTTGTATTTTAATCGAAAAGAATTCCAAGTGATGGATTTAAAAATAAATTGCCTAAAACACATATGTTAAGTATTCAATATACTTATTCTCATTAACTCAAAATAATTTTCTATTATTAGAAGCAATCTGGTGAATTAGAAAATGAATTTGAAACTCAAAAGAATTTAAATTAAATTTTTTCAATACATGTGACAACCTTTTTTTAGGAAAGCTTTTCCTAAACACCTCTTTCTTTTTCCTAAGCACTTTAAATTATTTGAGAGAGGAAGAGAGAGAGATTACTATGTTCCGTCCTTGTATATATTTACTTTCATCTGGAAATACATTTTTCTCAATTCTTGGAGTTAAGCACTTTGATAGACCTCATAATAGTGATTTGAAATGTATATACTGCTATTTAGTAATTTATACTAATAAAGAGCTGGTGTGTTGCCTATAAGCTCAGAGGATATGTAACATGAAGGCGAACAATTGAAATCATTAAATGATAAAAAAAAAGTTAGCAATGTACTTCAAGCAACGTTATGAAGTCTCATTTATTCCATTTTAAAAGTTACATAAGTAGAAACTTTATACTTATTTAATGCAAGTAAATAAATATTTTCAAACCCTTTCAATATTATAATACTTTCAGCACACATAGTAAGGCTGATTTAGATTATTTATACGTTTCTATAATTCAACAGTCTAAATGAATTAGAAATATATTAAAATTATTAATTTACTTAATTTTTAGCAGAACTATATATATATATATAAAAAATATATATTACATATGCTCTTTTTATTCATAGATAAAATTTGTTTTTTTATTTAAAAACATTAAAGCCCAAATTTATTTGTTAAATTAATCTTTTCTACTCGTAACAGAACAACCTTAGATAAAATATCCTTTGCAACAATACATGAAAATTAATTTCATTTGTCAATCTGAATTGAAATATATATCAGTGCATGTACTAATAAGAATCTTAAAACTGTTACATTTAATTTATTTCAATATAAATGGAATATTTGGTTTCACAAGTGCATTACTCGAGTTATTTTTTAAATATTAATCTAGCGTTTATGAACTGAACTTTATGTATAATTATAAAAAAAAACAAAAGAATCATTACAACTTAATTTTGCAAAATTACTGTACGAAAGAATCTTATAAATTTATAACTAGTTTTTACTGAACTCATATTTAATTTTACATCACATAATATATAATAAAATGCTAAGAGGCTATTATTACTCCATTATAAAAATATTTTTATGAAAATTTCTTGCATTGGTAATATTTTATTGTATTACAAATTGCAAAACCTTTATGTAATTATCATATATCTGGAATGAATCATGGTGAGAAAAAGCAGTTTCTCACAAGTCTACTTCAACAAGAGTAATCGATAAAATCCCCTTTCATTCCATCTGTAACTAAATGAAAACATCTTTAACCACACAGGAAACCACATGTGCAATGAATTATCTTCATTGAAACGAAGTGTCGATGTATATACAGGGATATATGGGAAGCTGTTTGAAACAGTACTGTTAATAATCGAATACTTGTAAAAATTGAAGAGAAAATAAATTTAATACCTCATCCTGTTCAACTATCTGTGATAAAAAACTTCGCAAGGTTTTAAGGAAAGGAAATAATTAAGTGAAAAATGTTTGAATCCTATAGGAGCTATTTATAACTACTGCTGCATAACAAAAAATATTGTAGTATCAATATGATAGAAACAAAATGATACACAACAAATTTTGCTTATAAAATCATAGAAGATTGCAGGAATCCTTTAAAAATTTTCAATTTTATAAATATTCTCTTTTTTTTAAGTAAGCTAGAATTTTGGATAGAAAATTTCCAAACAGCAATTTATTTTGAATTTAAAAAATTCTGAAAACAGAAAATTTCACAAATTGCGTTTATAATTCAAATTTAATATCCTTGATTGCATTTCAACTACATTTTATTTTTTGAAAGAATAATTTTATTTCAGTGTTTGTTATTTTGTATTGTTAACATTAACATTAATAAACGATTTAATGACTAAACAAATAAATATCTAAATCCGAAGTTAGGTCTGAAAAGTTGAATTTAATCATATAATTCCTTTTTTAAAAATTATCTCAAATGTTTTCGAAATTCAAATGAATTTTTACGTATAAAAAATGCAAGTATTTTTCTATATATTGTAAGGTCGTAGAAATGGGAGCCAGCGTACAAAAAAATTTATACAAAATGTGCTAAAACAGTATTATGTTTTCAATATAATGAATATCACAAAGTTATATATCAAGAATAAAAATCGTAAAATATTATCAAAATTGAAAAGGTAATCATTATTTAAATTGACAGAGGATATATACTTAAGACTTGAAAATCTAAACAACAAAAATTTTTATAAGCATTTATTTTCTATGCTTAATATTTATATATTACTAGTTTAGAAAAACTTTAATGTTTTAAATTTTCACAAATTTACTTAAGGCAGAAAAAGTTATGTTTGGTATCGAAAGATTGCTTTTTTTATTTGTTTATTTTATAAATTCAGAGCATGCCTTTAATTCTAAATTGATCAGTGTTATGAACGTTAATGAATATTCAATATAATGAATCTTTTTTTATAATTATACTTTTAGATCATCATATAACTGATGTACTATAAGTTTGCCCTGAATTTGTTAACTTTACTTAATATGGTTTATTTTTACTCAAATAAATAACACCATATTCTCATAAAAAGGATTAGCTAAGGAATTTAAATATTGTATTAATATTATATTTTATAATAAACAATGATTATTTTATGAGCTCAAATTCATATGTATTTTAAGAAAATAAATAATTTTTACATAATTTGAACAGCTAATTAATTTATTTCTAAACCAATATCTCATTTTGAATTTCATTTTATTTCTGTAATCAATTTTGTCCCTTTAATATAATCAATCATATTTATGTCATCTGTATCTTGTAATCGTTATTTCAGATTGTAACAACACAACTAAATTTAAACATTCTATGATTTCTATAGTCATATAACTTTAGCATACTATTTCATTCAGATTTTCAAAGTGAATGTTCTTTGTTTTCAAAACTTTAATTTTTTAAAAAGAAGTTTGTTTGAAATATATAATGCTTTATTACATTTTTAGATTAAAATAACAGAATCAATTGTATATGGAATATACCATTTTATGTTTCAAAGATAAACCAGAAAAATTAATTTTTAATTCAAATAAGAAGAGTTAAGTAATATACAACCATATTTTATAAAAGAAATTCTCTGGTTAAGATTATTATATTTAAAAATTTCTTTTATACCTAATATGGATCGCGTTAAAAGATAACGATTTGTAAAACTTGCGTATTAATAATTTGCTTATTTTAAAAATAAATTTGGTAATAATAAAATAATTATTTTCTGTTGGTTAAAAATTTAATTGCTTAGATTGTAGCATTAATATGATTTCGATTCACTAATCCACAATTTCGATAGGATCATTCCATTTCACACACCTTCTAAAATAAAAAGAGCTAAAATATTTTCTGCAATAAAAGCTTAGCTCATCTTTAAATAAGAAAATTCCATTATTTTTGCTTCTGAACAGTTTACTGTTTAAAAATTTGATTATTTATATTCCTCATAAATATATTTCGTTTTAAATCTGCAATAAATTTCTAGCAAGGAATTTTACTTTATTAAATATTATCGTTACGTAATGAAGAAAAATTATTACATGTATGCAAATTAAAAAAATATATAGAATATAATGATTTTCACAGCTAATATCAGAAATATTGTAGTTTATTTTTCAATCGAGAAAATTTCTAATATAGTACAATTTTTAAGAAATAGTACCTTTTTAATATTGATATATTAAAATAATGACTTTTTTTATATGGTGCAACAGTTAACAGTGTTGCTATATTTTTCAATATTATGTTTCATTAAAAGAAATAACATGTATAATATTTTTGGCTACACACTTATGAGACAATCATGTTATTCGATTGCCTTAAGATGATACTTCTGTTTTATTATCAACATTTGAAGTGTATGTAAAGAAATTAAAGTAATAACGAAATAAAAAGCAATATGCAGAGAGTAAACTTATTAGTAAATTTTCCTATTGCACAAAAATAAAAACGCAAATGAAATGAATTTTAGTCATTAAGGTAAATGTTATTTATTATGGAGGACACATCAAATTTACTATAACAGCCATGAGCTCTTTCGATGGAAATTAAATAATTTCCATTTACGAAATTTATTTGTTTATTTCAGTCATAACTAGTCAATAAAAAATGCCGTCAAAAACAATAAAAACTGAATTAAATTGACTAAGATGTAAGAAATAATTAGCATAAGCAGGAAATTATTAAAATTCAACTTAGAAAATAAGGCAAGCTCGTTAGTAATTTAAAAGTACATATGGATTTAAAATTTTTGTGTAATAAAATCGCCTAATTCAATTAGCTTAGGAACTAAAATTAAAAATAATAATGTATAAACTTGCATTATTTTATTTCTAAAGCAACAAATTTATAGATTATTAAATTTTAAAGTTGAATCTTGGCAAAAAAAATAATCAGTATTTTAGATATTTGGCGTAAAATTCAGGCTGAGTTGTAGTTCTCAAAAAAAAGTCTCCAAGGAGTGTGGTTTGAGTGATTAAGACCGATCAATCAAACCACCGATTAGGGGGAAAGCAAAAATAAATGGTTTCTACTATGTGAAAATATACGTCGCGGCCGCTTTCGGTGAAAACTCTGCGACGTATCTTTGCCGTCGCAGGCCGCTTTCGAACAGGATAGTTTCGACGTATCCCTGCCGTCATGAGCCGCTTTTCGACCAGTTTATTGCGACGTAACAGATACGTCACGGACGCTGAGTCGGTTAAAACCACATCTCAGGGAATGTTCGTATATTTTCTAGAACGAATTTCATCAGATCTGGTGTAAGATGGTTAACGATTTCAGATAGCAGGTGTAAAATGAATGCAACCGTTTTGAACATGCTTTGTGACAACATAATTTTTAAGTTTTTGTAAATTTGTACCAAATATGTAATTTATAAATACCTCTTTTACAGACAAACTTTAATTAATTTTTTATTCGATCTAACAGTTTCCTATTCCTCTACATAAAACTTTTGAATATTCAGAGCAATATTTTGTCATAAATTATTTTAAAATAGGAATTTTTTTTAACTGTACTTATACGCTGCATTCTCTAAGTTGTGTTATACAATTCTAAAATCCATATTTGAAATTACTAGTTAAAAATGTGAACTACACGTTATTTAGAAATGGAAAATCGCAATCATAAAATATTAGATCTTATATTTGTTTTTGTTTTTCTAAAAATTCTCAAACTAGATACATTTTTGAAACCACTTAAAAAATAATTATTATGTATATTAAATGATAATATCGAAATTTTTATCAGGTGCATGATTGTTTTTACATGTATAATTAAATTCTAAGATCTTATTTTCGTTGTAGTAATCAAACATTCATATTTTCAGGAAGAAAAATTTGATATAATTATCAGTTTTTATTTAATGAACAAAACATCAAGTGTATGTTTGCTAAATTAATAAATTTTTTAAGAAAATAAAATATTTCATTGGGAAAGAGATACATTTGGAACATTTCATATATAATTGTCCTTTATTCAAAATTAAAATAATTTAGAAAAACCTTTGGAAAAATCATTCGAGTTATTTTTGTTTAAAACTATTGTTTTTGTTGCTTTTACTTACCTCAGATGTTTAGCAACGCTAATAAGGTCTATAAAATTTGTAATTCTGGGATAATTTAACACTTTTATTGGACTTGTGAAGAGATCAATTCCAAAAAAAAAAAAAAAAAAAAAAAACAGACAATCAAGAATATGATCAGAAATATCCTTAAAATCAGCAGACTTCAAACAGGTTGAGAAAAATATTTTTTCCTTAAGAATAGGACGTAGGTCTCATCACTGATAAGCTTAGTTTACCTAGTCCCGCGTACAACTCTTGAATTCTGCCCGCCACCATTGTTTATGTCATGTGCTAAATTAAATATGTACACTTAATGTATCAGTTTAATAACTTCAAAAATATTTACTTTTCAGGTAATACAAGTATTAACAAAACCTGAATGAAGTATGTAAATCGATAACGTTAAAAATCCCATTACGAGTATGCGGTGATAAGATGCGCGAGTGATTAGTACTGGATCACAGTTAACTTGTAGTTCCTTGTCAAATTCTATAGTTAAGTAGAAGAAATTAGCTATTCGAAATATGGTATTTTATAGCTTTCTTTTTGTATAAACGCATGGAAGACATCGAGCCTTTTTTCGAACAAGTTTTTGATCTATTGGAGATTTTATTGAATGAGACCAAACAACTATGATGTGTAATTGCTGGATGGAAAAGGTGACTACATGACTGCACTTAATAGTAGTAATATTGTGTGTTATACAGGGATTGATGCTTCATCCACATTAAAACTGTTGTACAACAGACTGAGTTTGTTAAACTCACCATAAACGATGCATTTCTTCATTTGTATATGCATGAAACATAAAAAACGTATGTGTTTGGAGCACAAGTTGAAGAAAATTTAAGCAAGCTCAGGTTTCGTTTCCAGCGTGGGGCTAATTTCAGGAAGTTAAAAGTGTTTTTCTGCTGCCATGTTTCTCTTCTTACAGGGTTGTAAAGGTTTCTGGGCGACACTTGGGAAACATAATGTCACTGAAACTTCTTAGTTTTCATGTTATTTGTGAAAATACCAAAAAAATTAAATAATACAAGAATTCACTGAATCATACAAAGATCAGTCTTATTTTTGGCAAGTTATGAACATTGACTATACGAATTAGATAAAAAGAAAGCATACGAAAAATAAAAATATACTTATGAATTGAAGAAAATTTGATATAATGAGTTAGAATTAAATAGTTAAGAAATTGCTGTGTTAAATATATGTTCAGAAATGAAATATTACAATGATATATCTTGAATACTTAAAGAGCTATTTGATTTTCCTTGTGTGTGTGTGTGTGTACTAAAAAATAAAACATTATAATTTACTTATATATTTCAATAAATCTTTCCATTATTAATTCCATTTGATTTAAGAGCTTTTCATAATTTTTGGTTTTAATTTATGAATTTATGAAAACTTTACACATTTTATTCAGTACAATTTAGATGCTTTAATATTTTATAACGATCATAATTTAATAAATCAACAAATGATTGCAAGTATTTCTTTTGGAGAACCTTTATAATTAAGTCACCTTTTCCGTATTAATTGAATCATAGTTTGAGAAGAAATAATTGTTGTAAATTTTTATTGTTCATACTTTCTACTTGTTGCCAGAAAGCTCAAAGTTGAATCCAGTCTTTATGAGGTCTAAAGAACGCATAAATGTCTCAATTTTTATAGTTAAAAGTGCTTTTTCTCCCAACAAACTTTTTAAAATTCATTCATTTTAATATAATTTAAAACATCCTGTTCTTATGAGCGTATTTCTTTAATCAAATTAGGATGTGAAAGACATTTCTTGACCATTTCCATATTTTACCATTTGTTTACCATAAAACGGCTATTTCTTTCGCTTCAGTTGAGATTTTGAGCATTCCCCTTCGTTAAGTTTCTCAGCGGTTTAAAATATCAATGAAGTCAGATAGCATTTTACCTGCGTCCCATCATATTAAAACGGCGCTGTAAATCAGATTTATTGATGAATTAGCTGTCTGTCTTCAAATTCCTCCATTCACATTCCATGAGAAGGAACAAAAAAGATGAAGTGGCAAATGGGCCGTATAAACCAGGATCCCAAATTCTGATATTGGCGGTTTTTTGGCGGATTTTCTTATGTATCTGGCAACCTCGTATTTATTACGTCATACATATGGAGACCAATTAGAATTATGCAGAAAATTCTGTTTTGGTAACCCTAGTATTTACATCATCGTTTACGTACCGATATGTCATCTTAGTAATATTTCTTCATCGCCAAAAATTTCAGAATTTGAAATCATGGATTATACGGCACCTGTCCCGTTGATGTTCACCATGGAATGTCTGAGAATAGAGTCGAACATCATTTTTTTAATAAAATTATATCTTATATAGGAACTAAAGCATTGGTTTGAAAAGCCGTTTTCCATTGACTCAAGCCATTAATGGGATAGACGATAAAACAGCATAAGCAGCGGACTTGAAAAAACATCCACTTTATAGTTACTTTAATTGGGCAAAGAATATTTAAATTTTTAAAAATTTCATTAATTTATTGAATTCTAAATTAATAATTGCAATTTTTGCGTGAAAATATGCTTTGGGTCCCCTGCTTGGCGTATTTTCAAAAAGTCACTCAACTGGCGCATTTTTGCGTGTTGTCTCGCGGAGTTGAATGCTCCGACAGACACTACGCAAAAGCGGCGTTTCTATGGTGACGAAACCGAAATCCGTGTTTTTAACGAATTGGTATGGCAAGGAAAACAAAAACAATGGTTTTTTTACGAATTGTTTAACAAAAAATACACATATAATTGTATAACAAAATGTAACAAAAAAGACAGGATTGCCACAAGGAATGCACTTAGGATGAAATATTCAGGGTTTCCACGATTTGCGCTTCTAACGTCCATTTGGCGAGAAAAGGGTACCCAAACCACCAATTAACCAATTTTTGTAAACATTTCATTTGGGATGCAAATGAAATTTTCAACATTATTATTAAACTATTTTCATGTATTCTTGAAATTTTTAATCTTAAAATTTAATTTTAATGTAGAGCAAATTTAATTTTTTTTTATCAAAACTAGACATTTTTATCAAGACATAAAATAATTGCTTGAATTTTCACAAGTCTTTATATCAAGTAGTAAAGATAATTATAAGTTTAGATTTACTTATTAATATTGCGAAATTTTTTATATTGTGTTTAAGAATTTACTCCATTACCTTGCATTAAATTAAAATTCTGCATAATATTTTTCTTCAATGAGTATATTTAAATTTAAAGATATAAAAAAAATACTTTTATACTATAATTCTTGAATTGTAAAAAAAAAAAAAATTCGTTTGCAATCACAAGATTTCTATACACTATGTGATATTTTAACACATTTTTTTCTTACACTATTCTGCCATAATAACTAAGAAAATATAATAGCAAAATTGAGAAATGGCAACTTGTTGAACATATAATTCTTCGACGTAGTTGATCTTATTAAATTTTAAATAAACTAACCATTCTTTTAAACATTGTTTCACTTAATTTTTTAAGTAAAATTGAATTATAAACTTCAACTAATTAAATTGAATTAACAAAATTGTCGTATTTTAGTATATTTCAATGTAGTTTGTAGCTCTGAGGCAAAACAGAAAAATAAAAAGAAAAGTTAGCTTATTACTATTGTGATGTACTGACAAAGAGAGAGTAAATTTAGATATGAATAACACCTCTTCAGTTTCATTGTATTAATTTCACAGCTAATATTCTTGTGTATTACACTATTAATCAAATCATTTGATGGCATATATTTCCAGTTTGTAAGAGTATTGTTTATTACACTATCACAGGTATATTTCATAATGGAAATACAATTTTAACAATATTTTTTATCTAATTTGTTATAATGATGCATTATACCTCTTAATGTGATTCAGAGTTTTGCAGAAACCCGGATTACTGTTCGGTATATCGCAGCGAACTTTTGACTCTCGAGACTGGTCTGGACTCAATCAAAGATAAAGCCTTTTTTAATAATATATGGATTCTCACTGACAGAGTCGTAGCTCCATTAAGTACTTGAGCAAATGGACTAGTGTAACAGACCATGTCGGGAAACATATTCTTCGTATGTTATTTGATCTCTCAGCCTCTCATGATATTTATTTCCAGTGGGTCCCCTCTCATATAGGTTTGTTCGGAATTGAGCGTGCTGACGCACATGCCAAGAAGGGCTCTTCCTCTACTGCTTTTCCAGATATGAAGCTTACTTACTCAGAACTATACTCTGCTTATAAAAATGCTATTTTAAATACTTGGCAACATCCCCCTGTTAATGCTTGGTACTGCCGTAGGCAGCCATTGAATTTGTGAGTTCCAGAGCTGACCAGACTGCGATCAGTAGTTTTATTAGTGGACACATCAATTTCCTATCCTTTGACCATCGTATTAAGCATTTCCATATCTGTAAAATTTGCAACTCCAATGAGGCTAGTCCTCAATACTTACATGAGTGCACTCAATTCTCGATAGACGAGCTCTTTGGAGACCCCGTCCTTTTTCTTGATTTTTTGAGAGTGCTTGAACTCATAGATCTGATTTAGCTCCACTAATCTGGATGGAATTTGTAACAACAACATATCTCTTAATATAAAGCGTGCTTGTTATTTTCCTAAAATATTATTTTTTTATTTCAGCTGATTACATTTTACATACTTAAATTTTAACTGATAATATTAAAACTAGATTCCACTTTAAAAATCAAGCGTTGAAAATTATAATCTTTAACAAGAAATTCATTAGTGTGAATTCCCTGAAAAGGCACCCAATGATAAAAGTGGGAAAAATGTCAATGTAAGTATATCATTTCATACAGGAAAATGTAAATTTGCAATAAAAACTATCTTGTCTTAGTAAATCATTATATACAGTTATATTAAATTTCTGGCATAAGAAATATTTTTTCCAAACGGTATTTTTTACACTTCAAACACCAGTTTTAAAATTTTTATGTTCTAAGTTTTTGCTTTTATTAGATTTAATGTAATGTGATTTTTTAAAATCCTTCTATTTTCAGTATTATTATTTTTGTTGCAGGAGGATTTTATATTAAAATTTAATGTTTGCATAAAATTCACTTACTTTCTTTAAACTTTATAATACATATAGATATTTCATTACCTGGGATATTAACTGTAAAAATAATAAAATAAACATAGAGTTAGGTATTTGTGATAATCAACCTAAAAATTCATCACGTGTAATTTTTGAAAAATTTGCAATAAATAAATTACTCACCAAAAATGTCAAACTTTTAAATTATCATCTTTCTACCTTTATAAGTACTACTTTTCATACTTCCTTACTTTGCAGCACCATTCGTTATAGATTTACTCAATTTTGTCTTTTAAATAAGTATACATAATCATGTGATAAGTATGTGTTTTTGAGATTTTTTTCTATAAAATTCTACAAAAAAATAATAATTATAAAATATAATATAGATTTTTAATAAAATATAAATAATAACATAATAAAAGTAAAAATACGGATGTAAAAAAAGATATTATTTACTACACAGAGGTAATTTACGTAAATGTTTTAAATTCGAGATCAAGATAATAAAGGAACTAGAGATTAAGCTGTAATTAAAAAAATTTTACCAATTAAAAAAATTTTATTTATTTGCAATACTTCAGGTGCAGCACAAATTTTAAAATCTTTTCTTCCAAAAATTTTCCAGTAACAAGCATTTATTCATATTTTGAGCAAAATACCATAATAATAATTGGGTTCTAGGTAGAAGCAAGTCAATCTTACATAGTTTTCGGAAGTAATTTAAGTATATAATTAAAATATTAAAAATATATATATTTTTTATCAATCATATACATAATTTAACTTTTCTTTAAAAGTATGAGTGCAATATGCTCGAAATATGTTACAAGAAGAAATACATTTTGTGAAATATTATTAAAAATTTAATAATTTTGTTTTATTCATCTATATTTAACTAAAGGATTATTACATTATTTCATTACATTATTCAATTACATTATTTCTGAAAATGACTAAAGTAAAAAGAAACACTGAAAAGCATCTAATAAAGTTTTAATAGATACATATGATTCAAATTTATTTAAAATTAAAAATATCTGATATAGCAAAAGTTTTCAAAATTTAGTTACATGTTTTGAATCCCACAAAATATTTTGAATCCCACAAAAATCTTAAAATTGAATTAAACTTAATTGTTTAAATGCATATCAAATAACATTATGCATCAGATTAGGTTTAGATTAACTTTCTGTAAATGAAAGATACCTAAAAATGTTTATTTATTAAAAATTTTAATTTCCAAATAGTGTGTACATTATTTCCTAGTGTACATTAGATAATTTTATATATTGTGTATTTGATATAAAATAATATTTTAATAATTAAAATAAAACATTAGATGTAGTTACCACAAATCGTATTTACAATAATTTCAAGTATAATAATCAGTACACTATCAAGAGAGAATGTGAGATAAATAAGACCATTTCAAAAGCTTTGAACGAAAAGGCAATTGAATAGTGATTGTTTCTTGGTAAATCATTTGTGAAAAAACATAATTTTGTTCATAGTAAATTTATAATTAGAAGAATGATTCCACGAATAGCAAATATGATTGTTTCAATATGCAATAGATATTTTCGACTTTGGCACTCACTTTAATAAAAATGAAACTCATGTTAGATATTCATTTATTCCTACTTGAAAAAAATCATCATTCAAAATAGTATGCTGAAAGGTTTACAAAAAAAAAAATATTTATTTGGTAGAAACCGTTAATATTTTCTCTCAAATATTCTTTTGCATCTAAATAAGCAAAATTTTCTCAAAATTAAGTAAATATGACCAGCAACATTTAAAAATACCTTCTATTTACTTAGAAATAATTTATAATTTGTTTTACAAAGTGATTTTCAACATCTTCTTGTATAGAGAGACATTTAATAAAACAAATGCTTTTATATATCTAAAAGCCGAGCTGGAAGCCGAATGTTTAGCGCACTTGCATTCGGTTCAACAGTTCGTGGGTTCAAATCCTACTTTAGGCTTGGATGATTGTAGTGATTCGGAATCCACTTTAAGCCGTAGGTCCCGGTCTAATTAGCCCTCGTATGCAAAAATTGACCGTTGAGCGACAAAGAAACATATATATATCTAAAAACAATAATGTCTTCTTTATACAACTTTAAGTACTTAAAACTAAAGGAATGTAATATTAGATACCATTATCCATCGGCATGTTGCAATAAGACGAATATTCCTTTTAACTGCAAACAGTAATGTTCTTCTGAAATTGCTCGCCTTAATATCAAACTCTGAGGTAAGAAACTTTACATTATATAGCTTAATTAACACGTTTCTTGATCTCATTTTAGTCAACATGTTCATAAAGTATTTAAGCAATTTGTGAATAGTTCCTTTAAACCATATATTAACATGAAGTTATTTTATTTTTGAACATTTGAATTCGTTCGTTTTATACCTCAATGAAAATATTGCTGTGTATCCACTATCTTGAAAAGTATTGAATAAAATGTCAATATGACATAGTGAATTGTTTTATAGATATTCATAACAATTGTTGCATATTTCTAATAATTTATATAAATGATATTCATTTACTCAGATGATGCTGTTAATGGAAAAAAATGCAAATAGAATACGTAGTACTTTTTAAATTATATGAAGTATAGTGGATAGTAATATTAATTATTTTATATATATTCAATTATATCTTTAACATACTATTTGGAAATCACTTTAAAGCAATTCATTAAATTTTAATAGTCGTTTATCAATGAAGTAATCAATAAATATCATTTTAAGCAAAACATTTTTATCTGCAGTTTCAAAATATTTTTTTTTTATCTGTCAATTAAAAATATTGGTTTCAGCCTAATTTAATCACAGTTGCTTATTACATTTATTAAAGCTATCTTTCATTTAAGTTTACACCACACATTTTTTACAATTAAAACTTTCCTCATTTTTATTAGCAGGTCTTTAATTTTGTTATCAGAAAGTTAACAGCACATTTATTAAAGTGTGTGGACAGTTATAAAAATATCATAAATTTAAATTGTATATGCTCGGTAATTTTCCTTCAAGTATCATTTACTTAATATTTTTGTAATCAATTTAATCATTTCCATTGATTATTAGGATTTTGAGACTTGTAAATTATGTTTTTCCTATGAATGCATTATTTATAAAAAAATGATAAGTTTTTTAAAGGTTAATGAATATTTTAATAATGATGATTGTTATTCAGAAATGTTAAATATTAATGGCTACATAGTTAATAAATATTTTTAAGTAATAACTAAGCATATGTATGTGACTAACTAACATAAAAATTTGAGATATTAAAAAAATACCGTTGTGCTCAGAATTTTCATTAAGCTAATGTTAATTATATCGAAATTATACGTTAGCTTTTGAAATTATACCTTCTAAAGCCCTTACTTACTTCATTTTATATTTAAATTTATGGCTTACATAAATATGCCAATATATATATATATTTATATATATATATATATATATATATATATATATATATATATATATATATATATATATATATATATATATATATATATATATATATATATATATATATATATATATATATATATATATATATATATATATATATATATATATATATATATATATATATATATATATGTATATTAAAGGTCATAAACTAAACCAAAATCTTACGAAAATATTTCGTTTGAAACGGTATTTGAATTATGATTATAAATAAAGAGAAATGTATGTTATGTTTAAATGATGTTTGCTGTACTAACATAATTAATAGAAATAATATTTAAATTTAAATAGAGTTAAAACACATTTTACAGGGAATACAAAACATGCTTCTGAAATATATCTTGCAAACTTGAATTTAAAACTAGATTTACAAAATCAATTAATCTAATAAACTAGATTTATAAAATCAACTTCTAAGACTTCAGATCAATTAAATTTACAAAAACAATTTAAATATATTTCATAAAAATCAATCTCTATTTTTAGTCAGTATTTTCTTTAAATAAAAGTATTTTGAAAATCGGTGGTGTTATCTACATAACTAAGTTGCAAAGCAGCAACTAATATATAAGTTTAAAAATGCTTTCTAAGCTCTTAAAATTACTTAAAATGCAATCAAAACTTACAAATCATATGCTCAGACATTTGAAACCTTTTTTTAATGAAAGTATAAAGCTAGGAATTATATCAGTGAATACTGTAAGTAAATTTAATTACTGAAGAATTTTTGTTTTACTGTTAATTTAGCTCAAATGAAATTGTGCTTTTGATAGTGTACATTAAAGAAGTTTAAAAAGTGGCACTATACTATTAATTTCTCTCAAGATGATATATAAGTATCATATAAGCTTCTCAGTTCTGTGTATATCATTTCTAAAATTCTTATAATTTTTAAGAAAACTTATTTTCAAGAAAAATAACATAAAATGCTTATAAGATACAGGAGATAGAATAAATATATGTTATACTTTGTTCAGCACAAGCATTAAGGATTGAAATGTATTATGTAATTTAAATTCTTCTATGTTAAAATGAATAGTTACAATATAACTATTTATGGAAGTCTTCAATTAGTTATGTATATTTTCATAAAACATTATTGATGTGTTAAAGCATTAAATTATACCATTCGTATACATTTCGTTTTGAGTTACAAAGAAATATGTAAGGATTTTATTAAAATATTAACATAAACGCATTTAAAATGCTCATTAAACAATAAACATTTTTACCTCGGTGGCTATTCAACAGCTATCGATTCGCAGTCACTTTTTTAAAAGAGTGATCAATTTGTCAGATTCTAAGAGTGCGCTTCAAACTTTTTTGATTAATCAAAATAGTTCCCAAAGAATTTTAGAATGTAGACCTTTGCTTAAGGATTTGGCACACAGGATTTATTTCTAGTGGATCCCTGCCCATTGTGGTATTTTGGGCAATGAAAAGGCTGATTCACTGACTAAAAAGAGAGCCTTTATAGATCAACGCATGAATCGCCCTCTTTCATTTCATTCAACTAAATTGTTTGTTAACTTTGACTCTCAAGAAGACTTTTAAACAGGATATGGTTCAACGTGAGGCGTACAAGAGATGGAAGATTTTGGAGGAGGAAAGAACTGTTCCCGTTTTTCCAAGAAAGACTGTGGTGGCCCTTTTTACAGGTCTAACTGGACATGATTGTTTGCGGGACCATCTCTATAGGATTGGAGTATTGGATTCCTCGGACTGTGTTTTGCGTGACTCTGGTCAACCAATGACATTTGAACATTTAAATAATTGTGTGGTTCTTTTTCAGAATAAGGGCATTGTTGAAAAGTATTGGACAGCCCGTGAACTAATGGCTTAGGCGCTAATGTTCGTCATTGTTAATAATAACATTTTTACCTCTAAATGAAAGAACAATAACAAAATATTTTAAAAACAGTTTTTTACAATTTGGCAATCCCTTGAGGTAAGATATTTAAGTTTGATAAAATATGCTTACAGAATTTTCAATATTAAACTGAAAATATTTTTAAAGTATAATATTTAATAATTTTGAAGAGATTCACGTGAAATATCTACTTTATATTCTCATCAAAGAATGTTTGAAAGAAGGAAGTAAGAATATTTAAAGGAACTTGAAGCAACATTTGAAACCACAATGCACCTAAAGGAAATTAAATGATGCCATTTTGAATTAACTTAAAATAAAAATTAAAAAAAACATGTTTTCAATTTTAAATTAAATTAAGATTTCCAATAGAAAAACAAGTGAGCAATTTGGGTGAGTTGATATACTTTAACATTAATATAACTCGTTATTACTAAATTATTTTATTACAAATTTTAATTTTACGCATTCTGGATAAAGTCATTCTTAGGTTTTTTTTCTTAGTTCAAAACTAGAAAATATATCAACAGTAAGTCTGAACCTCTATTAAACAAGATAAAAGTACAATTTTATTAACATAAGGTTTATATTAGTAAAAACATCCCTTAATCATCATGTTATTGCATAATGTGCACAAAATGGTTAAAATGTAATTTTGTAGTAATTACTGTACCCACAAATAATGAATTTATGTTAATATCCTAGTTTCAAATTTTTACCAGTATAGAATCTTTGGAACATTCATATGTATAGTATTTGAATAGTCATTACCTTTCTCATACTCTGATATCGTGAATAAATATATTACCTATCTATTGTTAAATGATCACAGAATTCTTAAAATGCTAAAACATAGGATATTGAATAAATTTCCTATTTTTATCGGTGTGATGAGAGCATCATTATCTTGAAGTGTCAGATGAATGGTCCTTTCATTTATCACAGAGTTTTTTAAATGCTGAAATACAAAGTGAAAATAACTTTTACTTGTGTATTGCAAATACTATCATGTTAAGTAGTAATAAAATACTAATTATCTGTCTCATTACTAAAGACGAACAATTTAATTACTAATCGCATAAAATTTTTAAAATGGTACTACAATTATTATAATAATGCTTTTATTTTTCAAGAAGTCTTAAAAAAGCAATATCCATACTTTGCTAAATAAGTAAATATACTTAAGTAAATTTTTCATATAAAAATGACTTCCAAGTCTTTTTCACAAGAAAAAAAAAACGAATTTAGGTTTAAGTAAATTGTTTCATTAAAGTGAATTTGCATCTACATATGAGGAAACGTTTTCAAGAAAACTAAAGAAATATCAATTTGTATTCATAGATTCAATCCTACAGTATTTTTCTTATCCGAAGAACACAATTTCTAATCTCATAATTTCTTTCAAAAATACATAAATTCTTTAATAAGCTGAGGAATCTATTAAACTTTATAATTTGTGTCGAAATTATATTAACTGATATAAGTACTGACATAAAATTAAAATGCATATTAAAAAGAAGAATGTGTTAGAAGTATGTTGTGAGTATTCCAAATAATAAAATAAAAAATACAAATACCAATAAAGAAATGAAAATAAGCAAAACAATTTTAGCGGAGTTTTTTTCAGTATGAAGTAAGTGTAAACTTTTTTCTTTGATTCTATTGTTTAACGCTGAGTATAAATATATTTTTAATACTTGTCATGTTGCTACATAATTTAGGCCATAAATTTAAATAAATGATCCCGTATGCTAAGTATACATAGGGATCATCTATTTAAATTTATCTCCTAAACTGATAGCTTATCAAGATCTCTGATTCATCATTTTTAAAGCATAGTTTTCTTTTACATAAATCACTATCATCCTTATAACCGTTGTTTAATGTTTTCGAATATATGTGGGAATATTTTATGTATTATGAGTTTAAAATATACATAATTTTATACTTGTAATATCTGAAAAACATGCTATGCTTTCCGATGATATATTTAAAGATAAAAACACTTGTATAATTTCTGATTTTATAACTATTTTTTATTAAATGTCACAAAATAACAAAAATGTCTAAGGAATAAGTGTGATTAAAAGCTTCCTCCGTCTTGATTAAATGAATAGATTATATTCCACTATGATTAAAATAGCTTATATTTGCAAATATATATTTATTTTTAAATATTGAAATATCTTTTTAATTTATAAATGATCATTAAAATAAAAGAAATAATTTTGTTTATTTAAAATAAACATTGTTGCATTATATATCATGTATTTTATCTATAAAAAAGCATAATATAGACTTATATTTAAAATTTAAGCTTTCCTCACTTGAAATCATTAATATTTATGCAGACTGACATTTTATGTAATTATGGTAAATCAATCATAAAAATGCAAATTTATAGCTCACTGAAACTGCAGAAAATTCTTTTTTTTTCAAAGCTAAAATGAAGAAACTATCACTACCTTGATAGCTGAGCTCCAAGTGTTTACCTTGGAAATTTGAATTCCTCCTTTGTTTGTTTTTTCATTTCTGTTGAACATTAATTTCTTTAAAAATTTGAATATTAAGAAAAAACTATTAGAATATTGCTTTAATTATTTATTCAAAAAAGAATATTTTTAAAAAAAGCATATAGTAACACATATTATTAAAGGAACAAGGACTATATTTCCAAATATTATGTTAGATTGATTCTGTTAATTAAATTGGTACTTTTATCAAACATTTTAAGTTTAGACTTAATATTTCAACTTTTGATCATAATTTGTTATTACAATTTTTATAATAAAAAGTTAAAATATTGCCTCAAATTTCTTTCCTCAGTAGCAATATATTGGAATATATCATCAATATAAGCAGAAAAAAATGTTTATTTCACAATCAACATTTGCCTTGTTATTTTCAAGAAAGTCGTTTTCTATGCAGTTTTCTTTGTCAAAACGCCGTTAAAAAATTCCGATTTCAATTATTTTCGATCACATGTATCTAATATCCCAAGATGATCGTATGCAAAGAGATTTGCTAATTTACATCATATGGTTTAAATCGAAAATATATTGTTAGCATTTTTTAATTCAATAAAATTTATTTACATTAATGATATACAATCTACAAAATTTTCGATAAATATACAATATACAATCTACAAAATTTAATAATAAATATAAGAAACGTTCCCTCAGACAAATGAAGTTATAAAAATTCTACAATAACTTTGTAAGGATTTATAGTTATTCAAATGCTGTAATTTGTATTCAGGCTATTACATTTTTTTTCTATTACGTTCTACAAATAAATTTTAATCCTCACAAATGCACCATTACTATATTTACTACTAACAGGAATATATTTAACTATCACCCACAGATAACTTTTCGGGGTCACCGTCTTGCATGTGAAATGTACCCCAAGTATTTAGGATTTGTTCTAGACCCAGAACCCTCATGAAATAAACATATTAAGAATTTTGTTTTCCAGTGACAAAAATGACTAAACTTATTAAAATAAATATCTGCGGAACCAACGCTGACACTCTTCGAACTACGCGCATCTCACTTTTAAGACCAATTCTGAAATATGGGCTTTCTATCTACTAAGTGCCTCAAGTTCTAATCTTCAAAAACTAGAAAGGGTTCAATTAAATGCTACCCGCATGATAACAGGCTTAAAATAGTTGCCCAAAAGATATTGTATTGTATGAAGTGGATATTATCCAGCGTTTAAGCATGATGTGAGACACTCATTTTGTTAAATGATATAATAAACACTTTAATTGTGGTAACAATACAGCATTGGCCAAATAACAAAATGTTGAAGAAGTATCTCCCATTCAGACTAACTGACTCCCTTGATAGCATTGACAAATACTTGGAAAGCCATTTGCTCAAGACCTCTGTTTGACTACTTGGCATTTTTTTTCACACAAAACTGCTGCTTAAAATGACCTCAAATATTCCTATATATTTGGAATAGCTCTCTATGGATATCAATGATAGGATACCAAAGGACGGTATTAATTATACCCAGTAAAGGTGGGAATAACCAATCAGGAAGCAGCATTTATATCATGATTCCAGATAGAGATCAAGAGATAAGAGTCAAAAATCCAGACTTTTGCTCCATTTTTAGAAGTGAACTCATTGCCATTGAAGTAGGAATTAGGACCATACTTGTGGAAAAACGTTACGGTGATGTTTGGATTCTATGGGACAGCAAGAGCGCAATTCAAGCTAACAAGATGAAGTGTGTGTTAAATGATAAAACAAGATTAAACGACAAACCCTCTAATAAAAGAATGGTGTACAAGGACTACCCCTGGTAGCTCTCTAGTTCTCACTTGTGATAGAAAAAGTTCAACTGTTCTTCCCAGATTTGCCAGTGGCCACTTGAGGGGTCTTTGACTCTATAGTGGTGAGTACAGATTTTTCCAATGTTAACTTGTGGATTTTATTTAAAAATTATTTAGTGCAAAATTGTACATTGTTTTCTATTTAGGCTTTTTAATAACATGCTCAAAATGGCCTCGAAATATATTATTACAATGCCTGTGCATTGATTAATTGCACGGGTGGCCAAGCTTCATGATAGTGCAAGCCATTTTTCAAAATTTGAAATTATTTCGCGAGCCGCAGTTAAATATGTATTTAAAAGATATTAAAGTTTTTTTTACAAAACTTTAATATCTATTGAAAAATATATAATATTTATTGAAAAATATAAATATTTTGAAAACATCATTTTGAATTTATCATTAACATCATTAACATTTTAAAATTTATTGATTACATCAAAATTACAGCCATAAAAATGTATGGATATTTAAAATTTTTTGGACTGAATGTATTTGAGTGCATTCTCGATTTATATAATAGTATCCATTATATTATAAATTGTTTGGAATATATATATCTTCTATATTTAAAATATATAAAAGAAATTAAATATCTATAACATGAATATGTTATTTAAATGTCATATTTTAAGTAAAAAGTATGCAAGTTGTAATATTTTAATAAGCATCTGAAACAAACATTAAGATACGATCAAAATCGCATACATTGCCAATCATTTTAAATGTCTGTGAAAATAGCTTTGAAAGTGGCTTTACTAAATCTTTCTTTCAAATGTCTTTCACAGAATCAAAAAAACCATTGGTTAAAGTTATTTTTTGTTTTTTTGTCAAGCTAAAGTATGTTGCTTGTTTTCTTTTTGTCAAGCTAAAGTATCTCACTTGTTTTCTTTTTTGTCAAGCTAAAGTATGTCCATGTTTTTAGAACAACTTCTAATACTTGATTTCCTAATTGAATTAATCAGATTTTAAGGTATGATTAAGAAATTATTTTCCATTCATATTCTATAAACATTTAATTTAGTGTGCTGAATCATTCTAATATGTTTTTGCATTTATTTCATGAGGCAAATGAATCAACAAGTTTTCTATGGAATTCAGGTCTGGACAGCATATTCATCTACATAATCTTTTATTATTGCTTTCTGAAATCAATTAAATTATAATTGTTTTAAACACGTATTAACGATAACTGTCTTCCCGAGATTTCCCATTTAACTCTCTTGTATGTCTAGTGTGCAGATAAAATATTTTTTCTGAAATAGTTATTTTTACCTGAATACTGCTGCAAATTTCATTTTCCATTACATAACGAAATCTCCAACATAATCACAGAGAGATTAAAAAATTATCTGCTGAAGAAATCCACAGATTACATTCATTAATATTCTTACCTGCAAACATTACTGTTTGGAATATCCAAATAAATAGTTTTGAATGAAAAAAATAACATTTTTCCCTATAGCATCATATTTAATTTTTTCCTTAGAAACATAAAAGAATTACTTTTCTATTATTAATACTAAGGATATTAAATATTCATAAATAAAAGAATATTAATATTAATTATTAATAATTCTATTATTAATAATTAAGAATTACTATTCTTTTATTTATGAATATTTAATATCCTTAGTTTTTTATTTTTAATTTTATAACATATAAAGTTCCTGAATTTAATCTTTAAACGCACATAACACTTTTATGTAGGATAATTATCTTTGCTTGCAGCATTAATTTAGGGTTGCACAAACTCTATTTTGCTGCAAGCTTGAAAATAGGCATATTTTCTTCAGTTGAATATGTACTATTACTCAAATTATTTTGTATTTTATATAAAAAATCTTTAACTTAAAATATAATTGATAGTAATTTAAAAAAAATATTTTAAATAATTTTTCGTAGTTTACACTGAAATTTTCCAGAACCCTTAAAAAATTGCATGAATTTTCACTCAGGTGGTTCTTTTAAACTCGATTTTCTTCATAAAAACATGCAAATTAAATTTTATTTTTCCTTACATTATCGAATGCACAAAATTACAATAGACATGATTTGAGAAATAAATTGATATTTTTAAATTAAGATGTTTTTCAATATAAAAATAAATATTTTTAAAGTCAGGCTACATTGAACTTAGAAAATATTCTGGTATAGAAATTAATAAATTGTGATTGTGTTATTGATTTTGTTTACGTTAATTGAATAATTCATTCTTTTCCAATTTACTTTTCAGGTATATGTGTGAAAAGTAAATTGTGTATATATATATATATATATATATATATATATATATATATATATATATATATATATATATATATATATATATATATATATATATATATTTCATGTATTAAATTCTAAAACTAGTCCGCATTACACGTATCAACAACATAAAATGTGTTGTGATAGTTAATTCAAAATTTCAAAATGCTTGAAGGAGATTTATCCTTTATATAAATTTTTAGCAAAGTTTAATATTAAGGTTTAATCTAAGCTAATGTAGCACTTTTACTCTATATTAAAATCCATCCAAGTTCAAGGTATTTATTATCTTATGCAAAATTTCGTTTCAATGGAGGCAACTATAAACTAAAAAATTCCTTTACGTAAGCTGTAATGATAAGTGTTTAATATTTACTTACGTTAAATATTATTGGTAACAAATTGAATTAACGCTTATAGGATTTTAAGTGTAAATGAAAATTACACGACTTAAGGCTTAAAACATAATTTAGGTAGTAATCAGAAATTAAACTTTTTTATATTTAAATTAATAAATTACTTTTTATGTCTGTGTATAATTATTCTATTAGCCAATGTAGAATTTTTTACTAAAATATTCTAAGCTTTTTCCCTTTATTTACCATAATTTTAACTATTAAATAGTATTCTTAAGAATTCATTAATATTTTTAAGTTGCTTCTTTTTCTCTTAATGTTTTAAGTGTTTAATTTCACATTTTTCAAATCGCTAATCATGATAAATTTTAGCTTTTAAAAAATTTTATATACAAAAAAAAAAAAAAAAAAAAAAAAAAAAAAAAAAAACGAAATTTAAAATTTTTATTCATGGAAAAGGACAACCTAATCAGTTTCAAAAATGCATTATACGGAGAAAATATTTACTCAAATTTTGTACATTTTGCGTTGTTATTTTATTCTGATATAACAATAAACAACTTCTTTATTTCAATTTATCTTTTTTGATTGAAATCAACAAAATGTTATTAATAAAAAATATATTTTATTGATTTCAGTCAAATAAAGCTCATTTTGGGCATTAAGCGAAAATTTATTTACTTGTAAAAGAAAACATTAGTTTAATCATAATTCTTAAACAATGAAATCGCACAAAAATATCTTAAGATGTGATTGACCTAAACATAAATTAAATGATTAGTCATGTTTAAATAAGGAGTTTTTTTTTACCTTAATGGATCATTTCATATTCAGTAGATTTTTAATAAATTCTTTACACACTGAAATTATTAAAAGAAGAAAGCTTTCAAAATCAAAGCAATAAAATTCATATATTTTGTTGAATTTCATTAAAATAAATTATCTGTTGTATCAGCTTGGAACTAAATAAAGTAAACTGAAATTTATATTTTTTGATGAGAAATAATACATTTTTAATACAATTAGAATTCCCGATAATGACAGTGATAAAAAAGAAAGTACTTAAGTTGTGCCTGTGTGAAGTACAATTATCTAACCATCATCAATTGAATACAGAATTATATACTAATAATTTCTACATGAGTGTAAAATACAATATCTAAAATGTATGGACAGAAAATGATCCAAATAAATAAAAAGTTACACACAGTAACAAACAATAAATATTGCTCAATCCGGCATTATACACTCATAAGCAGAGGACTACGTAATGTCAGTCATTTGATGAAGCACTCTTCTCAGAGTTCAAAATTGTCTGTAATAACTGTTGCCAACTATAACTATCTAAACAATACATGGGATAAAATAATGTATCCATCTTTCATTCCTTGAAAACTTTTCTGATTTGTTCGAAAAATATTTTAAATAAAAACGCTTATACTAAACGTATACACTTTAATATTATTTTTTTTACAATTTTAACAGTTAAATTTCCTATATAAATTAAAATATGATTTGTGAAAACTTGTAAAAATCAAACAATAAGAGTTTGTAATTTCGGGTACATATTATATAAATCTATATTCTATTTTCATTCATTATATTTTCTAATAATATGCCTTCAAATCATGTTAGAATAATCAGACATAGTTTATTCATTTCACTGGTGTAGGTCATATAAAAAAACCCCAGTTATTATTGAAAAATTTGAGTATGTTTTAACATGAAACAATACTAATCTTCAAAGTGTCTAATGTTATTTCACAAACCATGCCTTAGAAAAAATAGAAAAAATATCGAGTCATTTAATAAGTTTAAATAAATATTTAATTTAGTATTGTTTATTTTCAATGAAGCTTAGAACAAAATAGTATAAATAAATTAAAATTAAAATTCTTAACATAGTTTGGTTATTTAGATAATTATTCCACATTTTTCTTAAATAAATATTAAACAAAAAATCATAAAATGTTTTATTCATCACTAAAGATTGCCATTTTAAGAAATACATTTTTGAAAAACTACCCACTCAAAATGTCTGTTAATGTTTGACTTTTTAATATCTTCAAGCAAATTTTAATTTAATGTTATTTTTATCAAATTCCATAATATTGAGAAAGGGATATTATTTAACATCAATTTTTTCATTTCTATTCGCTGTATTTCTGCATAAAATTTTAAAAGAAATCCTAAGTTATATTATTAATTAGACTCATCAGCAAAGAAGGTTTCTCATTATGGTAAATGAATTTTTTTAAATATACTTAATCACTTTTTAATTTATAATTAGAAGATTTACTTTGTGTAGGTATGTAAGCCGATTATTTCACGTTTAAAATTTAAATCTTGCAACCCACTAATAAATTTTTATTTATGAGAATTTATCAGATAAAAATACTTTTCTTTTGAAAACTGTAAAAATGTTCCTGAGCGTTTCACTTAATTAGTGTCAATTCCTTACCAGATTCCTTTGGAATTTAAGATTTAAAAAGTGTTTTGATAAGAATCAGTTAAATTGTTTGAAATTTATTTTAATAATTTTATTTAGATAATCATTTGAAGTAAATATTTTCTATGAATCTTTAAATAACTTATCCTAACTGATATTGAGATATAAGAAAATGTTATAAACATTAAATATTCACGAACTTAAAATTTAAAAAATATTTTTATAAACCGTGAAATAATAATATTTCGAAATATCTATTTTTTCAAAGAAATCATTCTTAAGTATTTCTTTTTGATAGTTTAGAAGAACGAAAATGGTAAAAAAAATTTTTTTTAACATTTTCTATAAAAAAGTAATTTTAGAGATATAATTGGTATATTGATAAATGTCTCAACTATAAATGAAAATAAAAATAGGTGTATTTTATTAACATTGACACATTTTACTAAGATCTTGTACTAAAAATAATTTTAAGCATAATTATAAGTGCTTGGTTTTTTTCATACTATAACTTTTCTACCAAAAAGATAAATGTCAACGTACTAATTATCAAATTAAATAAATTAAATTCACTGATTATCCATTAGACATCTTCTTTAAATATACCTTTCCAATTTAATTAGCCATATGATAAGATGGTCGAGGATTTAAAGTCATGAAATATAACTATAAAATTTTTCTGAGAGCAACTATAAACTTCCTTTTCCATTAAGAGTAATTATTAGCTTACGTCTTTCTTCCTGACCATGAATGAAATAAAAAGAATGCTGTTAAATATTATAATTCAAATCATTATAAATAAAATAAAATGCATGTTTTCTACGATATCTCGAAGTAGGCATGTTTTCAAAGAATTTTGTTATTTAAAAAATAAATTATTCATTTTTGTGATATAAAAAATGTTACTCACACTATGTTAAAAAATGTATGAATAAGAAAAAGGAATAAAAAAGAAACATAGTTTTAATTGGAAAAGAATAAATAAAATATTCACAGAAATATAAAAATGCGAAGCACGTGTACTTTTGCAGCACATACTTTTATACAGTAAAAATAGCTCTAAAAGATAAGTAGTTTTATAATGATTTTTTTTTCCATATACATTGACATTTTTCAATTTATCTAACGTATGCAAAATGTTAATTAAATAACCCAGAACAAGACATATATTCTAGTCATTTTAGATATTATAATGAATTTAGAATCCAATATTTATATTTAAATTACAAATTTTTATTAATAATTACAAAGAATACAATTTACTCCTATATTTTGCAATATTTACTTTTTAACTATCACTAAAAATAATTATTTTTTATTTTTAAAAATAATATCGTTAATATGATGGATTACCTATCAACCTCCTATGCACTTGTTTCAAATATTTCAGTACTTCAATGTACGTTAACCATTCGTGAATATATAAATTACTACATTTATTATAGGTGTAGTAACCTATAATAAATACTCTTTGTCAAAAATTTACTGTCCCAATTTATAATTTTTTCGAATTAAAATTTAATAATGTTTTTCTAAATGTAATTTTTAATAGTTATTTCAATAAAATGTTCTTTAATATTTTAATATACGGTCTTTTGTTTTAATACAATAATCTGATTTCTGATTTAAAAAATAACTTTTTTACTATGAAATCTATTTGGCGAATTTCCAGCTCTCAGATAAAGTCTTATTAAATGAATCCCTTTTAAAACATACCAAACTATTTTTTAAATTATGGTAGAAAACTTTGAAAAATCAATGAATTAAATTCAATAATCAAACAATAAACAATTTTTTTTAATTTACTTGAATATATCAACTGAAGTATAAGCAATAGTCATGAAAGAAATTAATTTTTTTTTCTATCTCGAGTAACAATATAAACAATTCTTTCCAATTTAAATTGATATTTTTCTTTAAATTTCACTCACATGTTTCATCTACCAAACGCTTATTTATTCGAAATGTATCTTAATTACATTCTGCATAAAATGTTTGCAATTCTAAGAGCAATAGTTTTGCCAACTTTGAATGGGAATTTTAGTATAATATTTTCTGAATTATACTTTATACAATTCTTGATTACATACTCCTCTTTAGAAAGAGAAATGTGCATTACATTTTTTCGAAACGAAAATTTAATTAGTAGAATATCAACGATTATATTATATTGCTGCTTTATTTAAGTAAAAATATCTCTCATCAGAAAGAGAGATCTTCTTTATTCAATTTAATTAAAGTTATCATGCGCATTCAATGACAATTTCTAAACTTTCATATGTAGACGTAAATAACTAATTTTTTATGATCTTATTTTACTTTCAGTAATTAAACCCTTGCGTCAATTTTTTAAAAGAATATAGAAATTTGATATAGTTATCAGTTATTACTGAACAAACGTCACCGGTATATTTGCTAAATAAATAAATGCTTTAATAAAAAAATAAGATTGAATTTTCCTGTATTTATAATTAATTTTATTTAGAAATTTTTTTTAAATCTATTTAAGTTATTTTTCATTTAATAAGTAAATATGTATATTTGATACTTAAATTTAAATGACTTCGAAAGGATTTACTTAATATTAACACATTTTGAGAAAATCAGCAAAACTTGAAAAAGATTATATCAACAAATTTTGTCGACGTACTTACTATCATATTTGTTCAGATAATATACATATATACTGGTCACACAAAAGGAACACATACTGGTCATACAAAAGGAACACACACTGGTCACACAAAAGGAACACATACTGGTCCCTCAAAGGACAGCCACCTAAATCAAATATGAACCTGAAGACATCTCGGCATTTGCAAGTCATTAGCATGGTATCACTTTTGATTGTAGTCATTCAATAAGCATTGTAGTAGCAGAAGATATTGCTGGCTTGAAGTATAACATTCTCGTGTTTATTCTGGATAAACTCTTAGAAGACATCAAACAACTGAGCTCAACTGCTGAGGAATAGTAGCCTATTAAGGTATATAATTTATCCTTTGAAAATTTGAGATCATATTGGACGAGTCGTAATCTGTAATCACTAGATGCAAAAGGAAACTGCGCATCAAAGTGACTAAACTTAGTTACATATTTGTATGTCTGCACTTAATACACGCATATTTTTCGCGTGACAGTGATTAAGCTTTCATCCACACTACAAACTGTGCGTAAAACAGATTCAATCTGTTGCAGATCATCTGAAATCTTTTTGTACTATAAACTCATTAGCAAATGAGTGACATATTCCCAAGACGCCAATTGTTTCCTGTAATCTTCACTCAAAATCACAAGTTCTTGAGCAGCCAAATATGCAATGAATCATATATATGAACATGGAATAAATATATGTTTTACAAACGAAACACTCTTCTCTCCGTCATAAAACGATGATCTGCTCCTTATCTTGATGCATCATGGTGAGTGACTCTGCTGAACTGTAAATTATACATCACCACATTGTTTCTTAATCCAGTTTGAAGATCTGTGGGGATATAGGATTTCTCACCCCCACCCCTATAGAACGCGTAGCCAGTACTCTGAACAATAAGCCCTGGTATATCTCTAAGGTGTTTGAGTCCAAAATATTTCCACACCATCGGTACTTACCATCAGCTACATTCCCACAAGATGAAGCGAGAACACACATAGCATGCAATGTTTGTGTTCTTTGCTCACCAAACTTAATTGCTTCATTTCTTAATATGTTCTCATGATCTATTCCCCAATAGAAACCAAAAGCATATTATTTTCCAAAAACTAGTTCCAGATACACGAGGCACTTCTAGGCCAGATAAAATTTTTCTATAAGATGGTTGTATGGACTGTACTCTATCTAAACGATGCTTTCTTTATTTTGTTCCGATATGTGGGTTCGTAGTTAAAGTCTACAATATCGTAAAAAAAATCTGATGTTTTTGTCATGATTCACCCTTCACAAGAGGTTATAACTGCAATTATTTAATATTTGTATAATATATATTACTCTTCCAACTAAGTAATATATTAATAATTATTCTGTTGATACTTCTTGTCTTTCTTGCTATTCTATTATGCATTATGTGTTATATATATATATATAATATAATGTATATGTATGTATATATCTATATATAAATGCGTGTGTGTGTTTTCCCACTATCAAATTATATCGAAAAAATTTTATTTTATTTTGCTTAAGTATTCATATTTATTTTAAAAGAGTTAGGAATGTTTAAAATTAATATGTTCCGAAAAAAATTTTAAAGTTTGAACTAATTTAAATGTTATTATTATATAAAAACATTTTTTTATTTTATATTTTGTAATTTACATATATATATATTTATGTATATGTATATATATATATATATATATGTATATATATATATTGCAATTTATATCTTATATGGCCGGCATATATATATATATATATCGGCCAACTTGTCTAGTAATCAGCGTGCCTAACTACGGATAGGAAGGTCCTGGATTCGAATCCCCGTTCAGGCATGGATGTACTTTCTCTCTCTCTATCCTGTCTTTGTACTTTCCGTGTATGTGTGAATGATGCCTACCTTTTAAACAGGTTCCTAGGCATGTGTGAGGGTGCGATAGTGGCCCTCCCCCTGTGGTGCACCCGCGGCAACGCCTCCGCGGGGAAGAGGTCTCTGTTTCTGGCCGGTTCCTTGGGTATCAGAGAACAATAGATTAATAGACTCTGTTGAAGTTGTAACTATCTACAATCTGAAATTGGAAATACATACGTACATACATACATACATACACACACACACACACACATATATATATATATATGTATATTATTGACATATTGACTCATAATGATCTGATTTTAAATATAGAAACTAAAAAATTTTCATTAAGTTTTAAGAAATATATTATTTTAGTCGATTGATTTATTTGTTTAATTTAATATTACATTGTTTTAATGATTGTTTTTTTTATTGTTATGTGTTTAAATAAAATTACTTTTTAGCTAAGCAAAATCTTTTTAATGCTAAGTTATTTTTGGCACATATTAAAAAATAAATGAACAATTTAAACATTAAGTCAAAATAATTTCTATAAAACTAAGTGCAAAACTTTAATTCTTCAAAAATTTCAAAATATTTTTTAATTAGAAGCAATTTTTAAATGTTTTTTAACAAAAAGATAACAATTTAATTTTGTCTAACCTAAAATGCATACAGTAATAGTAAGCCTAAGTGCAAAATTTTACTTTTGATATAATATTTATAAACGTATTTGCATATTTCTTATTTTTTGATTATTTTATTTTAGAAATTTCATTTTTATTCATGCAAAATAGTCAGTAATTGTTTGATTTTTCATAACTGTCTTTATATTGAACTAATAGTAAAGATTATTATAAATTTCAATTTACTTACTATTAATACTAAACTTTTCGTATTTTTTAAAAAATTGATTCTTTCGACTAGCCCTAAATTAAATTATGTAAAGTAATATTTTTATTTAATGCAAAAAATATTATTATTAACTAAACTTTTTGGAATGTTATGAAGATTTTTATTTTTGACTGAAGTTACTTTATTGTCAATTCAAAAGTTTAAGGATTTTATTTTCTTTTAATTTTCATAATTTTTATTTAGTCTTTAAATTTAGTGACACCAAATAAAAATACTTTTATTTAATAATGATTAGAATGAAAAAAACCTTTTTTGCATTTACTATCAAAATCATACTAACAAAAGCAGCATGTAACGCATTATTATATATAAAATTATACATATTAAAAAATAAATGAACAATTTAATTATATACATATTAAAAAATAAATGAACAATTTAAACATTAAGTCAAATTAATTTCTATAAAACTAAGTACAAAACTTTAATTCTTCAAGAATTTCAAAATATTTCTTAATTAGAAGCAATTAAAAAACAAAATTAAATGTTTTTTAACAAAAGGATAACAATTTAATTTTGTCTAACCTAAAATACATATAGTAATAGTAAGCCTAAGTGCAAAATTTTAATTTTGATATAGTCTTTATAAACGTATTTTCATATTTCTTATTTTTTGATTATTTTATTTTAGAAATTTCATTTTTATTCATGCAAAATAGTCAGTAATTGTTTGATTTTTCATAACTGTCTTTATATTGAATTAATAGTAAATATTATTATAAATTTCAATTAACTTACTATTAATACTAAGCTTTTCGTATTTTTTTAAAAAATTGATTTTTTCGACTAGCCCTAAATTAAATTATGTAAAGTAATATTTTTATTTAATGCAAAAAATATTATTATTAACTAAACTTTTTGGAATGTTATGAAGATTTTTATTTTTGACTGAAGTTACTTTATTGTCAATTCAAAAGTTTAAGGATTTTATTTTCTTTTAATTTTCATAATTTTTATTTAGTCTTTAAATTTAGTGACACCAAATAAAAATACTTTTATTTAATAATGATTAGAATGAAAAAAACCTTTTTTGCATTTACTATCAAAATCATACTAACAAAAGCAGCATGTAACGCATTATCGTTTTACATTATTCTGCCTAATAACTAATAAAATATAATAGGAAAACTGAGAAATGGGGCAACTGGTCGAACATATATTTCTTAGTAAATTTAGCTCTTTTTAAGTTTTAAATAAAATAACATTTCTTTTAAATATTGTTTTACTTAATTCTTTTATAATAATTAATTTATATATTTTAACTAATTAATTTTGTTGAATAAAATTGTCATATTTTAGTATATGTTATTTGAAACCCTGAGATAAGACAGAAAATAAAAAGAAATGTTTATAATAAATCAATTCGTTTGATGTCATAGACTATCAGTTCATAAATGGAATGTTTATTTAACATTCCGATCTGGTGATGCTTATTTAACATTCCATTTACGATCTGCTGATGTTTATTTAACATTCCCTTTATGAACTAGAAGCAAATGACAACAAACGAATGACTTGTATTTAACAATACAAATATAATTTTAACAATATTTTATTGTTATTTAATTAGTTGTAATCAATCGTTATATCTTTTAACATATGACATACTTGTTATTTTCATAATATATTAAATTCTTATTTACATATTTTTTTATTTTAATTAATAAATTTATAGTAGATTAAGCTTTAAAAATGAAATATGAAGAGCATAACCTTTAAGAAGAAACATATATATAAAATTCTATAATTATGTATTATCTCTAATTTATCTTTGAATTAATTCAAATAATTTTATTAAATTAAAATTTCATAACATTTATTTTGTCAAGTTAAAAATTTTTTAACATTTTAATAACGAGTGACTTAAGAAACGTTAATCACATACATGTGTTGAAGAGTATTTAGAGATTGTAGACTTTATGAAGGAAATATAGACAAGTTTTCACTTAAATTGATTGTGGCTTCACAAAAATTATTTATCAATTATTTTTAATTTTAAAACTTATTTCTTATAACTATTTATTTCAGGCAATTTGCTTTAATAATTTTTATACCTTATCACATATCATTCTAAATAATCTTCATAAATCTGTTTTCAAATGTTATAGATTACAGAGATTAATTCAAACATCATTTAAATATGCTTGAAATATTTGGAAATACATAAATATTAAAATATTTAAATAATACTCTAATGTAACAGTACATTTAGAGTTAACAAATTCAGTTGTAAACTATTATATTTTTTTTTGGTAAAAATTAATATTTATTGCAAATTTACATAAAACAAATAAATTGATCAAAGCATATGTTAATGAGTTAGCAGCTTTTGAAGTTCCTTGTCAAATCTTGGGAAATAGGAAAATTTCTATGATTTCATCAATTCATTTCCGTGCATTAAACAACAAAGTTATTAAGAAAGCTTAAGGAAAACTCAGCTCTTGCCTGTAATTTCCGCTTCTCTGCTTTTCACTGGCTCTAGGAAACTAATTTCCTGGCACTATAATTACCTTCTAAAATGTATCAAATCCGCTATGTCACGAAATCTATTCATCTTAATCGTAGTGTCATATTTTTAATATGTGACAGAGTGTTATTTGAAACACTGAATCTATGACAGAAGGAAATTGACAGAAATATTGGCTTATTTCTATTCTACTACAGAAATTCTCCGAGAAATTAAAAACAAATATCAATTCCTCTTTCTAAATATATTTGTTTCTTATTCAATATTGTTGCACATAATAAAACCACATGAGAGGCTTATATCTCTAATTTATGTATTTAATGTTTGTAAAACTATAATTTTATTCAGCGGTAGTTGAATTAATATAAACTCGTATAATTTTCACAATATTTCGTGTGAATTTTGCTTCTTAATTCTAATGATCCGTTGTACCCTTTAATGGATCTATGTACCTTTTACTTTATATTCATATTATTGTATTATTTAATTGTGTTCGTTATTATGTTTTGACTGTCTTCAAAAATGAGTGAAAATATATTCTATTCATTACTAACTGAGTGCTTCCCTTTTTTCATCACAATCAAATGCAAAAGAAATTCACTTAAAGTCACTCGTTGTTTTAAAAAAGAAGTATATTTTTTCGTCATTATTCAAGATAAGTACTATTATATTGTAAATTATTCACTTGATATGTAATAAACTTATATAATAATTTATTTTTAATTATTACATGTTATTATATATTTTCCCCAGAAATTATGTCATTTTATGTAAAATGAATTTTAATCCATAATTTAAAATTAATTAATTTAATTTTAATCTATAATTGTAAATCCATTAACTTTTTTCTCCATGAAGCATATTTACAGTGGAATTATTTACTAAATAATATCATGAATTGCATAATTTTTACAATAAAAAACACAATTATTTTAAATATTTGCGAACGCTTTTATACAATACAGGATATGGCTATTAAAAATGAATGGAATTAATATTTAATGTGTTATAATTAAATATCAAACTAGACATTAATTAATATAAAAATAATTTCTAAGTGAGATTCATGCAATTGTAACTCACCTCATAAATTTTGAATAAGATCTATATATCAAAGGAATTGAAATTTTAACTAATTTTGGAAAATAATATTTCCCTTAACTCATAGAAAAGTAAACATTGGATGTAGCAGTAGTCAAACAAATGAAAGCGAAGGCATACACTCTCAAGAGTCTTAAGCTTAATGCTCATAAATTGATAATTTATGAACACTAAGCTTAAGATTCTTTAGAGCAATTCATCGTATTTATCTACAGAATTTCAATTAGATGGATGTGTTGTATGTTTCTAGATAAAGGAATTACGTATCATGAAATAAAGAAAACATTATAATTCGTCGAAGAAAATATTATAATTTCCAAATATAACATCAAAGTACCTCCAGGCTATATATTATTTTGATAGCTTATAATATAAATCTCCAGATTTTACTTTTAATATTTATTGAGTTTGAATAACATAAAATACTCCTCATATTCAATATGTCTTCTAGTACAAATTCACAATCATTAAAGAAGTATTCAGAATAGTACTCATGGGGCTCATATGAATATTTAAGATAAAAATATGAACAAGAAATAAAAGAATATTCACAATTAATAAATATAAAGTTTCAAGTATATGTATTAAATATATTTTGAAAACACAGATTGGAAAATATTCGCTAGTTTGAAGACCATGTTAATTTTGTTTTTCTATATTGGATAAACACTTCTTATTTAGATTCATTGGAAGCCATGAAATCAGATTATTGAATGGAATAAAGATAATGTCTGTTAAAACTAATGATTTTTAACTTATTACTAACATATTTTAAGAAAGCATAGTTTTGTATAAAAAATCTATATTTCTTATTTTTTTAATTCTTTCTTAGGGAAAAAAATTTTATCGATAAATCTTAGCAAAAGATGTTGATATCATTTATATAGATATAAGCTCCATGTACAGTTGAATTGATTTGTGCATATAATATTCAATAAATGATATCTTAATAATCATTCGCTTGCTTCTACAAATACTTAGAGAAAAAAAGTAATATTATCCTACTATGCGTATGAAGGAAACTATACCTTTGACATTTCTTATCAAATCAAGCTATCTAGAAATCGGAAGAAGATAGAATAATCGGATATGAAATAATCATTAACACCACTGTTTGGTTCTTAACATAAAACTTTTATTATTTTTAAAATAGAATAGTTATGCGAATGTTAAAATTATTTTCCTTTTCTTCTTTTAAATCTTTTGAAAATTCAAAATACGCAACACAAATTTTTACAGCGCAATTGTATACTAAATAATAAAAGACCTTATTTTATTTATGAATTACCCCCACCAGTATCGTTTCGAATACAATTCATCTTGCAATTAACTATAGTTTGAAAGTAGAAAGAGCAAGAGCTCAGGTAAATCTTGCATGAGAAAGGATTATAAAGTGAATTTGGGAACGAGCATGATGACGTAAGTGGCAACTAAAAAGATGTTAATCAATCATTTGAATAGTGTCATAGAGGAGGTAGAGAGAAGAGTCACCTTGGCCAGTTATGAACAGATGGGCTTAGTGATGATCATATTCAGTAACATGCCACTTTTTTCTTCTTTGGGGGAAAGAACATTGAGCACGTACCCGGATTTTATAAAGTCAAGCACAAGATTTACTATTAGCTAACCTTATAAGATCATAAATTGTTCTTTGCCAAATTTTGTGATTGAAAAGTCTCTTAGAAATTCGAAGAGACCAATTTTGAACATATGGGCCAGCAGATATTTTTGTCTTTGGATAATTATGAAACACTCCACTTCCTCCATCTTAAAGAGGAGAGAACTTTGAGCATGTCCCTAACTTTCGAATGGGTAAGCCCAAGATTTAGCATCACCCAAACGTTGTAAGGGAATCTTCTTCTTTGTCCAATTTTGTTCCTAAAAAATCTCTTATCATTTCGAAGCGATCGCAAGGCATAAAGTGGATCAAGTTTGGAAGCCACTTGGCAAACTTGTTGGTTTGTCTAGGATCAAATACATATCAGTGTGGGAGAGGATCCACTGAAGGACGACCTTATTTAAATTTTTATTCAAACATATAGACCTCATTTACATTTGACTTTAGTAAATGATCAAATTTCATAAAATTTGTATAAAAAACAAAAATACTCCAATTGAAATTTTACTACATATGATTTAACTTCTAGGAGATCAAATTTCTGATGTACGGGTTTCTGTGAAAATTTAAATAAAGCATATAAATAAAGCCCCGCATCAAAGAGAAATTTAATAACTAAATTAAAATTTCTATAATTATATGCTATGATAGCAAATAAAATCTTAAGAAATATGGAAACTTTGAGTCATGGAGGTGTTAAAAGTAAACGACAGAAAATTATCAATATTAACAAATGAAATATTTAATGCTTGGATTGTATACTTGCTAATAAATAACAGTTACTTTGTTATGATAATTATAATGTTTATTATGATAAAATAACAATCCGCTTAAGGAATTTTCAAGTTAAATATCAGGGTTTCTTTTTTTTTCAACATCACTTGAATTTTCATTTTCTTTTTTACCGTAGTTCGAAAAATCTTTATTTCTTTCCAATTATGACGCATTTTAACGTTGCTGAAAATTTGACACATATTTGTAGCTCTAAACTATTGGAAAATTAAAATGATGCAAATAATTTTCAAAATTAATCATATATTTAGTGTCCAAATACTTTAAAACTGCTTGTAACAGTATAAAATATTAACCTTTCATTTCAAGGTGGATGATGTATATAAAGGATGATGCATATAATGCTTTCGCACTTTTCAATTAATACGGGAATATTTAGGTAAAATGTATTACATTTGTTATAATACTCATCATTTTCAACAATTTAAATTTAAGAAATAATCTGAATGCAGCATAGTGATAATTACGAAAATTTTGAAAAAACTGTCACTCATCATTATGTGTTAGATGATTTACAAAAAATATACATCTGTTAATTCTAAAGTTATGTTGGAAAAACAACTATATATGTTTCATTATACGTTATTTGGGAGGCGAAATTATGTAACCAAATACGTTAAATATAAAACCAAAATTAGACTTTTTTTTACCTAATTTACATTAGTAATTAATATTAACTTAAACACAGATTAGATATTTTAATAATTTAAGTATATAACACAAAATTTCTTTCATATTGATTAGAAATATTTTTAGAAAAATAGTTTTTTTAAAAATTTTGTTGTTGAATATGAATTTTTTTTAAAATCACGGCATCAATGGCTTTTTAAATCTAATTTAATATTAGATTTATTGTAATAATACTTTTTGTTTATATATTAAATTATATGTATTTCTGAATACACAAAGAGTTAGAAACTTTATATTTTGTAATGTAAATTACACTGCTGACCACTGTAAATGCAACATTCTCAAAGAAGCGTGAAAATAACACATGAAATTTGCGCATGCATTAGAGGAGGTGAGATATGCAAATGATTAGAGTTTCGGCGCAGACCCAAATCACGCACACTTAGTACCACTTCAAAGCGCTATTTAGAGCTTGGACATTTCAACGAATTCAAATTCGGCAATTGTATTATTCCTGTGTTTTTTTTTCCAAAAGAAAAAACTAATTAATATTTTGAAAAGAAAATATTAATTATGCCTCGTAGAAAACAGCGATCATATTTTGATCAATATCCGAGTTCGACAGAGGAATGGTAATGGAATACCGAGATCATCTTTCAGGAAATCGGTAGTCGTGTTGGATAAAACCAAGTAACTGTAATGTGATATGTGATCGTTGGATATGAAAGGTATGACGGATCAACGTGTTCGATCGCATCCACCTTAGTGCACAGTTTCACGTAATGGCAGGCAAATTGAGCACATGACAGTGACGGATGTCTCCGCCACATCATGAACCATAGTACAACACAATCAGTATGTAACGCACCATCCAGTGTCCGCGCTTATCATTTGATGCCGGTTACAGCATTGCATCGTTTACTCTTGACGCTGAACCACAAACATTTCCGCCACCGATAGTGCGATGAAAGAAAGATGTGGCCGGCAGAATGGAATGAAATTTACTTTATTGAGGAGTCACACTTCTGTCTGCATCATACGTCATTCGAGTCTGGAGACACCATGAAAAGAGGATACCGAACATCCGCGTTATGGATCCATACACTAGTCCTGCACCTCGTATTAAGGTATGGGACAGTATTAGATATCACTCTCGCACTCCTCTAGTACGCATTGTCGATACTTTAAACAGCCAACGCCTACACCGCCGAATTGTAGGAGACAGTTGTCCTTCCTAACCTTCAGCGCTTCCCAGCAGCCATATTTCAACTATATAATTCACGACCACATATGGCACACATTGCCCAAGTGGTTTTCGTCAATCGCCAGATTGAATTGCTTCCCTTATCTGCTGGCTCTCCGAATCTTTCAACAACAGAAAACATGTGGTCCATAGTTGCTCAATGATTAACCCAGATTACATCACTAGTGGCAACACCAAATCAACTTTAGCAACGTGTGGAAACTGCTTGGTCTACTGTGCCCAGAGAGCACTTCCAAAGTCTCTTTGAACCAATGCCGAGGCATGTGGCAGCAGTGATCTCCAACAATGGCGTCTACTCTGGCTACTGATTTTAGTAGAAATTACTCTTCACAGAAGTCTATAAATTTAATCATTTGATACTTGGTCGACATGTCATCTATAAAATAAATTTTGTTGTGATATCTCTTGTTTCCCTTAATGTTGAATTTTGGGTGGCCAGAAGTGTAACTATTTTCACTTTATTTGAAAGGAAATGGGTGCAGCAAAATATATTTCAAAATGTAGCAATAATGATATTGGGACGTTGTATTTTAAGTTGATATGTTATTATGTGATAGTTTATAAATTAATAAAGTAAAAAGATATAAAAAACTGTAATTTTTATTTTCCTATAATAGTCTGAAACATATTAGAAATTTCATTTCAAACATTGTGCACAAAATATTTTGTACTAAATTCTGCTTATAAAAATTTCTATTATTCAAACAGTTAAAAAAATTTATAATGAATCTTATCTTTATAAAGCAATATTAATGTTCGAATTTTACTTAAACTTGTGGTTTTATTTAATTTTAATATTGCTTATATTTTTCTAATTCTATAGACTTATAAATTTCTATAATCTTATCAAAAGAAAACTGAACTATTTCCAGAATATTATGATACAAAATATTGCTGCAATAATGATTTTATACTAAATGAAATATATCGTTGTGTGAGATTATATTATTTTTTTCAAATGAAATATTATAAAAAAATTTCAATATACAATCTACAATATTTTTAATTTTTATTATGTTTATTATATCATTTTCGTATCAGATAATGATAAGTAAATTACTTAGGAAGAAAATGGAAAATCACCAAAATTCAAAATATTAATATTAATAAGTAATCATCATATTAAAATTAGTTGATTATCAATTAATTAATATAGATACAAACCAAACAATAGTTTTTTGTTTCAAAATTTTGATCAAATTAGCAATAAATATAACAGTAAAATATTTTCTTATTAGGTGCACAGGAAGTTTACACTTTAGGTCTTTGATATGCTTTTAAGAAAATATATAAAAAATTCCAATACACCTTAAATGAAATGAAAATAAATAATTATATATGTTAAAATTAAAGCATTTTTCTATTTGACTTGCTACCTTTCATATTATTATTTATTTTAAAAATATTTCAACTAACCATATTATTATATTTCTAAGAAATTATAAAGAATATATTTTAATATTATTACCTGCATTTATTTATTCATTGAATAGCTTTGTTGACTGCTCAAATCCACATTTGTAACCTACTTTTTCTTTTATTGGCTTATTTTTATGCTTTTGAAACTTTTAATGAATTTTATTCACAAAATATAGTAAGCATACATGAATAAAATGTGCAGCTAAATAACTTAGTTACAAGTAAAGAAGACGAATTTAATGGGAAAATTTCTCTAGCCAAGTGTATTTCTAATGATGAAAAACTAAACATCACTGGTAAAATTATACATAAATAGAAACTTTTTATGAAAATTATCATCCAACATACGTATATATGTTTTATTGAGAAAATAAAGGCTCAATATTTCTCTCATGAAAATGAACTCAAGAAATATTATAAAATTAAAATTAAGAGAAAAATGAAAAATACAACGAATTTTAACAGTAAAAGACACTTTGAAACTTGTTTACATCTCATAATTTATATATTATTACATATTCACATATTCAAGGACTTGAAAAAAATCACTACCATACATTTTACTTTATAAGACAAGAAATTATTGTTTTTTGTAAAAAAAAAATGATATCAGAATAATTTCAAAAACTATAAATAGTTATTTCAGAATTGGATTCCTACTTCTTATATCAAGGTTTTATTTTTCTAATTTTATAGACATTATAGTTTTAGCATCAAAATAATAATATCGCATTGCTTCTAAAATAGATAAGTATATAAAATTCCACAAACTTTACATCTTTTTGGTTTTTTAGGTAAATTAAATGTGCATATCACAATTTTATATCATAATAATGTTTATTGTTGTCATAAATATACAATGTTTGCATACGTTTCTGTGTGCAATTCTTAGAAATAATAATAATAATATGTTGATCTGTTTTTAATTTATGTTATTTATCAAATATTATGTTAAAATTTAATTCCTTCAGTACATATTTATATAATTATTATAATTTAAGATTATAGATACAGCATTTTATCAAAAAATTGTAAACTGAATATATTTCTCATATTAATTTAAGAAAAACTGTTTATATTACAATCAAAAGGACAGTTTAAAAAAAATTGTATTTCCTGTCATATCTCATGGTAAATAAATATTATCACTGATTTTTGTGCATAAAGTGCAGAAATCGTCTTTATCATTACAGCAAATTTATCTTTAAATAAGTGCAGCTCTTTTTTTAATAAAATAAATGTATCCTTTTCCATGTTTCTGCTTATAAATGGATTTTACTTAAGTACGAAAACAGCGAAATATATTATAACATAAACATATCTATACGTACAGATAAAATTTTAAGAAATGAAATTTCCTATCAAATTAAAAATATTTAAGTTCTTTTCAAATTTTTAAATTTTAAATGTATTCTCTCTTGACAATTCTTCAAGAAAATATATTAGAATTAAGTTTTTTCAATCTTTTCATAATATTCCATTTTTCGTTATTTTCCAATTAATCCTCACGAAAAAACTCAGAGTTTGATTAAAGAACTAATAATTATTGAATTTGGATGAAATAGTAAAGCTTTAAAAATTGTATTTTAAGTATATTGTATTTCATTTCCCTTATAAAAACGCAATATTATGGACCAAGAGTTAATGACATATGTCAGATATTAAATATTTTTATTTCAGTTTACTTTTTAAGAAATTCATAGCCCGTAAGCAAAAATTTGTCTTCAGACATTATATTATCAATTAGAATAAGAAAAAAATATTAATATATAATATAGCATCTTACACATCATTACATAGCATTATTGTTTTAAAATGTACCAATTTTTGTTGTTACGTATGAGCAAGCTCGCTATGAAGTTGGCTATACGTCTTTCGCTTTAGCAGAGCAAAATGAAGGTGAAAGTACAACTTTGCTCTAAACTCTTCCGATAGATGGCGATATCAGATTATCCACTCCCTTAATTTTGACATTAATCTGAAAGATATGGGAATCAAACTTTACCCATCTGAATGAAATGTGGATCTCTTAACTACTAGGCTACCATTCTCCGTATCAGTTTTATTTAAGTAATCGTTTAAATAATTTAAATTTCATAAACTCCCAAAACCTAAATTGATATAATTTTATCTAATATATTTTTAAATGAATATTATATATATTTAAAAAATTATTTGATTTAAAAATTAAATAATATATTGAAATGAATTGAAAAATTAATTGAATATATTTTTACTGCAAATCAAATACACTATAATTCATGTTTTAGAAAAATGATCTAAGATCCATGTACTTGCTTTCCACATTTAAACGTTCTTATGGTATTTATAAGAAATCTAAAGTTTTCAGCCTAATATTTAAGGCTAATCTTGGTTGAATTAAGTTTATTACTAAAAACTATCACTCCTGTTACTATGTAAAATCACTTTCAGGGACATGTAGCAATTTGTGTATGAAACTCATCCAACCCAGGACATCAAACAGAATTTCAAGGAAAGTCTATAAAGTTCAAAACTTTCATACAAAAAATTGTGAATTAAAAGATATTTTTAATGATCAATAATTTTGTTGAAAAGCAAAAAAGTTAATATACATTTTGAAAAAAAAATGCATTTAAATAGTTCTCATGCCTTCTTTATTTTTTGTAAAAACAGTACCTTTACAATAAAGATATTTTTTGGTTAATTTAATTTGTATAATATTATTTAAATGATAACACAATAAATATCATTTGGTGTTTCAGGGACATAGTATTATGCATGTGAGTTTAATATTTTTGGCATGCCTTGGCGAAAATTCAGTACAGCGACAAAAGTAATAGCGCTTTAATCGTTAACTCATTAGCAATATTTTGTAAAAGCCGTGTACTCTAGATATCCCAAAATGTAAAAATCATTGCATTAATACATATGCTGTATACATTACAAACAAAGTCACAGTAAGTTTGTAGACATTAGTCTACGAACATTCTTTTCTTAACCCATTGATAATTGATAATATTTTGGATAATTTTCGCAGAAAATATATTCGTTTTTTTTATATTTTAAAGTAGAAAATGATTACAAATGTATTTAAAAATATACACTAATATTTAATTTCGTATATTTAGTTTTTGAATATGCATATTTTTGTCTGGGTGAGATACTATTAAAATATTGATATGTATATAACGCGATTTAAGTATAAAAATTGTGTACGTTTACACATGTGTCTGTTTAGATATTAAATTCAGAAAAATAAATTCAAGAGTTATAAATCCAAAACAATATTTCAATAAACACATAGTCTTCTGATTTATAAATGATAAAGAATATGTTTAATCCCAAAATACTCTTAATAATATTTCCTCAGTGTGAATTTTGAGTTGCATCACTGTAAAATATTAATTTCTAATAAAATCCAATTTGCAAAATTTAAAAGAAAACATTCAAAATTATATAAAATGTATGAAATGTGATACGTAACCAACAAATAGGATTTATTCTTAGAAACAATGACAAAAATTTCCAATCTATTTCTAATCATAATTACAATGCTTTTAAATGTAACATTTCAAATTGTTTTCATTTCTTTCAACGTGTACCCGTCAAATTTATGTCAAACCAATACAATGACATAATTATTGTTCTGTCATAGAATGTTTTTATCATGAAAACAGTAAATGGATCTACGAATGATGACTCACAATATTTATTATACAATTCCTTAGATAGGTTGCTCTTAAAAGTTAATGTTACTGTGATGTAAACAAGGTGAAATTTCTTGAGGATGCTTTTCTCTTCTCACTTAAGATCGAGAACAATAGATTTCTTAACAAATAAAAAATAGTTCAGTAATATACTTTTTTACTGAAAATACATTCACATTTCATCTTCCATCCAAAACTGTTATACAGGATAAATCCAAAAACAATAATACAGAAATAAATGACTTAATTGATGAATAAAACTTAATTGATGGTACTAAGGACATCACATATTCTTTGGAAAATGTTTCAATTTTTATTAAACGATAATTTGAGATTCATAAGGGGTAACATGGACAAACAATGTCACTAATCACTATCAATAGAAAATAAAAGAGGCACTTCACTTGCTGATAAGTAAAGCTTGAAATAATTACCATAATTTTCTAGCACTTTCTGCCAACGTGTGCACTTTTCGCCAAAGGTCAGCCCGTGATTGAATATGGAGGCCATACAATGGCAAGAAAACAATGATAAACAGGCTGCCACTTGTTGCTTATGAACTACAAACCAGGTGGGATAAGCTCACTTGCTCAGTCTGTACGCCTCATCTAAGCGGTGCAGATATAGTCCAAGTGTTTAACCGGAAAAGTTAAATTCCCTAACAAGTTCACACTGACTACTGTCCTTCTCAATGTCCATCTTCAAAGCCTCGTCTTCAATGGCCTGTGGTCATCCAAAAAAGGATTGAACAGTTTATTTGACATTCTAGAAATGTGTTCAAGATTTTCAGCATATGATTATAAGTAAACATAGACTGTATTCAAATTAACATACCAATGGTAAAATTAATTTGAATACAAATAAATTAGTTTGGCAATCGCATTCAAGCGTATGTGTTTTTTTAAATGTTATCAATAGATATGTAATGCAATTAAAAATTCAATAATTCTCCATTTTAAAAAAAAATTACTTAATTTTCCTATAAAACTGTTAAAATTCTTTGAGATAAAAATTGTATATAATTTAAATTATAAAAATTTATTATATAGTCCTATAATATAATTCTGCCAACGTCGATATACTCATATAGTCCTATGGTAAATATTATGCTCACATTGTAGTTTGGTTGGGGAAATGGAAAAATGATATCACAATGCAATGTATACAACATTTTTGCCTTCAAGTTAAATAATAAGACTAAACATTTGCAGTTAAAATCGTATGTCTTTTTCCATTGCATATATTGAATACAATTTCAATATGTTGGTATTTGTTTTTAAGCAATAGCGGTAACAGATAATTTGGAAAGAAATTTGCTACGTCATGCTTGATATAAAACTTTTCTCTCTTCGAAAAATGCCCTTTTAATTTTATTCAGCGTGAATGATTTTGAAATAAATATCCCCCCCTATGTATATGAAATAATTACTTTCTATAATATATTATGTAATTAATAAGGGAATAATCTTTATGAGAAGAAATGAAAGTACAATATAAGGAATAATCTACGCAATTTCTATGCAAATAATTTCAAAAATTAGAAATATTTTTCTATAATATATAAATTTATAGACGTGTTATATATATATTATAGACGGAAAGTACATAATATTATGTGGACGGATATATATGTTGTAATCGTCATTTCAATTAATTTAAATGATAAATTATTTTCTAATAATTCTACAAGTGTCTGTAAAATTATGTTTTAATGTATTAAAAATAATCACTATTTTTCTTAACTCAAAATATGTCAAATATTTGCAAACTTTTCAGCAGATAGAAATAAATAATGAAAGTGTTTTTTTAGTTTTAATTCTCTAATTTTTATTTAAGAGAAGTTTGATATAATTTTTAAAAAAGTACAATAGTAATTCCTAAGACACACACACACATCAAAATTTACGTAGACTGATAATACATAAAAATATTATGTGAACTCGCAAGATGTTTTGGGGAAATATTTCATTAAGAAACTTAAAATAGTACATTTTCCCATACGTCAATAATGTTTAAAAAATTTTAATATATTGGTGTTACAATGAATTTCCCTTGGAATAATTTAATTTTTTTCTCACTTTAGTAATTAGAAGTAAGAAAAGTTTTAAGAAATTTAGGTAAATTTAAATGGATTAAATTTACCTAAATTTTGCATAAGTATTTTTAATGTATTTTATAATTTTCTTCTGGTAAAAAGTTCATAACATGGTATAAGGGATGTGTGAGGATACAGTGATAGTGTGTTTGCCTTTTAGCTTCTTCCTTAGAACTGCAAGTGCCCCCAAGTCAAAGAAGTGTATCATTTTCACACACACATACATCCTTCTTCTTGCTTTTTGTGTGGAACAGACAGTCAACAAAAAAAATAATATCTGCCTCTATTTCTATGTATGTAGTGGTCTAAAATGAGACAAATTCAAGAATATAAAGATATTAATCAAATAAGGCTTCTTATTTTCACTTCTATTGCATCTAATAGCCGTTGAGTTTGTTTTTGTTGATCTTGGCGCCACTATTATCACTTTCTGGAAATCCGTGTTGATATTAAAGATTTTAGGAGGTTTATTGTGTTATGAAATTTATGTTTTTGGAATATGAAATTCTACAGATAAATAAAAAACTTCTTTTGTCTTATTTTCACGCAGTCATATTTTCTAATGCCCATTAAACTCAAAAGCATATTACTCAAAAACCTAGAAATTTATTAAGTATTTCTAAGAACTGTTTTTGCAATATATCGGGCATTTTTTTCATGTTATTGGATGTGATATCCTGAAAACTTTGCCCTAAATTAATATATATATATATATATATATATATATATATATATATATATATATATATATATATATATATATATATATATATATATATATATATATATATATATAGAAGACATCAAAGATTTTCTAAATAGTTATGAAGAGCTTTCACATGGAAATTAAATTATTAAACTATGATTGTAAACAACAAATATATAAACAAATATAAAGGAAATTTTCAAACTATATATGCTTTGACAAATAATTAATTTACTTTCACTCTCACTATAGAATGTATCTTTAAGCTCATGTGTTAGGAAGGAAACACTGTATAAGGAAGGTTCGTTACTAAATATGTCGAATGAAAATGATTGAAGGTAAATTTTTCCAAGACAATTGATTACAAATAGATGTTTAGTTCCTTTAGCCTAACAGGCATTTACAGTATACATATGTACGAAAACATTGAGTAAAAACATTTTAACTATGTTACAATATTTATAACGCTGTAAATCATACACTGTATTCAATGACTTTCACAAAAGAAATGTCAGTAAACAATTATGCAGGAAATACTGCATAAGAATATGTTTTAAAGTAAATGATAATTATCAAATAAAATGTCTGAAATAATATTCAACTGAATGTAATTTCTTTTTTAATTTTGCTAGTGATGAAAACACTAAACAAGATGCTATGAATGAATACTTGAGAAAAATATTTAAATTTACATTGTTGGAAGAGTGTTGATTACAAACTGGCATTGCACCGAACTATGCCGATTCGGGCCTAACTCTGGGTTAGAATATTATTCCCTAAATCTTGTCCAAAAAAAGCTTGTACTGTTAGATAGAAGCTACTGGATGATAGTCTTCACAGTTCGGAAACAGGATCCAAGTAGTAGACCACCCAATAATTGGCCTGCGTCAGTAAATTTTCAATGTTTCTATTTGCTCTACTCTGTTGAAATTCAAGAAAAATTTAACAAGTCAGTGACATACACTACTGGACATTAAAATTGCTATACCAAGAAGGCGACATGCGACAGACGTGAAATTTATACGAAAGGAAAAGGTGATGTGATATGCAAATGATTTGCTTTTCAGCGCATTCAGACAAAGCAGGCGCCAGTAGCGACACCTACATTGTGATTTCTCTGGATCTATCCAGCCAAATTTTTTGAAAATTCAATCACTTGTTATTTCTAGTATAATATATTTGTCCAATAAATATCATTTTGTTATCTGCATTTCTTCCAGGTGTAGCAATTTTAATGGCCAGTAGTGTAGAAAAAGGATGCATAGAAATTGCTGGAATCCAAACATTGAAAACAAACAAGCTTCATTTTGAAATTTTTCTACAGTCATGAAACATTTTAGTAAATAAAAATTTGTCAGCCTGTTTTTAATTAAAATATTATATAGTATCCCTTAATAAAATAGTACAAAAATATTGCTTAAAAGTTACTTGAATTCCTTTACGATTTAAGTTATAGTGATGATAATTATTAGTCTCAATTACAAACGATTTTTGTCTTTTTACTATCACAGTAAATCTTAGAGAGATAATTGTTAATGAAAATTAAGATTTATTTTCTTAATGAAATTACAAAAATTATATTTTCTCCAAAAATGAACTTATAAATATCAGTTAGTTATTTACAAATACATATAGTTAATAAATATATGAAATAATTTTTAATAATTAAAGGTATGATAATGTTAATTTATTTATAGATAATTAAATATATAATACAAAGTTAAATTACTCAATGATAATTAACTTACATCAAACGTTAGCAGAGAAAACTAAATTCCTTACTGATTTTTAGTAATATAATATAATGTAATACAATATTGGTAAAAATAATAAGCATACATAAAGAGGGATTTAAACATATATCTATTAATATAGATGAATATCCAATATTAGTAGGAACTTATTATGTCTTTGTGTTTGTAGTCTGAAATTTAGAAAATAAAAAGGTTTAACTAGTAAAAGGTAATTTATGCTTTTTGTGAAAACAATCTGTAACTACTGAAATCATTTTGAAACATTATATCTTTTTTTTCCTGACAAACAAAATAGCATAGTTTACATTCTACTAACTGATTTCATTCCTAATGATATTTCATACACTGTCATTTGAAACAAAGTAATTTGACATGAGAATGCAGATAAAAATGTGTTTACTCAGAAATCTAATAAAGAAGATATTAAATTCCTGTTATATTATCATATAAATTAACAACCATTACTTTACTTTGTTTCAGCAGCATGATGAAATTATTTTCTGTATTTCTGTTTATTTGAATGCCTAAGTTGAAATAATGAAAAGAGCAAAAATGTACATTTAAAATTAAAATGGAAAAAGTTATATATATATATATATATATATATATATATATATATATATATATATATATATATATATATATATATATATATATACAGTAGTTATGGTATATATATATATATATATATATATATATATATATATATATATATATATATATATATATATATATATATATATATATATAATACAATTATGGTGTGTAGATTCAGGAATAGTAAAGACATTGCTAAAGGTTTATTGATTGTTTTTCTGTTTTTCATGGATTAAATAACCGTGTTTGTAGTTTTTTAGTTACTTTTCTGTATTTATTCAGTATCCAAGCAAAATAAAACATAATGTCTGAAAGAATTTTGGAAATCTTTTACAATTGCGTCAGATCACTGCAGTAAAAGTATTTTTAAAGTATCACGAGGGAAAATATCATGTTAAATAAATTCACTGGATATATATATTCGATTTACAGAAAAATTTGATGATAGTATTATTTTCTTTGAACACAGTATTATAATACATTAATTAAAGTAACTATCTCAGTGTTTGAATGATCAGAAAACAAATGAAAGACAAAAAAAGGAAGAATACATTTCTGAATATTTTATGACTGATTAGAGGTACTACGTTGAAAATTTCTTAAAAAATAAACTTTAAGTTAATAAGAAGTTTAAGTTCTTAAAAAATAAACTTAATAAGAAGTAATTAATAAGAAAGAAGATAACGGGAAACCATACAATGTTAAATACAGATAACTACATTCACATGCATTCAAACTTCTTAGAGAAAAAAATATATGCAACAATTACATCAAATAATCACCATTACTTAACAAAGACAGAACATTTTAAAATATAATGTTCATGGTAAGATTCAGCCATTTCTGAGCAATGATTCATGAAATTCAGTTTCTATTTTCTACAGTGATAATTGTTAGATTTTTTGCTTTGGAATTTTCTGTATTATTCAATTTTGTCACATATGAATACGTCTATTAATATTTTTTCAAAGAATGGAAAACCCGAAAATATTGAAAATTTTAAACAGACTTCGTATCATAGTTTACCATCTATAAGATGTTGGAAGCAGTTATTTCTGTGTATTCATTATTTAACTAGTTACTATGTTGAATAGCAAAAGTCATTTATCAGACACTCACTAATAAAGAACAATCAGGACTTGATTTTTTATGAATTTAAAATGAATGCAGATGAATTATTCTACTTACGCTTAAAAGTATTTAGTTTTGCAGCAGTTTAATAAAAATTTTTTAAAAGTCATTGAAGATTTATGCCCGCAGTTGATACACATCATTTCATATAAGAAATTTGAATAAACTTCTAAAACGTTTTAACAATTTTATGTATATTTACAAGATTTATATTGGATGTGTAATGTATGTCGGAATAAAATTTACCCTTTATGCATTGTTGAAATTTTATAATTTACTAATATAATTAGAAATAATTAATAAATAGTATTTAATGTTCTGATATCGAACGATAAGCAAAAATGACTCATCATCAAGATATTTAACTAATTATTTAAAACTCTAAATCTCACGATTTCTCTCGTAATTTGAGCAATGTTATGACATGGAATACGTCAATATTTACCACTGTAATTTACAAAAGAGCATTAGCGCACAGCACATAAAAGTTAGTTATTTTTTTATTCCCATATAACTTCATTTTTTAAGGCAAATGAAATTTAAAAATCCTTGCACAATATATCTTTTAACTTGTCAATATATTCATTAATTTAAAATACAATCATACACGCTATTTTTATTTTAAAATCAAATACAGTGTTTATTTTTACAGGTACATAATAAATTTAAGAATGCTGTTGAATAGCAAATTCATAGTAATTTTCTATAAATCTTCAAATATTCGTTGCTGAGAAATGTTATCCCAAATTACATAATTAAATAATTACTTAGTATATAAATAATTGATAGTTTTTTGGAAACACAATTACACTGTCTACCAATAAGAAGTTAGATACCTCTGATAGAAAAAAAAACTAACTTTATTCAAAATCAACAGTTGGTAGAGCCTCCACGAGAGGCAATTACAGCGTGAATCCTCCGGGGCATACATTCCACAATACTTTGCATTACAGCTAGTGGTATTGTCTTCCACTCGGCTTGGAGTAGACATACAAGTTCCTTCACCAATTTACGACGGGAATGCACCCCTTAATTCGTTGATTCAACTCGTCCCAGGTGTTCTCGATAGGGTTCAGGTCTGGGCTCTGAGCAAGCCAGTCCATACGATGAACATTGGCAACATACCAAGCCTTGGTTAACCTAGAAACATGACAACTGGCATTGTCTTCCTGAAAATAATAAGGGTCCAACCTGTAAAACTGCCATTACGTAAGAAGCACATTGTTATCCAAATGGAGCAGTAGGCATCGGCGGTGAGATTACCATAAATGGGGACCAATGGTCCCAGTCCATACCAGAAAAATCACCCTAAGACCATAATTCCACTCCCTCCGAACTTAGCTGTTGGCATAATGGTTTTTGGCTGGAGACATGCTCCAGACAGACACCAGATCCTGCCAACCGAATTGTAAAGGCTGAACCTTCATTCGTCGCTCAAGGAAACCGTTTCCACTGATAAACGGTCCAATTTCGATGTGCTTAGCACCACATTAATCGAGTATCATGGTTGAACTTTGTGATCAAAGGCTTATGGGCAGCAGCATGGCCATTAAATCCAAGCAGATGTGCATCTTTACTAATGATATTCATTGCAACAATACTCCTGAATGCCTGCTGAAACTTTTTGTCGATGAGGGTCATTGGGTGGGTGCGGTTCTTCCGGATTTCTCTGGATAGCACTCGTCGGTTTCTATCTCCGAGTTTCGTTGATCTGCCGACTCAGGGCACATTCCGACAATCACTGCTCACCCTCCCCTTCTTAATCACATATAACACTGTCGATTTTAGTACTTCAAATTGCTAGATATGTCCCTTAGGGATCGGCCACGTTTGGAATACTCCATAATTATACCTTTCTAGAAATCAGAGAGCTCCGATCTGCGCTGCATCTTGCATGTGATTAAAGCCGATGCTGTTTCCTACACGATAAATACCGGCGGAGGTCGTGACGTACCTCAGGATCACTGATATCGTCATTTGCATCGGAGTCCAAATACTTATTGGTAGACAGTGTATATGAAAAGTCGATGCTATTACAGGATTATTTTCATGGAGACTGATATAAAAGAACACAAACAAAATGTTAAATACAACGGTACAATTTAGCAAATATATTCTAATAGGAATAATGAATATTCAGTTTTATTGTAATTTTTTTTATAAAATATGAGTTTGGTATTATGATTTTGATAACGACATGTGTAATTTAAAAAGGTAAATGGATAATTTATTTGAAAAAACTGTAACATATGAAAAGAAACACATTTTAAAAAGCCTATGTTTATAAAACATACTGTATCAACAATCTTGTGTATATATATATCTATATATTCTAAAATAATGAAAATTATATTTGCTGCATAACAAATTTTTGACACAAACTTTTGAGGTAGGAAATATTTTTTATGAGTAAAAATATTTAAATAGGTTATGTAAATCACACACATTTAATAAATTAATTAAAAGTAACAAATTGCCAAATAAAATTTCAAATTTAAATATATCATTTTTATATATAATTTGGAGTTAAATAATAAATAACATAAGCTATGACTGTTGTTTTATTGTGAAAAGCAGGTGATATGGAAAACATAATTATTTTTATTTGAGGACTATTACTGCTATGTCTTTTACGATTCTTTATTTATATTATCTTGTTTATTAAATATTCTACGCATTCTATTATAGCACCTACACTCTACTTAACTGATAATTGGTTATAAATTTTTAAAAGGCAAGTTTTTTAAAAAGCACATTATTTATCATATGCAACATTATTTTATCATATGTGTCATAAATTAAATTATTGCTATTAATAGATGTTCTTTATCATGACATTAACTACTCATCACCAAGAAGATTCTTTTAAAATTTGTCAAACATTTTTCAATGTTAAACAATCAACTGAGTTAATATATAATTTTTACAACCTACTTTTTCTGTAATTTGCTTATAAATTGTTGTCTATTTAAAGGTAAAACAAATTTTATAAATTCGCGTCAGAAAAAGCAGAAATAAGATATTTAGAGAAACAAATATTGTGATTTATATTTATCTTATTAATTTAAAATTTCGAATAAGGAAAATATAAAGGTGCGCATTCAGATAACATAGTACCCATGCATAAATCATGTGTTTGGAGATAATAAATATATAAATTTTAATTCTGCAGCACGTAATATTTTCATTAATTTTACACATGATAGCATGGTGATTGATTGCGTTGACTTGATAGAATAATGTTTAACATTCCTAACTGAAGGTAAAGTGTTTCATTCTAAAATAGTCACTATAAAATTTTTAAGGTTTCCTAGCAGCCCGGAGAAAAACAAAAATAATCAACCATAACAAAATTTTTAAACTACCTAAATACAATTGATATACCATTATTAACATCAATTTTTATATGCAAAATGAATTTTTTGTTTCGTTTAATTTTGAAAATTTTTTAATATTTTAAAGCACAATTACTTTACAAATAATCAAAGGAAAATGAAACTTAATGTAAATTTTCACTTTTCATTAATCATTTGCATAAAATTCTAATATAACCATAATTATTATCATATCAAAAGATGTCGAATTCAGCTTAATCATTCAATTTAGAATTTCTTACTGACTTTGAAATAAAATAGAAATTCCTTTGAACTTTACGGGAGAATAAACTATAGAATGAACTGTGAATAAGAATTCAAGAATACAAGCAATAGAAAATAGAAAACCAAAGAACATGAACAATTGAGTTCCTGGACGAAACAGTCCACCTGAAGTGATTGCTGAAAAGCTTTTGTTCACACAATTGAGATAAAAAAAATTTGTTCATTTTAAGGATCCATTAATTTTAGCCCATTCGTTTACTAGTGACACATTCCTACTATTAAAACATTCTACCAAACAGAAGTACCTAATACTCTTAATTCAAAGATCAGTATGGAAACACTATCCTGAAGCTTTAATGAAAAAGAAAAAGAACATATATCTGCTTTATTTTAGAAATAGATCCTATTAAATTATTATATAAATAGATGAAATTTAAAATTAAAATTTAAGTGGAAATAGAGGAAATATAATTGCTTGATTTTATGTAATCTTATAAATTATAGTTCCAAATTAATTTTACTAGCTCCTTAAAGTGTATTCTGAATATTAATTTTCAGAAATTGATTTCTGACTTATAATTAAACGTTAAAAAATGTGCTAATTTTTAATGTTTAAAAAATTCTTGAGATTGAATTGCGTGTATATGTAAGCATACACGAAACTGTGTAATTTCCTTAAAGCAATTTTAAGCAAGTGTGTAGTATTTTAAATATTGGGACTATTTTCTAACTATCGTTTGTAAAATTGTCATAATAATCAGACATATATTAATTATTTTATATTAATATATGTCTGATTATTATGACTTAACTCTCATCCAAAACTACGATTAGTAAAATGAACAGTAACAATAATGTTATTTTAAAAAGAATTCCTTTTAACTTGAAATTTTGAAGTCATCAAGTTAAAAACGCTATTATTTAACTTAAAATTTTTTTTGAATCAAAATGCATAATATAAAGCTATTTTAAAACAACTCATTGAAAAATGATGTCTCACTATAAATGTTATTTAGAATTTAATATCTCATAAAAATGTTATTTAGAATTCAGCAGGAATAAATAAAAGTTAATATAATACAAATTATAACCACACACACACACACATAGATATGATTTCATAATGTTATATAAAATAATATTATTTAATTTAATCTGATTATTTGTGTTAGAATCAAAATAAAAACATTTTCAATGATTTTAGAATTAAGCCAAGTCAGAGGAAACACCCATCTTGGCCTAGATATAGAATCAGAGAGAAATATCTAAAGTTCGAGTCCACAATCACTGTTGAAATGCAGTTGATTAATACTGCACTCTTGCTTCCCGCAAGCGCGTCTGTCACGGGTCGTGGTAGCCAAGAAAATAAGGTATCGGCTTTCCATTCGGAAAGGCGGGGTTCGATTCCCAATGACACCAATGACCTACCGAGTACACACGATATACGTGCTCATTATATCTGTGGAATCGAAAGTCCTGTGTTTGGTCGTTGAGAAGTTACCATGGGTTTATTGGTATGGAGAAAATTTCCTCCTCTTATCAATGTCAAATTTGAGGGAGTGGATTCTCTGGTGGTGCCATCTATTGGGGGTTTATAAAAGCGCAAAGATGTACATTCACCTTCATGGGGTTCTGATTAAAACGGAAGACGCTTCCTATTGACTTAAATTCGCCTTCCAAGGCATAGCGAGCTTGGTTTGTCCAAGTGTCATAAGAAGCAACAAAATATCAGCAGTTACCATGGGTACAATGGTCTGGAGAAAATTTCCTTTCCCTTCAGATCACTGTCGAAATTGAGGAAGTGCAGTTTTGGTCTGGTGGTGTCATCTGGTCTGGCACTCTGGTGGTGCCATCTATCGGAGGATTTAAAAAAGGGGAAAGCCGTACTTTCACCTTTGTGTTGCTCTGATTAAAACGAAAGACGTTCGCTATTGACTTAAATTTGTATACGCATTAGAGATCTTGACTTCCTCAGAAATCTTCCTGGTTGGTTACCATCCTCATAATATATGAGTAACCACTCTCAATGACTTTATCTCCAGAAAAAAATTACTTTAACTACTGATATTAAAAAAAAAAACTTACAGTAAATTTGTTTACTGCTGGATTTCAGAAATGAGTCAAAGAATTATTAAATTTTATTTCATTATCTTATTATAAGTTTTTCACTTCATAATATTACAAAAATAAAAAATACCACATTGATTAAGTTACAAAATAATCATAAATTCAGAAAATTTTTATTTTGCAAATGAGAATCCAGTTAATCTACAGAAAAAAATCATTAACGGTATATAAAATAGAAAATATTACGTATATATATTTAATATAAATTCAATTCAATTTTATTTAAAATCTCCAATGAGATATTCAATCAATAGCATAAAAAATGTATACAATCATTAACTGAAATTTATTATAACGTAGTAAATTTTATACGTATTTTAATACTTTATTTCAATTTTAAAGAATTGTAAATTATACTTAGCTTATTATCATATGCATGGTATGAAATTGAAACAAGTCAACTCTTTTGTCTAATGAATTTGCGTCTCATAAAATTTTGTTTCATAATCATCAAATTAAATTGCTCATATTTTCACTAGCAAATTGAACAATAAATCAACATTTGGAGAAAATACAAGATTCTTAAACCGTATCTCAAATTAGCATTATTCATTTTGATTAAGCTTATTTTTAATTATCGTTATTTCATGGAGTTACATAGAAATTTTTAAATGCAATTCTTAAATTAATTCATATTTTTAACTGAATTAGTAAATGTTCAATCAATTTACATTTAAAAGATTTGTATAAATTTTTTCAGCTCTCATAAGAATATCTTAATGCAATTGAAAATACTTAAAACCTGTTTAAATATGTTTTAAACTCTATCAATTTAAGAGCATTTACGAATTTAATATAGTCCTTATAAGTAACGTCAATCTTGGAGTTCCATCTACAAAAACGGAAAAGGAATGTAAAATATCAATAAACTATTTCATTTTCGAAAATAGCTTTACCACTTAAATCCATTTTCTTAATGTGTTATAGAAACAAAATTGAAAAGACTACATACGCATATATTAAAAAAAATACCAGTTAATTAAGCATTAAAATTTTATGATGCTCTAAAGTATTTTAATTTACAATTAATGACATTCCATTTTCAGATAATCCGATTACTTTTTTTATTTTTTTAACAAATGAACATTATGATGTCAGGATATTTTTAACTTAATGAAAATTCAATGGTAGAAAGTCAAAAAATAACTTTAAATTCCATATGGCAATGCTTCATTTACCTTCATAAATAATTTTTCAAAATCACTTACCTTTAACATTTAAAATCTAACTTTTATGCATATAGAGCTTATTTTTTGACATTTGATTACCAATGAAAATATTTTTTATCGAAGACATAAGCTATATAAACACACAAACTCACACACACACACAGATATATATATATATATATATATATATATATATATATATATATATATACACACACCCCACACACACACACACACACACATATATATATATATATATATATATATATATATATATATATATATATATATATATATATGTATATATATATATATATATATATATATATATATATATATATATATATGATTCAACACATTTATCTGTGTCCAATTATCAAGAGATATAATGTTAGGAAACCATAAAAAATCAAATCAATTTTAGAATCGATTTTAGAAATAGATTTTTAAAATCTATACAAAATCTAAGAAGTGACTGTTAAACGCTTCTTAAGCTCATTACATATTTTATTTCATTCAAAGATTATAACATGTATTTACTGAAATAACTAAAATTTCAATTTAAAATGAGGCATAAAATAAATTAGTTTAATTAACAAAAATTGAATTCAGTTTCTAAAACTTTATTTACACACCATGTAAATATTTATATTAGAATCTGCTTTTGATGACTCTGCTGAAGTCTGATAATATATCCATTCATTCATAAGAAATCTGAATTTGCCATTCTGATCGATGTCTCTTTTCCCTTCTCATCAGAAGAAGTTTAAAATAAAAGGTAAACAAGAAAGTTTGGGCCGCCGTTTCCACGTTGCCATTGAACAAAAGTGGTAATAAATATGAAACCTAGTGAATAATGTATTTAAGAGACAGATCATTTGAGACTAAGTATATCAATCATTTTAAAAGTAAATACAAAATCATTCATCAATCCTAACTCATACAGTAGCAAGGAGAGATAACTAAACGTGTCAGAAGAGCTTGTTGGGTGCAGTTTTAATGACTTCAAAGTTGGCTTACTAGCCGCTGTAGTGTCTCCGAATGTGTCAAGTTTTTCCGGGATAGTGCTGTGAGTGAAATTACGACAAACATCCTGTTTCAAAATTTCAGGTGAAGATATATTTCTTTCCATGATGATTCTCTCAGTGGATGGCAGTTGGATGACGAAGCACTGCAGGTGGCAGTTGGATGACGAAGCACTGTAGGTGGCAGTTGGATGACGAAGCACTGCAGGTGGCAGTTGGATGACGAAGCACTGCAGGTAGTAGTTGAGGAAGACAGTATCAAACGTGTGGTGTTCACCATATGGTGATTGACAATTTAAAGCTTCCGAGGAAATGGAAAGGACTAACAATAGGATACTATTTCTGCCGATCTTGTTCTTTTGGGTCATTAAAAATGGCAAAAGCTTCTTATTTACCTTATAGCAGATATATACGAAAAATTTAAGAAATTTATATTCATTGAAAAATTTAAACAATGAACGTGTTTTATATGAAATAAGAGACCCCCACACACATTAGCTCTTCAGCTTTTTTAAATCCTTGTTTCTTATCATGAAATAAGATCTATATATATATATATATATATATATATATATATATATATATATATATATATATATATATATATATATATATATATATATATATATATATATATATATATATATGTATATATATATATATATATATATATATATATATATATATATATATATATATATATATATATACAATGATTGGTGGTTTGCCAACTATTTTAAATTTATTAAACGTGCAGTCGACTTTGCTTTCATCCATGTAAGAATTAATTTCCGATCAATGACATACTGAGAAAAACAAAAATATGCTCTATTATTTGAACCAAAATAATGATTTTTCAAAAAAAATGAAGAAAAAAAAAGTAAATCTCGTGGTTTTTAAAACAAAGAACCTTGTGGAATATCAAATAGTAAGCCAGATTCTATTCATTGTTTATTATTCCTAGCGCTAATGCATAGGTGTTAATTTTGAAAATAGTTAAAAAATTAATTGCCAACCTTCATAAAATGAACAAATACTCAGCAAAATAGCATAACAAATAGCAGCTAGAAATCTTCACATTTAGCATACATTGAGTATATAGATGTATAGTAAAGACACTGGTGTGCAAAAGTTAAGGACGAAACGGTTTTTCTAGTGCAGCGTCAATCAGCAATGTTCCAAATCGATAGAAATCGTACCCGAACAACTTCCAGATGTCAGAATATGGAAGAAATAAAAAAAACTGTCCAAAAAAATTCCAAATGAGATTAAAAGGGAACTTTATTGAAAAATGATCATGGAGCAGAAAGACAAAGATTGCCGAAACATCCATGTGACAGCTCTCTTGCAAGAAACATCCAGATTTTAGTAGAGGACATGATCTCCCTTGACTGCTGTGCAGGATTGACATCGTCTGTCCATACTGAGTATGAAGTTGTTGAGGTACCGCTGCCTAGTTTTCTTGTAGTCGCAGATCCGGAATCGTTACTGGCGGTTGGTGACGTGCCACCAAGCGTCTCTCTAGAAAGTCCCACACGTGCTTGATCGGATTTAGATCCGTGGACCTTGCCGGCCAATCCATGAGTTCAATACCCTCACTTTCCAACAGGTCTTCGACATTTTCTGTATGATGAAATGGAGCATTGTCGTCTATGAAGAGGAACTGGGGACCCATAGTACGTCCAAAAAGACGCACATAAGGAAAATGAATATCATTACAATAACGAGACCCGGCGACTAAACCTCCTTGTACGACGAAGGTCAGTATGGATATAAAGCATGATGCCTCCCCAAACGAGAACACCGTGACCTCGAAACCGGACCCTTTCGACGATGTTGGAGGGGTTATTGCGTGTTCATTTCTCTGTATGCTACCAGAATCAGTAGTCAGACTAAATCTGCTCTCGTCCGTAAAGAGTACTCGACTCCATTGCTGATTCGTCCAGTTCTGGTGCTCCCGGCACCACACAAAGCGCATTCTCTGGTGGCAGACGTTAATGGTACACAACGTACAGGTGGTCGTGTGAATAGGCCACCATTGTGCAGACTCCTGGTGAGTTTAAACCGTGATATCGGTCGTCTGGTCGTCTGTTGAAGGTGTCTCGCGATTTCTCCAGTCCTCTGCGGTCTGTTAATTCTTGCCTGTAGGACCATATGCCGGTCGACGGCTGCCGTGGTTGCTCGTGAACGACCATTGCTGAACCTTTGGTTCCTGTATTTTGAAATGCTCTCACGATTCATGAAACGATGCTGTGAGTGATTCCAAAATCCGCAGCCACACTTGTCACACTTCGAACTTCCTCAATATTCCCATAATTCAACCTCGCGTAAGGTCATCTAAATGCCGTCTACGAGATTGCCTATTCCTTATTTCACACTGATTAAGCAGCTCTATCTCGTTTAAACTGATATACACCGTGCAACTGTTTTCAGAGAAACGCTAAGCGTACACTGTCAGCCTGCTTTATACCCCTCCGACATTCCCCCTTTACGTCATGTTGCATAATTTGAGTATGCCCTTGCCTGTCTGACCATAGTCAATCTTCTGATTGGTCTTTCAGTCCGATCTACCCATTTGTTCCACTGTTATGCTATTTTTTCCATTTCGACCTTAATTTTTGCACACCAGTGTATATGTTAACAGTTATTTAGTATATAGTTATGTGTAAAATATGTTAATATATATATAGTTATAGATGTAAAATTCTTTAGTACCTTGAGCTAAAAAAAATTAAAAATCAATTCCTAGTAAGGGATTATTATAATTTTATATAAATTATTAATCCATTTTTATGAATGAATGATTACGAATGATAATTAATTTTAACCAATCTAATAACTAATAGATATACATTTATGAATGATATAATTTGATTGTAAAATAATAATAATGCTTAATGTGGGATTATTTATCTTTTCCATCAATGTACTGTTGTAACTTTAGTAAAAAAAATACCAAAAATAAATGAAGAACTTTCTTACTTTGCTTCAACTAATAAAGGACATCTTGTCAATATACTAAAATAATTTACTAAAATCTTTTCCCTAGAAGCTTCTGTCCAACGAATATGTTATACGACCTGAGTACGTATTACGGTATTTATTCAATCAATGCAATTCTTTTAATTTGTGTACTCCCTTTTTTACAGCATATATATTGTAATATCATCATTATTGTTTCAAACCTTCATGATATTTTCCAAAACTATATGGATATTAACTCTCTTTGAATCTGTTCAGAACATTGACATTCTTAGATGGAACCATTGAAAATAATCAATACCATGAAAATATCATTATATGTTGTTTTAGATTACGTGGAAGTTGTAGAAATAGTTCAAGGAATATGTGATTCATCACTGAGAAATCGGAATCGCTTGTTCTCTATCTAATTTCTTAGTCGATAGGTGCTATTTATAATTACCTGACTCAACAATTACTATGACTGATGCAAACCCAGAAGCGAGATTTAGACTCTTATCTCACTCTTTTAAGAACCCACCCATCCCGAGAATCCTAACATCTAGAATTGCAAGATTAAAGCCTCAACACTTTAAGGGCATGAAGATTTATCTTAGAGAAATCAGATCTTACACGCTGTGAAAAAAAAAACTATCCCTATGTCAGACCATTACAATAACATTTTTAAGAGCTACTCTTTCTCTCTTAAAGCAACAAAGTTTGGTTTTGTACAACTTCATACCTCAGAAATAATATTTTCTGGATTCTGGTGTGATAGAGGATCGACAGATATAAATAGAAAAACCACTGAGAGATGAGGAAACTTCTTCCTGCTGTTTTCGCCTAGGTTTCTAATCCTTAGAGATGTTCCGTAGTGGACGAGTCCAACAGCCTTAATATGATGGCACTTGAGACATCTTTATCGACAATAACTGAGGCAAACCTCCACCAGGCGCAGTTATAATAAGTCTCAGCCATTGCTCTCGACAAAGGATCGCTATGCATTTTCGAGACTCAAAAGAGATACCGAAGAATACTGATCATAAGTAACTGTATTAAGAGACTTTATCCATTTATGCAATGTCAATTTTGCCTGTAATTTCAGCGAATCATTATATCTGAAACTCAGTTTCCCTAGACATTACAAGTTGATAGAAGAGGTTTGATAAGCAACCTGTATTTCTATTATAAATATACATTTTAATTATTCATACTGCTTGCGAATAAATATTTAACCTAAATTCAACAATTTAAAAGAGTCCGTCTCCTTTATCGACTTAGCCAATCATTTGATTCAGCATTTCCAGTCTGAGCACCTTCAATAGATAAAATAAGATTATACACGCACGAACGCACACAAACATACATATATATATATATATATATATATATATATATATATATATATATATATATATATATATATATATATATATATATATATATATATATATATATATATATATATATAGATAGATAGATAGATAGATAGATAGATAAATAAAATAATATTATATAATTATCAAATTACAATATTATATAATATATAAACTTATATATATTAATTATAATGAATGATTTCATTATAATATAATTGTAATAATTTGTATGTGCATAAATAATTCATTTAAAAATACTTGTCTTCGCTAAGATAGAAATGAAAGATTTTAAAATAAATTTTTTTTGATTATACGTGAAAAGTAACTTCAGAAATTAAAAAAAAAATGAATCGCACATAAAATTTTATTTTATTGAGGTGCCTTTGTTACGGAATACATTAAAAAATAAGTGCATTTCATTTTGATGTCTTTATACTTTTATGTCTCGAAATATAAAACTTTAATCCTGTTAACAGAAGGCAATTTTTTTGTTAATAATTCTGACATTTACTTTTAAAAGGGAATTTTGTTATAATAATAAATATGTTATAAAAATGAATACAGCTAATATATTTCTGCCTGAAATATTTTGCATGAAATAGAACGACATATTTACAAATTAAAATTGGAAACTTATATAATGTGACTAATTTTTCTACTTTTTCTCTTGTACTTTATTTCATCAGCCCATTTTTTATTATTTTATTTCCTTTGTTATACAATTCTAAAATAACATTAAAAATTTGCATAGTAATTTCTTTTGAAATAAAGCCAAAAAGATTCATTAATTAATGAAATTTGTTCATTCAGACGATTAATAATGGGCATCAATTACATTCAATTAGTGTAATTAATATTTTTGATGTTTCTTAGAAAAAAATTCTATTATTTATATTTTCCATTATTTCCAAAATTAACTCGACTGTAAAACTTAAATGATTTATGTTTATTCCTTTTATATTCACTTCATTTCATACGTTTGCGTTGGAATTTTAAAAGTAATTACTCTGTATTAAATAAATTGATAACTTTAATTGAGAATAGTTATTATGAAATATTTTTGTAGGTTTGTCATGTATGTAGTTTTCTTAACAAACAATATTTGATTTTATAAGAAAATGTAAAAAACTCGTAAAAAGAAATTGTTTTCAGTAAAGAAATATATACCATTAAACTATTATTCAAAAGTAAAAAATTAAATATTTTAAATTTAAGGAATATAAAGTGAATATTTCACGTTCATTACGATGTATGTGGATTTTTTTATAAAAGATCAAAACTAATTTATTTTATAATTTTGTTTTGGTACAAAGCTACAGATAATGATTGATGAGTGAATTTACCATCAAGTTAATTTTAAAAATGCATTTCAATAAGATTAATTAATTTAAGAAATAAATTATAAAAAGAAGAGCCTGGATAATTCTTTATTTTTAATTTTTCCTAAAATGTATTTTAAAATTTCGAAATCCATAATGCATCAATGTATATCTCTTTTAGAATAATGCGATATTTACTAAGGTATGTAATTAGAAAATTAAATACTTTTCGAGTAGAAATTAAAATCAAAGTAATCAAACTGAATAATAAAATGTAAATTCATATGTATTTCAGATTCATATGGATTTTCTCATGCATATATGTATTATTTACTTTATTTCTTTCTGTTTTTAAAATTGCTGTATCTCCATTTCCTGTAAACACAGCCAGGCATGTTCTGCAATAGGAAATTTGACCTTTGAATTTTCTCAATCCATCAAGATGAAGTTCATAATTTTTGAAAGCGAAAATGAGCTAAATTAATTCCAATATTTATATATTTAAAGTATTTCGAATGTTTATAATTTTATTTCACTTCTTAATAATTTTAATATCAACACTTTAAAAAACCCTTTGTTCATATGCAATACATATATATATATATATATATATATATACCTATATATATATATATATATATATATATATATATATATATATATATATATATATATATATATATATATATATATATATATATATATATATATATATATATATATATATATATATATATATATATATATATATATATACATTTCTATTAAATTTATATTTTTCATAAAAAATTTTGAACAATAACACTGAAACCAAATTAGAATAAGATATTTGTACTTTATGGAAATAAAATTTGACACTCGTATAAGCAAGATGATTAACTAATGAGGATAATGCCAGTTTAAATTAATGGTAAATTTATATATTTAATTATTTTGAAAGAAATAAATAATTATAATGGAAATGTCCAACTAATCTTTATTACTTATACTTTATATCATTTACAAAAAAATTAATTGAGATTCTACGGAGTACTTTTTAAACCATTATTTGAAGTTTAAATTGTTTAAGTTATTTGTGATGTATATGCTTAAAAATCGTTTAATTTAAATATAATTTTCTATTAAACGAACCATATATTTACGTTTCAATTCAGATATGCGTGCTTGTTAAATCTGTGGAATCGAAAGTCCTATGGTTGGTCGGTGAGTAATTACCATGGGTGTATAAGTCTGGAAAAAATTTCCTGCCCCTTCAAGTCAATGCAAAGTTGGGAGAATGGATCCTCTGGTGGTGCCATCTACCGGAGGTGTTTTGAGTAAAATAGTACTTTCACCTTCTTTATGCGATGGTTAAGCGTACGATGCACCCTATTGACATAGTTTCGCGTAGCCAACGGCACAGTGATCTTGGTTGTTTGTCAGTAAGTAATAGTCATAAGTAACAACAGCATGTTTTCCTTCAACTGAATTTGAAATACATTTTCTTATGCCTTTAGTACTGATTTGTTCACTTAAAAGTTTAAAAGCTCTTTTTAAAATCATGCAGTTTGTACCCAGATAATTCTTTTACTCCTTGTGGACTACTTCTCCGCCTAAGATAATATTAAAAGCATTATTTTATAGAGAATTAGTTTATTATGCTACCTTTAAACTTATTCTTAATTAAAATAAAGCTATCAATTCAGTAAAAAGAAACAGTTCACTTAGAAAGAATTCATAATGAAAAAAAACAAATATTTGTTGCTACAGTATACACTTTTCAATCTGTAATTCTAGCAGAAAAATAAAGCCTTGTTATTGCTTATCATAAAAAGAGAAAAACTATTAAAGTATTATTTAAAATATTTTGACATTTACTTCTTCATACTAGTCATACGTTCCAAAGCACATTAGCTTCTAAATATATAAAATGACAAGTATATCATTTGGAGCATGTCAAAATTGATCAACAATTCCTTTCTCTAGATTGCGTCATCAAAGAAAAGACGAATATTCTATTAAGGTTTAATTTAACTTGTAAGTAATGACTTTTAGTCATAATTGTATATAAGTTGATAATCAGTTTCTTCCTTCTAAATTAAAAATACAAAAAAGTATGCTTTAGTTTCAAAGTAATTAACATTTATGGAAGTGAAGATTAATTTGTAACGACAGAAACAATTTTCATTTTCTTATTTAATTATGGTTAATTACCTCTTTTCAAAAGTTGTGTTCTTAATTTATCCTTCCTTTTTAAAATTAATATGATATAGGAAAAATCAATGTATGTATACTAATTTTATCAAGCCCACTTCTGAATGTTTGTAATTAAAATTTTCAAAATGTGCTAATAGTTTGAAAATTTTTGAAGATAATATAAATTCATTAAAATTATGGTCACGGTAAAAGATATGAAGTTAGAAGGCAAACACACAATCAAAATTTTGTAACACATAAATTTATGATAAAACTGTATTACATTAGCATGCAATTTTTCTCAAAATATTTCCAAAATTAAAGAATTCCACTTTCATCATAAGAAATCATTTTTTTAGAAAAGAAACATTAGTTGTGGTTTATCATCGAAATGTCAGACGAAGTCAGACAAAATCCGATAGACCACTGATCCTAAGAAAATTGAAGACCAGGTGGGGATAGGAGTATATATTCTCTCTGGAAAGTCCCAAACACTCCAGGATGTCATTAGGAGAAGCCTGTTCAGTTTTACATTTAGAGCAGACCTCAAAGATTTTCCTACCTTCAAAATACGTGAGACCCCTTGTGGCCGCTTCCTAATCTTTAAATTGCGGTTCTAGAGGCTCTGTCACAAATGAGGGCGAATGAAGAGCCAGGCTCTTAGCCCACGTACCAGTGATGGCAAGTAGGGATCCTCCACCCTTTCAAAATTTAAGAATTAACTATAAACCGAAGTTCCTAAAAGATAAGTGTTAAAAAGGAAGACTTATCATGATAATAACCTTCCTTTGCCAGTCTATCCGTCTGTTCATTGGCGTATATGTCTACGTGAGATGGAATCAACTGAAAAAAAACTTCATGGAACACCTGATAGGTACCCGACGAAAAAGAATTCCAACCCGTGACAAGACAAACTTCTAGCTTTATGGTGCTCGGATCCCCGGATCAATAGAAGCTGCATCCCCCCCTTCTTATGACTTCGTTGACCCAGAAACATTAGTACATTGATCAAATGTCAAAAGCTTAGAATTAGTTTTATGTATTTATGGTTCAATCAACTTAAATATATAAATTAATATTAAGTTACTTCTTTTAAGAGGAAATTAATAGTACTGTATTTCTCCTTCTTTCTTCTCCAAAGTTTGATCATCTATCTATTTTTATCAGAAAAGATTTTTATCCATTTTCACCGTTGGCCATGAGCTGATGGCATTATATGCAGTGGTACAAGCAGTGAGTGTGCCTCGTAGTCCCTAAAGTTGATGGGTACTCATGATTTATGAATAGGAGATCAAGAAGATAACGCCGGTCTTGACTTTCTTCTAAACATGTGTCATTTTACTTGATGGACACCAAACTGGAACTTCCAGTGGTATCTTTTACGTGCTCAAAGAACCGTTGGCTAATGCGAAAAATCTTTAGCTGGGTCTGTATTGAACTCAATATTCTCTCGTTGCCAGAACGAAAGAAAGTCAAAAAGAATATACTTGGATATATCGACATTTAAACTATTTTCCGCTATATATAAAAAAATGTGAGTTTGGAAATTTGTTCCTTTTGTTGCTTGAATCATATAAAAAGTGCCAAATTATTATAATAACATCAAAAATGCTTCATATACTTGAAATAGGAAATAAATTATTAACTCCAGAAATAATATAAAAAATATGTGTACCACAAAACTACTTATAGCTTAACATTTAATATGAAGTCAGAAAACAATATATTAGCAGTTAATATCTAGTTTCTGGATTAATATATATATATATATATATATATATATATATATATATATATATATATATATATATATATATATATATATATATATATATATATATATATATATATATATATATATATAGTAACTATACCTTTTTGTCATTTTTACAATAAATATCCTCATCTTTATATTGATTTAAAAATTTAATAAAATAAGAAATACTTCTTTTAATTACTTTTACAATATCTTCAACTTTATATCATATTTAAAAATCTGAATTAAAATTAAATACTTGAAAAACATCAGAGAAAAATAATAAAAATTACAAAATGTATAACTGACCAAATAATAGAAAATTGTTTTTCACAATCTAGATATCATTGGAAAAAATATTCAATTTGCTTATTTATTGAAAAAATATTAAATACCAAAAACATATAAAATTTTTATGTCAGATAATAAAAGCTTGTTTGCAGTAGAGGCTTGTAAAAATAATGAGGAAAAAAATCTGCAAATTTAATCAATAATCTTATATTTTGATAGTAGATAATAAAATAATCCATGGCAGATATACTAGCATGTATTATGTGAAATAGGTTATTTTAACCGAGGGAAATACGAAGCTTGTTCTGCACTTTGATTGAAGCATCCAATCTTTATCTTTCTCCCTTGATAGCTATTGAATGAACTATGTGTTTCTATCTCTCAATAGTTACGATAAGTTCAAACAGTTTCAAGTACATTCTACTTTTCTTACCAAGGGACACTTCTTTCCAGATGTGTTTTATACGCACTACGAAACATTTTCTTCGGTTATTGAAAAATATTTGAATTTCCTGAAAGAGAAGCAAAGTTCAGAAGTTTTTTTCCTTCCTTTTTTCCAGCAGAAGTAAAGTGTGTTTATTTATTTCACCATAATGACTTTTTTTATATCTAACTAAATAAAATTCTACACCAAAGTAAAAATAGATATAGTTCAAGAAAAAAATAATATGATTTAGTGTAGCTTTCATTTTATGATAAGGTGGGAGTGAATTGAAGTTCTGTGCATATAGATGAAATTAGAAAAAAATCAAATTATTTTTACTAATCATTTGATCCACTGCATTTTGCTTCCATCTAAAATTTTGATTTAAATTCTCATTTTTCTAGGGTTAATACATACATGTTAGAGTCTAAAAAGCTACATAAAAAATAACTTAAGGATATTTATTATTTCTTAGCCTTCTATTACATCGAAGTTTTGTGTTGATATCATGCAGAAAAGAGAGGACACATTTAGAAAAAAGATATTCTAATTCACTATTTCCTTTTCTCTCTCTCTCTCCCTCTCATTTTGATTTTATAAAATTCGTATTTTTTATAATATTTAATTATATTTCACGTTTTTCAATATAATCGAAAAACTGTCATTTCTTTTTAAGAAATACTAAATTTAGTCACTTCGAAATAAAATTTTCATATTTTTATTGTGATTAAGAGTATTTCGTGCGTCTTTAAAATTACAATGCACTTTTTCATTTAAATTCAAAAAAAAAATTAACTAAATTACCTTAATATTAATATTAATTAGAAAAACTTTTATTACATAAATATAATTTCTTTGCAGGTTTTTATCAGTAGTTTAAGCATTCTGATGTATATAAAAAAGAGTTTATTCAAACAAAGTCTTCTCCTAATAAAAACATTGCAATACTATTTTTATATATTGTTTTTAATTCTAAAAGATGATTATTTTAAGAAATATCGATGTAATACACAATACATATTTTCTAATTTGTGCAAGATGACAGGAAATGCAGTTTCATTTATTAATATCCATCCACTAAATATAGTATCAAAAATAAAATGAGACTTTATAATATGAGAAATGCATGTTATATTTTGTTAATGCTGAGAGAGAGAGATGAAATTTCTAACTTCTAAACTATTGCTTCCATTTTTAAATAATTTAAATATTTACCTGTTTAAAGCAATGTAAATGGCAAGATCATTCTTATTTACCTTATGTATGAACTTTAATTCATGCTCTTTAATGAACTGTAATTTCTTCATGAACTGTAATTCTGTAATTTATGTTCTTTTGGGACATTAAAAACGGCAATAACTTTCTTGCTTACCCTGTATTTATGTTCATTAAAATTCATAGTTTTAAAACGTACATTAATATAATCCAAACATGGAATGTTTATCAAATTGAAAATAAGACTTTTAGAAATCAATATTACAAAGCTGCAGCAATTCTTTAACAATTTCAGTATACATATAACTACTGCAATGATATTCCTCATCCATACCCTATATCAAATTTTCATAAGCATTTTCTTTAGATGTTATCACCCACAGAAATATGTCTGAGAAATCATATTTACCTAGTAATTTTTAAGATAAGCAGCTTTTTTCTGTTAGGAGATAAAAGTTCACTATGAACTGTAATACCTCTTAAAAGCATTGGACATGCTTATATAAACCACATGCTTCCTTACTTCTTAACAAAATTAGGAGCAGTATATATATATATATATATATGTATATATATATATATATATATATATATATATATATATATATATATATATATATATATATATATATATATATATATATATATATATATATATATATATATATATATATATATATATATATATATGTATATATATGCAATAATAGCTAAGAGTTCCTAATTGAAAGCAGTCAGTTTTAGATAACTTGGAATATAGAAAGTGATGGTGGTGAAACAATTACATAAATTTGCTGAACCGAAGTTTTCAGCAATTGTTTAGGTTATAGGATATAGTCTTGTGGTTTTGTTAATGATACTTAAGAATAATACAATTGTCAGAAATAATCTAACTCAAAGTATTGTTTATTAACATTTATGGTGAGTACTATGAATTTTTTATTTTCTTATTTTTCCAATGTAAGCAAAATTGTAAGTGTGTTCGGAGTTTTATTCTCATTTTTGCAAATGCATAATTGTAGTTTTATATCTGACACACCAAATAACAATAATCATTTTTTTCGTACACTTCAAATACACCCTTTTTCAATATTCAAGGATAAACATTTTTAGGTAAACATTTAAAAAGAATAGAGCAATTTTGCACTTGCTATAAAATAAAATCTCATACTGCTTACAACGAATCAACATATTGAACAAAAAAACTGATCTCAGATATATACGGACAAATTTTATTTAACTATGAACTACATCTAGTTTACCTCTCTTTTGCTCCATATCAATAATTATTTTTTAAATTTATATTAAATATTTTTAAGTGTATTACTACTCCATTTAGTAATTCTGTACATTATAAATTCTATCCAGGAACTTTTCTTCCCACAGTTTTGCAACATTATTACAACTATTTTTTATTATGAAGATAACATAGGCATGCAGTTATCAGGATCGACTTACGAAAATCATTTAAAACCAAAAAAAGTAGATAATATCAGTGATAGTGTGAATGTCATTTTTATGATAGTAAAGATATGGTTCCTACCAGAGATTTCATCACACTCTGATTAAGTTAATATTAATTAAATGCACATATTAGACATAATTTATTGGCAAACTATTTCTATAATTACTCTACCTACCATTACTAACTAAAATAACTAATGTAAAATGAGAAAAATTCGTTATATAAAACAATACTCACTTTTAATGAAATCAAATATTTAAATGTTTGTAAAGAATGTGTAAAATGAAAATCAATGGATTAATGTTATATAAATATATAATGCATATTCAGGAGGCTACGTGAATTCTTCATTGATAACGAAAGGAAAGTTTTATATGCATATAAGGAATATGTAAAAATTTTAAACCTTAGATTAATATGTGTTTTTTTCATTTCCTACAAAAGCATTAATTTGAAGATAGCGCAATTAAATTACTCCAATAAAATAATCTTATTACTGAAACTATGATCATAAAATATATTCCGTCTATGCAAATCTTTAATTCCGTATACATTTCTTGCAAGGTAAATTCACACTAAATATAGGTTTATAAAATCAGATTAATAAGATTTACGGTACAGATGCCTTATAATCCAGGATTCCAACTTCTGAACTTTTTTTGATGAATGAAAAAATATTGACAAGATGGCGTATTACGACGTGGTCGATGACGTAAATACTGGTGTACCGAGCTTCGGGGTTCGTGTGGATTGAGAGTTGAATAAAGCAACCACTCAATGAACACAAGACTTTTATTCGTAAAAATGCCACTAGAAATACCAGCTGTATCAATCACAATTATACAGCTACAATTCGTCAGATGCAATAAGTAACAGCTTCCGATCACAGGTCTCAAATACTTCAGACAGAGAACAGCTTCTCTAAATTAGCAGTCATGACAAATCGTCTTCACTCACTGACTGTTTTCACAAAAACTTCAACTAACTATGTCGGGCTGCGGTATTTATACCTGACTTGGCGGGGAAGTCTACTAATTTCGCCAAGGTTCTGGAAGCTTCTGGGAGATCTCGCTAAATATTGGTCCTAGAGATTAGGTGATGGATGTTTCCAGAAGCATCTATTTCTCGCCAAATTGTCAAGCTTTCTCGCCAAAGCATCGTCAAGTCACGAAATCATTAGAAAACCCGCTTTTAACGTATAACACGTCTAAATACCGCAACTTTTGCCCAAAATGTGAGTATTTCCGATCTGTCTGAGATATTTTAAGACATATACAATAATTATTTATAAATTTGTAACACTGGGGTTGTCAAAATAAAATGTTCAGCATAATTTTATAGATATCCATATCTAAGACGTAATAAAAACCAGGTTGCTAAATACATAAGAAAAAATCCGCCAAAAAGTCACCAAACTCAGAATTTGGCACCATGGATTTTGCGACATTTGTGCCAGATTTATAGTTTATTATTAATCAATATAATACAACCACGCAAAATTTAACGTGTAAAATAGTTATTATAATAAAAGAAAAAAGATAATTTTTTTACATTTAAACAAATACTTATACAAATATGATGCATAATGACTTGAAAAAGGAGTAAGGAACATAAGTTTTCCGTAAAATATAGAGAAACATTTTAAATAAATAATGTAGTTAAAGAAATGTATTTACAATCATCGTATAGTAGTATAACGTATAGTAGTAAGAAGATTTACATTCTTTAAGCGGGTATACATTCCCGTCTTTTGTGGCATTTTACTTTTGAGTATCGGAATAGCGTTATAAAATGATAGTTTCTCTGCAACATATCTTCTTTAAATGCTTTTAGTTAAATAAAGTGATTTTTAGATGACATTTTTGTATATCTGATATACTCAGATCGTACACAGAAATAAGCCTGTAGTTTTTCTTTAAAAAAAACCCTCGAGGAAAGGACATGTTTTCCATTTAGGTTTTCAGCCAAATCTATTTGTCACTTTGAGATTTGAAGAACCCCCTCACAGAGTTCTGTCTAGAAAAATATCAAATTGCTTGCGAAAATTGAATTTTATTCTCTTTACTTTTATCCTTCACATCTAGATTTTGATCTTAGATAAAAGTGAATTTTGCTTTGTCAATTCGTTACTTAAAAAATAAACCAAAAGAAATATTATAAATGTATTTAATTTATTAGGTTTTAGTTGTATTTGAACGGTAAGAAATAATTAATAATATAATTAGGTATTTTGATATAAAAATGTTAAAATAAATAGCGAAGAATTGATTAATAGTAGATATTAGGTGAAAATAACGCGTTGGTTCTAAACAAAGCGTATTTATATGTGCACATTGCATGTGTAGACAAGCAGTATTTCCTTCCATATATGTAGTTTTGTCTTAAAAGATTTTTAAATTTATATAAATTATACTCTCATGAATTAATTTCACATTTGAATTATAATTTTATAAGAAATTCATAATGTAATTTTGCGCACGTTTATGGTATGCTTCCATAATTAGCAAATTTAGTTTTCTAGGTCTAAATTAAATGTAGTGCTCAAAATCAATAAAAAACCTATTCGTATATTACAAAAATAAAAAATATATTTCAGGGATTATCATATTAAAGTCTTTGTTAATTCACATGTCATATATTCCTATAATACAAGAAAACGCGCATTTTCTTATGTTTTATGATCCATAACATCTGTTATCAATTCTTCTTCAACATTCTTCTTAAAGAATGCATTCTAAAATATTCAAATAAAAAATAAACAAATTTTTATTGACTTGCTTTTAACTCCAGTGCCTTGACAGAATATATTCATATTTCTTAAAAGAAGAAAAAACATTAACATTAAATAGAATTTTTAAATAACTCTGAAATTTTATATTTTTCTTGCAGTTTACTTCATGAGCAGGAAATATTATCAATAGGAAAAAATAAATTTGAAATTACTTGTTTATTTTATCGTAAATCATTTTAGAATCTCAATCTAAGGTAATAATCACGCCCACGTATTAAAAATTTATAATGTAAATATTGATTTTTAATATGGTAAATGAATGAAAATTTTTAAAAGAAAATAAAACTAGTTATAATTCAAAGTTTCAAAATATTCACTTATAAGTTATTCACTTAATATATTATTATTAATCATAATAAATTTGCGCTTATCTTGTTGAAAATAAGTTCAATTAATTCATGTGTGCTTAAAGTTTAGTAATAGTTAAACTATTTACTATTTGGAAATTTTGTATATTTTGAGTTAAAAAATGAAGAACGTATATTTTATAAACTATTAAAATTATACACTGAATAAATTTTAATACTTAATCTCTTTACTAATTTGCAATCACTGAAATTTTTACAGATTTTTAAATTTCCTTATCTTAACTGTGGAAAAGAAAAAAATTTTGTACAAATTTTCATAAAGTAAAAAGGATATTCTCCGGAGAAATTGGGGAATTCAGAATTTATACTTATTAAATTGCAGGTAATTTAAATAAAATGTTGTAAATAATTTTATAATTTGTATTAATCAAGTATTTAAAAAGTCTTTCATTTGGTTATTCTATAAATTGCTGATCCGTTGTTTCAAAGCTTTTTATATCCATAATTGCAATTAGTTAAATTATAAACTGACAATATTAGTTTCGTTGATAAACAATCAGAAAGATGCTTATTATAAAGAAGAAGAAAATATGAATTAACTTACCACGAAGCAATCAACGCCACATAGTACTGTGCTTCCAATATTGACAATGATTTAACAAAAATGAATTCATGTTTTTTTAACTGTCAATGCAAATAATTTAATAAAACGAAAACAATATTTATATTTTAAAAGTCTACAAAATAAATTATATTTCTGGAATATAATTCCTTTTGTACCATTAAAACGCAGGTTGTAGTCAATGCAGTTTAGATTTTAAATGAATATTAAGTTTTGTCAGAGAGATACAAATATGGTTTTTTCCGTCAGTTTTGAAGATTATCTAAATTAATGACCCAGATCGTTTCTAGAAAGCACCTTCGAAAAAAATCAGAGGACAACACAGATCATAGATCAATTGAAATTATCTCAAGATTCCTCTTTGCAATCTTTTTGTTTCCAGAAACATAATCTTGTTTCAAAGTAATTCTTTTTAGTTGTGATAAGAAAAAAATATACGAATTTCGGTAGAAATTTTTCTAATAATACTGTGCTACTGTTTTTCTTAACAAAAAAAAAGACAACTAGTACTAAATAAAATACATAAAAATATTTAAGCATTTTATAGATGAAACCTTATGCAAAATTCAACAATGGAAGTCAATTGCGTTACATAAATAAAAAATTGATAAATCTTTTTTTTAAAGTTTGATCATGGTTATCACGTATATAATAATCAAAATCTCCTAGTTTTTGAATCTTCAATGAAGGTGACAATAGCACATTTGACTATTGGAGAGAGCCAATGTACTAATAGAGAAAGAAGTAGTTGTTGCGTATGTCCTTTGTAAAAAAAAAAAAAATAAAAAAAAAAAAAAAAAAAAAAAAAACACTGGAGTAGTTTTAAAAACTACACTTCTTAATGCTTCCAGCTCCAATTTAGTATTGCTAAATTGATTGTTTGTTAAATAATCAGTCTAGAAAGATAATTATTTTACATGACTGTTTAGTTCTCATACTACATTCAAGAAAATATTGCTCAGCTTTAGGATCAATACATCCTGTAATTATTTGCGTTCTTTCTTATGGAATTCCTTATGGCACGATTTCATTATAAAGCATTATTTTTGTGTCTTATGAAAAATTATCACAAGAATGCTTGATATAATATATATATATATATAATATTTATTGAGTTAATGTTTCGTATTATATAATACTTCAGATATATTGTGCAACTAAAGGGAGAGCAAACAGGCCGAAATATCTATAATCTTACCTTTATTCGAAAACACACCAAATTTTTGAAATAAAAATTGTTAGTAAAATAATGCTTTAAACTTTCTAAAATTAATTTTTGGATTAGCTCAGATGAATTTCTGGATTCACCGTTTTCTTTCTAATGCATTTCTACATTGAATATTTATATTTATTGTACTCTAATTTGTGATTTTGGTCTTTTAACTATTTTAAATCATGTATAGATTACGTATAGATGCGTGTACGATTATTTTTAAATCACGTATAGTTTTAATAATACTAACAAACATAAGATTGATATGTTTTATTTATTAATATATAAACATAACAGGGAAAGTATGTAGAGAAATATTATTATATATAACCCAGATTTTACTTAGATCAACACTTATAACTGAACAGTTAAAAACGTGGTCTAAAGTCAGTTGCGTGTCTGGCCAGTTATGGTATTTCCTGTAGACACTCCTACCATCTCTGTATAAATATATGTCTTTAAAACAATAATTAACAATAAATATTTATAAACATCTATTTTTCTTTATAATTTATATGGTTTCAAATTTTAAATTCTTCTTGTAGTCGTACTTGTTAATCACAAAAACAAATTTTCAATAATTCTATGTATTTTTAAGTGCTGTACTACATACTTTAAATGTTATTTCTTTTATATAAAATATAATTATAAAAATGTTTTCCGATAAAATAATAATACAATATATAAAACAGAAATTATTCATTACTATGATGTGTAAAATCCAATCAATATTTAAAAATATTCAAATTAAGAAGTACTTCATTTATATTAGAGAAATTGCTATTTCAATACGTTATTTTTTAATTAGAATTCTATAATGCCAAGTTTTTTATACATATAATAAAGTATATAAAAACACTACAAATTTATTTTAAGTATTTTTAAATTAGCATTTTAAAAGACACATATTGATTACTATTATATTAGTGTAATAGAAAATATATATCAAGATACCTCTAAAAATAACTATAATCAAAAAGTTATTATCCTCTTAATAACGAATTTAAAAATATATTGCATTATTAACTGTATTATTGTATTGATATCAATTTGCTTTATGGGCTCAATTTCGTTAAAATTTACAAGAATTTCATTTGCGTTATTATCTATAAAACATATAATTAATTGGAAAGCAATTAAGTTTAAGAAAATACCCATTTTTTTAAATTAATTACTACATTTTGAATTGCCTTGAATTCTGATATTGTCATAATTCTTTTTTCAGATATTATTTATATTAAAAAAGCATACAAAGGTATTTATATGCAATTTAATGTGAAAAACATTTGTAAATTCACATTAAAATTAAAAACATACAAATTTTAAATAAATCTAATTATTGATTGTATAGTAAAGGATAAGTTGTTTTATATAAAAAAATTTAAAAACAATAATAGTAAAAATTATAAACTAAATATACATATTGTTAAGTTTTCACAGAATTTAAATTAATGCAATTATTATTAAAAATTTCAAAACGAAGCAAAATTAATTATATTTTGTTTCTGTGCCTTGTAAAATATTTAGTACTGAACTACTTGATTTAAATATCTAAACAAATAATATTAGCAAAAGTTTCATAAAAGAAATTGCATTTCAGTTTACAAGAGTTTAAATGATTTTTCTAATTCATCACCGAACAAATAATTGAGGATTTAAATTTTTGTATAAAATATCTTATAATATTGTTCACACGTGGTAAAAAAGGACGTGCCTGATCATAATATTATTCAGTATCAATAGAGATTCGAAGCTTACTTTTTATAAATGCGACTTTCGAGTCTAAGCAAACTAATTCGAAATATTTGAATAAACCATGCCAATAAGTAATTTTAGGCTGATAAGGAAGAATATAATACAAAATTATCACTGGAAATGCATTTCGAGGCTGTAATAGTTTTAATCGCAATTTTTCTTAAGAAATAATGGACACTGTTTTTTACTTGAAATAACAGATCATGGTTTGCATAATTTTTTCGATTCTTTAGACAAAACTAGCTTGCCAACACAATTACAATCATGCATTAATTAGTTTTCCCAGTAAAGTAAAGTTATAACTGTACACAAAATATTTTAAATAACTATTTTTTTAATGTGTAAATATATATATATTTTTAGGAAAAGGCAGTACATTATACATATTATATTTTTTTTAAATTTTCAAATGATTTAGATAAAAATTTCTAAGTTTTTTATTTACATTTTCCTTGTGTTAATTCATTAGCTTATTGCAAAACCACAAATGAGGTTGTAATAATTAATGTGTGGCAAAAGATGACGACGAAAACCATTTGCAAAAAAAAATATTGCGAAGAATTGAATACTTAAACAGAGAGAAGAAAGAAAATTAAAGCACTGGCCTATTCTATAGGATTTGAAAAAAAAAAATCTTTTTTCACAGAATATTGCATGTAAGTCATTGCGTGAAGAAAGGTCTTTACAAAAAATGTATAAGGTATACCACACTGTATCTATGAATTCATAGATATGTACATATACTGCTGGTCACTTATAATACACCTGAATAAAGCATATTAAGCGAGAGAATTTTACATACTGCGTTTTTGGCATTTCTGATGACAATTTCAAAAGTTACAGTGTAGAATCAGAGTGTAGTGTTATCTACAGTGTAGGATAACTTATCCGGCAAACTTGGGTCCGAAAATATTCCAGTTACTGAAATTTTCCGGTTTTCAGATTGCTGCCGAAAATTTCAATAACCATTTGCAAAAAATCTCGACGCTCTTTCTCCATCTATGAAATTATTTTCAATTATGGAAAACGATAACTATATTAATATTTTTATTGAAAAATACACACACACATATATAATAAAATAACCTAAAATTTGCAAAAAAAAATATTTTTTGCTTATTAATGCAAAAATATTTCTGTTTTTTGTTTTAAATGCTTTGGTTTTTCTGACAATAAAGTTTCTTGTATTTTATATATAAGCATAATATCGTGTTCCTTAAAAAAGGATTTTTGTTCCATTTTGCGGAGGAGTTCTTTCGTTAGTTCGAGACAACGTTCAATGAAAATGTTATCCATATTTTCTGTTTCCTCTGCATCTGTATCCTCAAAACTTAAAGAATCGGTGGTTTTCCTAGTAAGCATTTTACTGACGATCTCGTCATCAGTTAATTGAAGTACATTTATGTCACCATTTAGGGAATCTTGTGTTAGAATCTGAATATATATTTAATAGAAAGAATTAAAGAACTTTTAAATCAGAAATATTTTTTAAACTTTAAAAAAAATACAATCTAAAAATGCCGGTTTTTGTAGCATTCCGGTTTCTGAGTAATGGAAAATACACACACTGTGAACCTATACTGTATACAAAATTAAGCAATTGGTGATTTTAAGTACAAAAATTAATTTTTGGTGTTTTTTGGTTGGCTGTTTAATTATATATACCTTTAGCGCATTTTTTTCTGAATTTGACCGAGGAAGAACAATAACCAATGAGGGTTGAAAATCCTCCTTTAGAAAACTTAGCGATTCCTATGTATGAAACTAATTAACTATGATGTGAATTTGTATTTGCTGGAGTAAGAGGTAATATTGGATCAAAAAGACGTACATTATGTATGAAACTAATTAACTATGTATGAAACTAATTAACTATGATGTGAATTTGTATTTGCTGGAGTAAGAGGTAATATTGGATCAAAAAGACGTACATTATGTATGAAACTAATTAACTATGTATGAAACTAATTAACTATGATGTGAATTTGTATTTGCTGGAGTAAGAGGTAATATTGGATCAAAAAGACGTACATTATGTATGAAACTAATTAACTATGATGTGAATTTGTATTTGCTGGAGTAAGAGGTAATATTGGATCAAAAAGACGTACATTACAACATTTCAGTTGATGCATTTCTCATTGTGCTGATGGTAGGAATATATTTGTCCTTCAGCCATACCACGAACCACAGCACAACAGATTCAATCTGTCATTCATCATTCGGTGTCAACTCGTACTATTCGACTGCATTTATGGCTGAGTTTGACTCAAAATCATAGGCCTTTGAATCAGCATTGGTGTGATGAATGATAGATACAGACATCTAAATGGGAAGACTTTGCCTTTTTTGACGAATTTAGCTTACGTTTGCAATATCGCAATGATTAGAAATGAGCCTGAAGACACTGTAATAAGAAATCGCTGAACACTTGCATTACGCCTTGATTTTTGCATATTTCATATACTTTCAACTGTATGTCAACAAGAAAATGAGCGAATGCTCATGGCACGAAATATTTTGAAGTTCTTCTATATACATGAAACTGAACTGCTCAGCTATCATATTGAACGAAGTGTTGTTGAACATATGACATCCTTTTCTTTTTGAATTACAGAAACAATGCTTGATTTTCGATGTATGCAAAAGTGTTAAAGATTATCTTATCAATCAGATAATTATTAAATTATAAGATAGATACTAAATTAGTCATAATACACAGATTAATAATTATAATAAGATTAATATTAATACTGATATTAATAAAAAATCATGATTGATAAATGTTATTATATTTTCATCCTCAAATAAATTTTAATATTCAGTAAGTTTGTTCATATTATAACTATAAAGCGACTTTGTATACACAGCATCAATAAATGCATAAATATTAAATATAAAGAACTATCGATTTGGGTTATAAAAACTGCTATATACTTATTGACATAAGAACATCTTTTATCAAAATATTTACTTTAATTAAAACTATGTGAAATATTTTATATACCATCCAAGAAAATATATATGAGCCAAAAACTTCAACTTAATCATATTAAAGGTGAATGTCTATTTAGAATATTAACTGTTATTACTTAAATATTATAACTGTTTACTTTTAAATACTGCACTTTCAATCAATGGTAAAAGTATTTACATGTCCTACATATTTAATTAAGTTTTCCTGTTTTTAAAGCTTAAATAAATTCAGTTTATATTAGTGGATATAAAAAGAAAACTAAGTATAAATTTTTTGTTGAATTAATACCCCTTACCCATTTAATATACATTTATTTATTATTACGAAAAATATCACATTTTTAACTGGATATATTTTATATTCATTAGATAATAACTTACAGCTACATAATAGGTCTTTATTCCTTTAATAAATCATGCATTTAAGAATGTACATAAACATTTCTTTAAATTGAAATAAAACAATTAATGACAAAAACTGGAGAATATTTTATTCATTTAAAAATTCTTGCCTCAGCATTTTTATAATAAATTGATAAGAATGGATGCATCAAATATTTGTATAAATGGTACTTAAATAGAAAAATATTCAATTTTCAATCAAACAATCGCTTTTATAAAAGGAAATCAAACAATCGCTTTTATAAAAAGCAAAAAAAAAAAAAATGCAGCAAAATCAGTGACACACAGAAGTGTAAATTGAATATTAAATATTTAAATTTATAAATGAATGGGGAAATCAGGATTTCTAAGAAAACTCTAAAATTCAAATTACATGATTGCTACTTCAAAGACTGAAGATTAATATAAATATTTTAAATAATTTTAAAACTAAATATTTATATAGACGCGATGAATATAATTTTTTTATAAATAAGAAAAATACTATATGCTGTCATAAATAGATTAATATATTTTTATATTTTCTTTTGAAGTAAAAATAAGAAGTAAGAATAAATAATTGTATTCCGATTTATTTCTTTAAATTTTTCTAAAATATTCATTTCCTGTAAAAATAAATACACTTTTAGGAAGATAATACACAAAAGAAGCTCTTTTCTAGAATGGATGAAAGTAAAGATCCATTTATATATTATTTTTATATAATTGTGAGTATCTCGTGCACTAGTTTTAAATAAATCAAATATAATTATTTAAGTTGACCACAGGAATGCCATTAAAACTTTCCATTTCAAAAGAATACAAAATATATAATTGAAAACGAAATCTAGTTCTTACAAATAATGGTCCCCAATATTTCATTTAAAAATCTAATTCATTATTACTTTAGTAATTTCTTAACAGAAGTTAAATAAAATTAAAATTAAAATTTTTTTATTCATTGTTATTCACCACACTATGTGTATCAGACATACAATAAAAACTTTTCATTTCACATTTAAGTATTATTATTTTCATGAAATTCTTAAAACTGAATAAATTAACACAAAAGCATTTTCATGTAATATACTTGGTAACATTACTTAAAAAAAGTTTGACTATGTTGATATTAATAAATTCAAAAACTATTATCTTTATTAAAATAAAGGCAAGTAGTTAATTTTCCCAAAATTTTGTTTCGCTTGTAAATTAATTTATTCGAAGTACTCATTAAAATTCTGATCTCCATATAAAAGACCCTAATCATTTGACGATCCATTAAATAATTTTATTGCTTTTGTAATCATATAAAAACAATAAAAATGAAAATTTAGCTGATTGCTGCATAAAGGATATAAACAATGCCTTGGGAAACAGGTCAAATGAAAGAGTTGTCTTTGCACAAATATGGTTTCACTAAAGTTATCAAAATGTCTATTCATTGAATTAAGAAATAATTACCATAAGGATAAAATTGGAAACATTTGCATAAATAAATATTTTAAACGATAAATTCAATTAAAATGCTTTTTTTTAAACATTCTTTACAATATTTTTAAGTTTACTTAATAAAATACATGAATATTTCAAAATGTGTGTCTTTATTAATATAAAGTAATTTAAAGTGTTTCAAACAATAAAACACTTGCTTTAATATAATGCTTAACGCAGAAAAGGCGGAATTTAAATTTTTAAACGCTACTTCAGTATTACAAATAGAATTAATGTTTAAAGATAAATAACTTATTTAAAATTTACCAATAATATCAAGGAAGAAATAGCCTTATTTTTTTTCAAAACTAGATATAACCCACAAATTGCTTTAAAGTAATGTGAATTGTTTTGACATGATTTTTTTTTAGTTTTTAAACTGTGATAATTGGCATAGTTAATACATATTATCATATAATATAAAATAAGGCAATTATATTTTGATTAGATTCATCTTTCGAGGTTATATGTATGTAAATGTAAAATGCTAAGAAAATTTAAATATCTGCTCTAGAAAAAAAAATCAAAAAATACCAAAATTCAAATTAAATAACAAGAAGTTCGTTATGGTTAGCAATTTTAAGACTGTATATTTTCTAGGAGGCACAGTTTGGACTAAAACATCTTTTAGATTCTAAAAAATTAACTATCTTTAAATACCAGAAATTAAATTCATTATAATTTTATATAATTAGCGCTTTCAAACAACCATGTGCCGCCCAACTTGTCTAATGGTCATTGTGCCTGACTGCGAATAGGGAGGTCCTGGGATCGTAGCCCGATTCGGGCATGGATGAACTTTCTTTATTTTTCTATCCTGTCTTTGTCCTTTCCTTCTAAGAATGGGTTGTGAATGGTTGCCTACCCTATAAACAATATTCCTATGGCATGTGTGTATTGAGGAAGTCGGACTCCACATCAAAACATGGTTCAGTTGAAAAAGTGGAGCAACGCACCCCATAATGCCAGCCTAGTTGCAACAACAACAACAAATAACCATGTAGCAATTACATAAAATTTATCAATTATTTCACTTACTTGTATTACTTAAATGTATCTTTATTTTCTTCATTCATTTGTTTGCACGATACAAATTACGCTTCTTTTTAATTATGTATCTGGCTTCCAATGCTATCATTTATAACAGACTTAAGTATTATTTCGATAATATGTGAGGTTGAATAAAAAAATATTCATAATTAAATTATTATTCATTAATATAAACCAATGTTTTCCCAATGTCAAATATTTTTCATAAGCGTGTACATATAGATGAATCTTAAGCAACTTACATACAGTACTCAATACAAATAGCTCTATGTGTCAGTAACAAATGTTAAGCAATAGCTACAGCAAGAACTACAGCTATTTAATTAATTTTCCAATTATAGCTACTTATAGTGGACGTGTCGATGACCAATCCTACGTCATATTTGTTCAGCAATTTTAATCCACAAGAACTACGTATTTAATTGCACGATTTTAACATATTTAATAATCAATAATGAATATTCCACGTTTTTAATACCCTTTTTAATGGAGAAATATGATCATTGCACATAATCCTCGCTTTTGAAAATTTCTAATGCTATATTAGGATTTATCTGCTGCAAAAAAAAATTTGTTGATAGAAAAGCTTCAAAATTTTACATGATTACGAGTATAAAATAGCAAAAGAAAATATACAATATAATCACAAAAGAAATTCCAAGAAAAAAGAAAATATTTTTCTAATATATGTAATTTGATATTGTATTTCTGCCTTTAAAATTGAATTATAACTTGCGTGTCTTAAACGGAAATTTTTGTAATCACTTTATCTGCACAATAAGCATTACCTATGATCAAAAGTGATCAAAAAATCCTAGAATTCTGTGCAGATTTGGGGTAGTTTTTAATTTTAATACCAAGAATTAAACAGCTATGTTACCAAGCTTCACACAGTATCCAGCTCAAATTGTAATCAAATAAAAGCAAATTACTAATTAAATGCTTCATAGGTTATTAGCATACAAAATAAATTTCGTAAATTTACACAAACACGCTTTGTTATAAAAAAGCAAATAAATTCCTAAAAACGCGTAAAAAACATTCCGAAGCAGTAGTGCAATTTTTTACGATTTATCACTGCCCTGACACTTAAGAATAAGTCAAAAGTGCACTCTTGCACTTATTGAATAATTGTATTATCAATATTATTAAAAAGTAAATGAATGAATAAAAGTTAAAAGAGTAGAACTTATGAAATAGAGCAGTATTTTATAATATATTGTTTATTTATTTTATACATATAAAAGATGTAATTGTGTAAAATTTTATTTCAGTAATTTAAATCCTCAATGAAATCCTCAATTTCCTCAATGAAAACATGGTCGCAATGTACTCCAATTGAAATAATACCTCTGGGTGAGGCAGTTAATGTTTGTTTAGTCCATGTACAAAGTCACAAAGACTCCACCCACCTGCTTCTACAAAACTGGTAAAGTCCAACTCAGGGCTAGGTACAGGGAAGCAAGCCTGCTGGTGCAACAACAAAATAAATCAGGAAAGTATAGTTAATTTAATTTAATGGCTATAACATTTTGATAAAATTATATTATTTTTGCCTTATATATATATATATATATATATATATATATATATATATATATATATATATATATATATATATATATATATATATATATATATATATATATATATATATATATATATATATATATATATATATATATATATATATATATATATATATATATATATATATATATATATATATATATATATATATATATATATATATATAAGGCAAAATAATATAATTTTATCAAAATGTTATAGCCGTTAAATTAAATTAACTATACTTTCCGATTTATTTTTGTTGTTGCACCAGCAGGCTTGCTTCCCTGTACCTAGCCCTGAGTTGGACTTTACCAGTTTTGTAGAAGCAGGTGGGTGGAGTCTTTGTGACTTTGTACATGGACTAAACAAACATTAACTGCCTCACCCAGAGGTATTATTTCAATTGGAATACATTGCGACCATGCCCAGTTTTAATGTGCCCAAGTCATCTTTAGCGAACACGAAAGATCTTTGGTTAAGCCGGGATTGGAACACATTATCTTCCGGTAATGAGAATGACACCCCAACCAACTGGGCCACCTTGGGCCCGATTTATTTTTTTGAAGGCCTAAGCACATAAATATCATGGTTCATTGGTTATCTGATATAACAAATCATCCTTTTGTTTTGCATATAATAGAATGTAGCAAGATTAAATCAGCAAAGAATTAAAAATTTTCACAACAACATATATATATTTCAGTAAATCGAATATTGAATGTCATATTGTTTAATAGATATAAATGCATTCATAACATTGCAACAGAATAATTTTCATTTACAAATTATGAAGTGTGTTGCTAATAAAGAAATTATGAAGTATATATTAATTTCCTATTATTTCATTTTCATATTTATTTAATTAACTTATTTTCTTATTAAAATCGTTGTGGCAAGTAAATTTAACTAAGCTCAGTTAATATATTCAAAAGTTTTTAGAAAAGTCTCTAAGATTCTGGAAGAATTTTAAAAAATTGCTTCTATATATAGTAAAAAAAATTAGATTCCTTAAATTTAAAAATAATTAGAAATAAGAAATTCTTATATTTTCCCTTTACTATTTCTCTTATAAATAATAAAGGATTATGTAGTTTTTACAACACAGCGCATACAAATAAATGACAGATTGTATTTTTAAATTTAATTAAATGTATAGAAAATGTGCCATGCACAGTTTATAACTAAAATGATCAATATAAATTTTGACTTATGGTATTTCTTAAAAATATCCATAAGTGTATGAAAATTTTATCTAAAAATTTCAGTTAAGTTTAAATTATTTAATTAATATTAATATATATTCTATTTTGTTCACAACATTTTAGCGAACTAAATAATAATTATATAATAATTATTTGTACATCATTTGAAATATAATTTAGAAATTAAGTAATATGTATTTAATAAAATTAGTCTTCACCGAAGTGAAAACTGATAAATTAATTTTAGTAAATGAATAATTTAGTCTTAAAGTATAAGTCTTATACGTGTTTATAAAATAAACAAACATTTTGTTCCTCTTTGAACATTTTTGAAATATTTTTATTACACAGCTAAAAATTAATTATCAAATTTTAGTTTATCATAAGCATATAACTATAATCATAAACTATAATAACATGAAGGAAAAGAAAGTCGTACATAACATCTAATTTAAGAATTATAACAATGATGTTGATATACTTTTTTATATCACAGTGAAGGTTTAGTAAATTTTATAAGCTATTTAAATAAAATTAATATATCATTATTAAATTAAATAAATCAATTTATTGTCGCGTAAAACACATAATTAATTTCGGGTTGTTTAATGTTAGTTTTCTCTGAATAAGATAAATTTATATTTATTCAGTTCTCTCTCAGCATATTTAAATTATTTATTCATGATAATAGGAATGTTTTGTAATTTCCCTCATTTTCTTCCCTCCAATGACATTTTAAGGATGGCTAAAAATCTATTCTCTTACACTTACGCCCACGCAGCATTTAATAAGATTTTAACAGTCCGGGACATTTTAAATCTTCTAAAAAAATATAAAAAAACTAATGTAATGCATTAAGAAATGTAAAATGAACTTAATCTTTTATTTTATTAATTTTAAATTCACTGGATTCCATATGGGAAAAATAAGAGATATTATGAAAGTTACTGTTCTGATTTTTTCTACATATATTTTTTTTAAATGAAAAGAACCAGAAGAACTCTTATGATAGTGAAAGGATTTATATATAAAAATAGGAAAAGTTTATTATTAAAATAAGTTTAATGATGTGAAAACATTTAAGGTACTTAAGAGAATATTATTTCATAAAAACAATTTTTCTTATAATTCATAACTAGTAATGATTCATGATTATTTCATAACCTGGTTGTTCTGATGATTTATAGCATTAATCTTGAAAAATCTAAACAAAGAACAGATGCTTAAAGTAGCACAAAATTTTCGTTTAATAAATATACATATATGAACGTAATAAATAATTTTAAAAAATTTATTATCCAAGTAAACTTATCATTTTTTTAATAATTTTACACTTTTCAATTAAAATTTTTCTTTTAGTTTTTCAATTATTCTGTAAATTTCCTGACTGTAAATTATGTTGTGTTTCTCTGATTTTATTCTGTATACAAAAATATAAGAAAAGAATCCAGCATATAAAATTTACTTAATGTAAACTATTGCATTATAAATCATGAATTAAGCAATAATGTGCAAATAACAATAAAATCAGTTACAATTAAGATTATAAACAAAAATTGCAGAAATATTATTTATTTAAAATTTTATTTATTACAAAAATTATTATTAAATTTTCTTTAAAAATGCAATACTACATTTTGAAAAAAAAACAACTAAGAAAAATAACAATAGTAGTTCTAGATTTTTTTATATTTAGAAAGTCTCTAAGATTAAATAATTATATAAAAAGTAAAGCGAATTTACAACAAAAAGTCAGTTGTTAAGAATTTTAATAAATCTTCATAATTTATTCTACTTTCAGTTTGCATTGACGTCGTATTGACAGTTTCCCTTGTGTTAAGGCTCATGGCTGCATCTTTTATTCAAATCCAGCTAAATTTTGCACTTCTGCAAATTATTGCATAACTACATGTTTTTAGAGCTCCGTGATTCTTATATACTCAAAAAAAATTTTAAAATTACCCTGGCCAGTGGATTCTCCAAATCTTTCAAAATAGAATTCATTTTTTATGCTTTGAAGGAGAGACTATTTTATCACCACACACCAATTACTACGGTCATTGAATTCTGTCATATTGTTACAATTGAACTGGTAGATGTCACGACACATGATATGCAATTTCACTTTGACTTAATACCTAAGCTAAAGAAAGCTGTTTTGCTTGAAGAAGCGTTTGTTCTAAATCTAATTTCTCTCTATGTATGATTCTAATATATAAGTTGCTTAAAATTACAATATTATTTCCAATACATTATAATATTACTATATGATTTCCAAGATTTTATTTAAACAATAAAATGTATTTTGTTATTTCCATTTTTTGTTGCAATTTTAAAACTAGTTACATTATTAATTTCTGTCTTTATAATATTGAAAGCTTTAAAAGTTTACATTTGATAACATTATCTATTTGTCCATTGCTACAAATTATACATTTGATATAATATTTGATTACAATAAACAACAAATTAAAATTTATTAATTTTGTGTTTTTAGTGAAACAAAAATTTCTTTGAAACTCTTAATATCGGTACCAGAAACAAGAAAAATTATATTCTTGTTTGTAAACTAACTTGTTGAAATAATTCCATTAAAAAATGATAATTCACTTTAAAAAATGCTTAACTCTCTCATAATTACGCTTCACCACTTCCTTTCATAGTTAACCCAGTTGACAGGATTGCGTGACCTTTGAATAGGTAAAAAGAGAAAATGCTTTTTTTCAAAGATTTAAAAGATATTTTTAAGATATGCGTGATAACACTTCAGAAGAATTTTAGAAAGTACATAAGTAAAATAATTATTTTCTTAAGTAAAAAGGAAATAACATTGTAAGCTGTTTTCACTTTGAATAAAGAATTAAATATGTTAATGACAAAGTCTCGTTAATTTAGATGCGTGCAATATACAAAAATGCAATCAATGATTTCACTTCTTAATATAGATTTTTAAAGAGATAAGAACAAACAAACGGTTTAATTATGTTTTCATCACTCAATTACTGAAAATAAATTCTTTGCTCAAAACGAATATTATTTTCGATTTATTCATAAATTTAATAAATGAATTTAAAAATTTTATTCATTATTTCATAATGATATTTGACAAGACTTAATAGGATGCATGTTTAATTTTATTCATTTGAATGAAAATGAAAGTAAATTTAATGCTATATATATAATTTTACAATTTACTCTTTGATAAATAATAACTTTTAACTTCTATGCTTAAGCATTTTCCTTTAAAAAAGAAATTTAAAATCAACGAATACATATAAAATTTGTAATTAAATAAATTTTTTAATAGATAATCATCATATTCACATTTTATATTTACATATTATTTAATTTTTGAAAAATCTGATTTCTAAATTTTGGTAAATTTGCATAAGCTTTTATATTAATCAAATTTAAGCTGGTGAAAATTTCAAGTTAGAAAATTTTTAATCGATATCACTATTGATTACTAGAGGATATATGATAATTTTAGTTACACTTTTTACGTTTTCAATTAGCCTAATTTGTGAATAGAATACATTGTGTGTAATTTTATTAGTATAAATGAGATATAGCCCCCCCCCAAATATTTCTCGCCAAATCTGCTGTTATTTGTTATGATTACAGTGTAATGGTTTTCACTTAGCTGTCGCCAATTTGAAATTTTGTATCTTTTTTGGAATTTTATAAGTGGCAACCATGTTAAAATTGCTTCGAGAAACAGTGGCAAAAATTGCCAATGAGGGGATATATTCTACTAGCTCCATTTTATTATATTCAGATATTTTTTTATTTTCAATAGCACATATAAAAAGACAATTAGAGCAAAAATACAAATAACAAGAAAAATGAAAAATAAAACATCTGTAACAATAGTTTATATATCTATAAGGCGCATGGCCCCCCAGTAGCGGTCCTCAATTGAGGGTTTCGATAACGCCTTACAATGGAGTAGATGGTTTTAGGCATTTTTATATTCAGATATTAATATTATTATTTTTATGCATATATTCTTGTTGTTTACAATAACCCTCTACTAGGAATTTCCTCCTTTAGCTCTACAAAGGGAGAGATGTTATGGGACCTTTTTATAATGTAGAACTTCCTATGGGCGTGATATTGTAAATCTGAAAGTGGGTCCTCGTAATTTAGAAGCAGGGACCAGGCAGAATTCACTCAGACATGCCCTACCTCCTCTAGAGGTATTATTTTCTATGGAGAAAACTGTGACCATGACATATTTTACTTGCTCCAGCTGGCATTAATGAACACAATGGATCCTTCGGTTAGTTTGGAATACGAACTCACCACCTTTCGATAACGAGAAAATGTCTAGAGCCTAAACCAATCAAGCATTCGCAGCGTGTGTTTTATTATTAATGTCTAAAGATTTTTAATGATACCATAATTTAAATTTATTATTTATGTAATAAAAGTATTTTATTTAATTAATTATCAAAAACTTATGCAAAATATTTAGTTTAAAATGAATGGTTAAATAATTTGTTGAGACAAATCTTACAGCAAATTTATTTACGAAGGGAAATACCAGTCTGTGTTTTTCAACTTTTTAACATTTTTAACAAATATTTTTACTCACATTACAAAAAAAAATAAAAATTTCACTCTATTAAGAGTTTGAATATTAGTCAAAATATATCAAAATGACACTTAATGGTAAAACCTTTTTCGATTAATCAATAAAATCAGCATAAAGGTAAATTTTCATACAATTGCACTAAGTATTTTGTTTAGCTTATGTAAATTTATTATTATAATGAACGATTTATTAAGAAAAATAATAAAATGTGTAATAATATACATTCTGCAATTTATTGGGTTATAATTATAACTTGAATGCATTTTCAATATCAGTTTATGTTACTATTTTTTTTCATAATATTACTTTATGCTATTAAAAAATCAAAGTTATTAATTTTTCTGGTGTGTTTTACTTTTGCAAATTAAATTGAGGTGATAAATTATTTTTGACCAGGGAAAATATTTAAACTTATAAGTGTAGAGTTATAAAAGCAATTAAATGTTTTCACATAACTATATGCGATAAATACTTTTTTATTTTTGTATAAATGAGAAAACCTATACACAATATACTCTTGGGGGTGCCTGTAACCTCTAGAGAGAGCAGCGTCCCCGAGTGACGGATAGGAGAATGCCACCATTGATTTCCTTTGGGTGGTGGAGAGGAAAAAAAAATAATCTACGCTGACCCACAGGTAGAAGTTCAACCTTTTTGGCGTTCTGGCAACTTGGCAAATTTTCTTCCATGAATTGTGCAATAATTAAACAGTGGCAGAACCATCTCAATTATAATAGCCAGGGTTAGAACGAAACACTTGAAAGGCATGAGACTTTCTACTGATGGACAAAGGAGTTACACCAGGCTTCGTCTTCATTGTCTGGCTTACACCCAACTGCCTCAACAACATTTCTTCAGCTGTTCAGCAACGCTGGCCAAGTTTTTTAACGTCGGCATAGATGATCCAGTAAAGCTTCTTTTTACAGATAAAACTATAGAGATAGTCAAGGATGTCTTCGACAGCTTCGGAGACATTTAGGATTTTTTCACGCACTCCATGGACACGACATCATCACCTATACAAATAAGATCATAATTTAACAGTGATAGTCCAGATAAAACAAAAATATTTTTATTATATTCCTTTAATGCAAATACAAAAATGTTTTTATTTAGTAAAAAATTAATATAGTAAGTTAAACTAAAACAGTAAAAAAAAATTTGAACCATGAATGAATCCTAATTTTAAATCATGAAGTTCTACTTGTATTTAAGAACCATCATGAAAAATATTCAGGATCTTTTTAAAAAATTCCCTTACTATTTCTTTTTAATAATATATTTTTTAAAATATAATACCAATGTGACGAAGCTATTTGTACAATCAAATAAAACTGGGCAAGATAGATGTTTCTAGCATGTTTTTTTATTAATAAATAAAACGTTTCCATTAAAGATATGTACATAAATGCTGCTTTAAAAGTGATTTAAATTATGAATTCTAAATCACTTTTAAACTGCTATTCTCAACGCATTACTTCTGTAACAATTATTTAATAGGATTTCCTTGCATGGAACTTCGAATAAAATTCTATAAAATAGCTTTGTGTTTCTATTTAGTAACCGAAGAAAGTTTAAGTTAGCCTATATATTATGAATTTTTAAATTTAAATTAACAATATTGTTTTATAAATAAATTATAATAACACAGTAAAATCATTTATAACTGAGCATATTAATTTTTTGAACTACATAATTAATAATAATATTGCAATCTATAATAAACTACATATAATTATTTTTAGCACATATATAAGACATTTAATGAAATATGCAGGGAAACATTTATTCTAGGTTATAATGAATTTTTGTGTGTGTGTGTGTGTGTGTGTGTGTGTGTGTGTGTGTGTGTGTGTGTGTGTGTGTGTGTGTGTGTGTGTGTGTGTGTGTGTGTGTGTGTGTGTGTGTGTGTGTGTGTGTGTGTGTGTGTGTGTGTGTGTGTGTGAAAACTATATACTGTTCACTCATTTTTTTCTCTTCATACTATTAAAATTATTTTCATTTATACATTCTTGTCGATATATTTTTTTTTGCTTATTAGCATTTTACGATATTTTATAAATGTTTTTAAAAGATGTGTTTCTTTCTTATTTTAAATCATTTAAACCCTTGCAAAATGTTTCACATTTAAATAAAATTAAAAGTAATGCACGTGAGAGGCAAAAACAAAATTAAATAAGTAATATAAGAATTAATAAATCTACAGAGAGAGTAATTACAAGAAATATAAGATAAGTCATTTAGCATGATGAATGAAATAAATAGGTAAAATATACTGCATAAAATTTCAGCTTCAATATTATGATAATGATATACTTAACAATAGAGTAAATTCAAAAGTGTATTACGAAGTTCAATAGTATAAGTCATTCCGATTCTTAATTTAGATAAAGATGAATACGGTAAAGAAATATAAGGAAGACTAAATAAGAAAGATTAAGCGGGTTTCCACATAATAATATTTTAAAAGAGTAATCCTGATAACTTAATTCAGTTCGTCATAAAAATTTAAAAATAAAATATTTATTGAAATAAAGCTGTTATAACAATTATGTTATATATCTTATACTCTCTCTACTCTCCACTCAATGATCTTTTTCTCTTAAATTTTCGGAATAACTTTTAACGTGCTACGTATAATTCCCAAATCTACATATTAAATTAACGACGATCCATAAATATAGGATTTTTCTAAATTTTGCGTTAATACGGACTATGATAGAAGCAACTAATTATTGTGAGAATCTAAGAAAAATATTTGAAAGGAAAAGAATCAGCTAAAGAGGCATCTTCAATTTTTAGAATACCTATTCGCAGTGGCTTCAGGTCAGCTTTAAAATACCTGTTTCTTCAAATCTGTCGTGCTGTGTAAAAGGTAGGTGTAGATCTTTAAATAAAAAGTAGGTGTAGATCTTTAAATAAAAAGTAGGTGTAGATCTTTAAATAAAGACAACCAATTAAGTAATAAACCTAAGAGGCAAGAATGTTTCAAATAAAAAAGAAATCCTAATCAAGAGAAGCGAAATTCATTATCTAGAGAATTTTTTTCACAAATTTTACAGCCCTCATATTGTTGATCCAATTCAAGAATCGTAGGACCTATGACTACAGAAAACTTCTTTACTTAAAAGAAAATGCTTTTTATGCAGAAAGAACTTTTTACTTTATTACTGAAAGAAAATCTTACTTTTTTGCTGAAAGAACGTTTTACATTTTTTTACTGAAAGAGCTATTTACTTTTTACTGAAATAATAATTATGAGGGGAATGATTAAGAAGTGATAAAAAAAATTTTAAAATAAAGAGACCAGTTGACTCATAGGACTAACGGTCAAAGAGTATAACTTGAAAAGAGACTGCAGTTCTTCAAGCAAAGTGGACCAATTAAAAATAAAGCGCAGAACATAAAGATGCTTTCAACACAAAAAATTCATCCAAATTAAGAGAAAAGAAATTCATCAATTCAAATCCATTATCTAAAGAAATCATTGTTTTTTTTCACAAATTTCCAGCCTTGATACAGTTGGTGCAATTCAAGAATGCCTGGATAAGAAACAAATTTTTTTACCTAATTTGTGAGAGAATATCTATGTGGGGATGGAATAGGAAGTGGTAAAGAGTTGGAAAAATAAAGCGAGTACTTGACTCAAAGAACTAGCGGCCTGCATGGATGTAATTCAAAAAATTTAATTTTTTTAAAAATTTATTTATTTCAAATGCCCAGAAAATTGGCTAGGTCGCCATTAGTTAGAGGCCGAAGTGACCTGGTTATTTAGTGGTTCTTTCACATTATCGGAGTGTAGTGACTTCGAATTTCTCCTTAACCGAAGATCCGTCGTTTTCACTAAAAGTGACTGGGGCATGATAAAACTGGGTGTGGTCGCAATGTCTTCCATGTGAAAAGATAATTTTGGGGATGGCAAGCAAATTATTTGGATCTTCTGTTTTGTCCTTGCTTCAAAATCGCAAGGACACCACCCGGTTGCTCCTTTCTTAGTGGCAGAGCCCAACTTAGGGCTAGATACAGGGAAGCCTGCTGGCGCAACAACAACAACACCATTATTTCTGCACTTTCAATCCTCTGAACAGTACGTATTTAGAATGCAAGTGCAAAGCATGAGTGAAGATGTGGTTTGCTTACAAAATTTATCTTGTTTACAAAAAGGACACCAGAGAGAACAACAAAGTTTAAATCTATACAAATACACCGACAAACAGTCATGGCCTGTTGAAAGGTAAAAAAAGTGCCACACTTTCTCTTCCATAAAAATCAAAAATAGCCTCCAGATTCTAAATCAGCAAACCCCCAAGACTTACTAGCAGAATCATATAGCGCCTTCTGATTTATTTAAGCAGAATGTTTTCTCTTAATCAGTAATTTTACTGAATGGAGAGAAAAGCAATTCAAAGGTCTCTGAAGGACTCATTGCATATTTCTTAGCCAAAAGGTCTCATTTCCAGGAATCCCATTATATAAACTGTTTTAATAAATATTATATTCTTAATATGTAGGTCTAAAATTATTTATATCTTAAAAGTTATGTGAAAATTTCAATATTTTTACATATTATATATTTTATAAATGATCATATTAATTTTAAAAATGAACATTGAACTTATAACTTATGAAAAGAAAACAGTTAAGGACTTATGAAAAGAAAACAGTTTAGGACTTATGAAAAGAAAATAGTTTAGAATTCATGTTGAAAATTTACAACAGTGTTTAAACATAAAACAGATTTTGGAAATTATGTCTATCATAAATTAAGAAAATTTAATCATTCATGCATTTTAAAAAAAAATAAATATTTTTATATATCGGGTAATTTTGAATTTTTTATATTAAAGCTATGATGCAATTTTATGTAGCTAGGTAGCAACAGAACGCTACTAGACATACAAGCACATGATAACTTTGTAAATGTTATTTATTCCAAAAAATCTTGTAATAACATAAATCTTTGTTTTACAAAAAAAAAATACTGCGTTTATCTTTACAAATTAATCTTTCACAGGAAAATACTTTAATGATTGATTTATGTCTAATCGGTTTCTCTGGAAGTAATTCACATATTATCTAAATGGTGGTCACTCTGAAATCTTTGAGATACAACAAGGTTTTTAAAGTTATACTTACAAAATTTTAGGTGTGTTCAAAGTAGTCTTCTCCAGCATCAATGCACTTTTGTAAACGACTTTTCCACAGATTAAATGCCTCAAGCCATTCATTTCTTGGAATAGATGAAAAAATGCATTTATAGCTACATAAATCTCTTCTTCTGAATGAAAACGACGTCCACATAAGTTCTTTTTTAGTTTAAAGAATAATCTAAAGTCGCACATAGTTTGATCAGGTAAACACGGCGGATATTCGATAACTTTAATTTACTTTTGCTTAAGAAACTCAACTGTTAATCCGGCTGTATGTGAAGAGGCATTGTCATTGTGAAGCATTAGTCCCCTAACATTCAGTTCTTGTTGAATTTCTGGAAGACATTTAGTGATATACAAGTTTGTTGTTACTGTCTTCTGCCCTTCCAACTTGATGACTTTGACCAATCCCGTACTTCTGAAGAAAACAGCATTCATCACTTTTCCAGTGCGCGTTGTTTTTTCACCATTGTCATCTTCAAAGACCCCTACTTTGCTTTCTTGACGTGTTGGAACGTCAAAAAACGGTATGTACGTTTCGTCACCTGTTACAATTTCAGAAATGATGCGGTGGCCACCATCATTTAGCAATTTAAGGGATTATTTACGGATTCTGATACGCTCCTCATTTTGATGCTCAGTAAGGTTACGTTGAACGCAACGGCAAACTACTTTTTTCATGTGCAATTCTTCTTGGTTGATTTTGTGTATGTCTGTGGATCCAATGTTAAGTTCCTTCTGTATCATTTGATAGGTACAGTGATTATCATCCATTAACAATTTTTTGTATGGCTGACACAATATCAAGGATTACTGCCGACGGTGGCCTTTCTGTGTGTCTTTCATCCTGTAGAAAATTGCGACCTGTTCTAAATTCTCTAAACCATCTGAATACAGTATCACGAGCTGGATATTCATCACGAAATGCTAAATGCAACCGTTGAACGCATTCTTCTTGATTTAATCCTGCTTTAAAATCGTAGAATATCATAGGGCGAAATGTTCTCGCGTCAACTCCATTTCCTCTTCTGTTTAAAATTTATTCTACACTAAACAAGTTGAAGTAAGTCAGTAATTTTGTCTCCTGTGTTAAAATACTTTTTATTTTAAAATTAACCGTTATTTTTATTTTGTAATTTCTGTGCGTATCTCAAAAGTTTCAAAGTAACCCTGATATTACGATGAAAACAACCGTTAGATGTATGAAATATATATAGGGAATACATAATTTTTCTGAAAGGTTTAATTTCTAAGAAATCCTGTGTACAAGTTAAAAACAGTGACTAACACTTATTAAATTTTCGTTGAAATTTATTCATTATAATATTGTACTGAATTCAATTAAATTGAATTTAAATTATCTATAGATTTATGAAAATTATTTTATAATGTAGTCTTAGGAAATTGTGTTAATTTTTATATTTCTTCTAAAGAATAAATTATTTCTATGGTCTTTTAAAAATAGTGTACCACAATTTAAGATTGCACATGTCCTTTACTTATTATTCCTTAGTTGTAATCTGATTCTTGAATAAATCTTTTGTAATTTTATGATTCTTGAAGTCTTCATAAAGTAATAGACTCTTTTGTGTTATTATGATTGAGAAAATGATTTGAACACAACTTATAATATTTGTATCAATAAATATATTTTTATTTATTTATCTTTTATTTATTTTAACAATAACTTTTTGGTATACAATTAATTGAAATGAGTAAATAATTTCAAAGAAATTGCTTGATGAATATTAAAATGTTTATTTTATTTATGGTTACCTTTTAAATACATGAATTTAATTTCTTGGAAAAAATTATTTTTATTGCATATTTATATATACCTTAAACCTTGTGTATGTACAATATTTGTTGATCATTCTAAATGTTGCAATTTTTTTAGAAATATCTCTTGTTTCTAAATTTATCTTTAATTTCAGTTAGCGATAATTGGCATTTTATAAATTAAAAGTAAAATATATCTTTTTAGTATTTTAAGTAATTACATTATTTACTTTCTATTATTAATTCATAAATTTCTAAAGTTTTCGTAATTTGTATTACACTTTAATTATTCTGAGTTATCATTTTTCTGCTAATTTCCTTCGAATTACAGTATTTTCCCATTTTGTTATAAATGTATAATTAAAATTTGAACTTTAAAATTCATGTAAATTTAATTTATCATATATATTCTGTTATTTTTCTGTAACAAGATAAAGAAATCTTAAATATTTTAATTTATCATACATATTCTGTTATTTTTCTGTTACAAGATAAAGAAATCTTAAATATTTTAATTTTAGAAGAAACTGTTTAAGATAAGAAATACTTAAATGTTTTCTCCCTTTTAAAATTAAAATAAAAATTCTGTGAACCTTTTCATTTTTTCATCATTAAGGATATGTTATAGGTATTATTTATTTTCATAAATTATACTAATAGCATTCAAGACACTAGTTGAATACACAGCTATAATACTATTACAATAGTATTTTGAATGTACAGAAATTAATTACATTAATGCTTTTTGTTTAAAATGATTTGAATTAATATTTATTATAATCTTAGATATATCTTAGATAAAAGGGTAACTTTCTTTAAATGCTACAGAAACAGATAAATTATAAATAAAAACAAATAAATAAATGTACATTTACTATACCTTCTTATATTTCAGCGATTCATTCATTTTAACATACTAATGTAGAAAAGTAATATGTTACGAGATTTGTGTTTTTTTTTTCCATTAAAAAACAACGCTACACCTCTTCGTACTATGACAATCTCAGAGTTTTGGAAAGAGAAGAATTATAATCAAAAGCGACAGACAGCACACAAAATTATGAACATTACTTTTATTTGATGCGTTAGTACACATTTAGTGTACTATATTCTTCAGTCTTTATTGATATATTCTTCACATTTAAAAGAGAAAAGTTAAATCCACTCAAAATGTGCGAAATTTCACTCTATCATGTTGTTAACACTTAACCAATCTTTGAAACAGAAACTCACTCTTTTGAAAAATGCAACTGAAACTACTCTTTTAATAGGCGCAACAATGCATTGCTTAAAGTGATAAATTAAAAATAAAGAAAAGTGAATCTTAATATTTTAAAAATGTTCATTTTAGATATAAAGGTTAATGATGAAAATATAAATTTGAATTATTTATTTTAGGAAATTGTTTACTTATATATATTTTGATGTATTTTTATATACATAAGAATGCCTTTTATATATTTTCATAATTTTATATAAAAAATCGATTCAATGATAGATAAGTTTATTGTTTTTGGTAATTATAATGGCTCTTTTAAAATATATTTAATAACAAATATTTTTAGTTATTTATAAATTAATATATAAGAATTTTATATAAAATATTAATTGCTATGTAATAATATCAGGTGGGAATAGAGAAAGTTGATTTCTAAACCACCATAGCACAAATTGTGTCTTCGATTTAATTTACTATTAAATAATATAAACATAAGTACCAATACAATGAATTAGATGCGAATCAAAAAATAGATAAATTATGATAAATATCTTACTTGAATTTTTTTTTAATATGTTATACTTGAACTTTTTTCTGTATTTGTAATTACTGGGTATTGTTGAAAAAAAGTAAGCAATTTGTTTTGAAATTACAAGAAGAAAAAGGCTATTCTGTGAAACAGAATTGGATACATTATAAATGCTTCAGAAAATGTATTAAAACACACATTTCAATGAAAAGAAAAATAAAAAGAATAAAAATCAAACACTAAGCATAAAAATACTTTATTGAGTTTTATTAGGGAAAAAAAGATTAGATTCATGTTGTCCATTTGGATGCATTATTATTATTATTATTATTTTTAAATTTATTTACAGTTTGTACATAAAAAAGTATGGATACCTTTTGAAGAAATTCCTTGCTGGATCGGTTACAGTTTACTACAACAAACCATTTATAGTTGATACTTTTGAAATTGTTGTTCTTCTAATGAACATTTACCTAACTCTAAAGAAAAATATAACAATTACACTTTATACAGCATGTATAATTTATGTTTAAGTTACATCATTGTTTATGCTATTTAATTAATTAATGCTAGAATTTCTTATGAATAATATTCCAAAAATAAAGCTTTATTTCGCTAAAAATGTTTACTAATTGAAGATATTGAGTTTTTATAAACTATTGTAGATTAAAACATTAGAATTACCTGGTTTCAAATTTAAAAAAAAACAAATAGCAGTTATGGATACAACATTTAATAAAATAAATTACATTTGAAAACAATATTATTTTATAAATATTATTTTAAATAATTAAATGATTGTATGAATACTATCGAACTATATAAACAAGCTTTGTGCCTAGTTTCAAAATAAATTGACCCAAAACTGATCAGATGTTGCTATTACGTATGACAAAACTTAGGCATAGAAATATACGAAAGTAAATTTTCAAATTATTAAAAACATTTTCAAACTCAGCTTCCGCATTTTAAATGTTTCCAGCTAATGCTTTTAAAGTTAACATTTCTGGCCTGATTCTATAATATAAATTTAGGAAAAGACATCTAACCCAGAATTTTATATGCACATTTGAACTGCACCACATTTTTGGGTATTTTAGAAATGATAATTGAAATTGATGAAAGCATTAATTTTGATAATTATTCAAGAAGTGAGATTTTTAAAAAGAGAAAATCTTATAAAATTAAAACTATAATGTACTTTATATCTGTAATCCTAAATAACACATTTTTAACTCTGGTTTTGTTGTTTAAAAATAATATAATACCTTAATTTATATATTTTTTATGTAGATTAAGGATTAAAGACTTGCTTTAAAATTGTTAATGTGATCTGTGGCCATGAATCAGCCAAGGAAAAAGAAAACCAAAGCTGTTTTCTATAGTGATTTATGTATATATGTCGTCATGTAATTTGCAAAAATTTGAAAATATTAATAATGGAATTAATATTTCTAATAATATAGTGAAGAAAATAAAAAAATCTTTTAACTGCAACACTCTCGATAATTCAAATATTTCATGTTTTGATTGTTAAACTTAACATATGACAATAAAGGAATCCTTACATACAGTTTAGATGGGCTTAAAGAAAACAAAAACTTTGTAATTGGAGTAAAATAAATGAATTTTTTATACACCTAAAAAAATTTTTTTGTTTGAGGAAATTTAAGGGTTACAGTTTATTTAACTAATTTATAAAACTCATGCGCGTCAATATGCAGTAAAAATTTGCAGGGTTTGTATTAAAGGATGATTTATAAAATGGAATAATAATTATAAAATAAATTTAAGAAATACTGGGTGAATATAAACAATTTAAATTCCAGAAAGAAATGTAAGTAGTAAAAGTTTGCTTATTGAACGTAATGAGTACATCAAATATGTAAATACGTAATTACATAAGATTAAAATTAATGTTTGGAAATATGATCCAGTTTTGAAATTTTTTTCCGGAATATTAATTATTATATATCCCTTTCGTTTATAATTTGTTATTCATACTTGAATTCAAAATATTTAATGGAAATACTTATTTAAATTTCAGCTGTATTAATGTTTTGATTAAATTGGTATAATGAAGTAAACTTGATTTTCAAATTAATTCAAACTTAGTCTTGATTTATTTAATCTTTTAAATTTCATTTTCCAATTTTCTTTTATTCTCTAATTTTTATTTTCGGAAATCTTGTATTTGTCAGATTTTTCGAACTAATTCGTATGCAAAGATAGCTCAAAATTTAAGAATGTTTCCTATAAGCTATGTTTCCTCTATAGGTTGAGTATTGTATGGGATAAATTAACGAAAACGAGAACTTGTATGTTTCAGATTTTCATTTATAAAGATTAGGAATTATAAATATTTTGTAAATTTAATAAAAATCCGAATGAATTTTTTTGAAATAAGCAATAAATGGAAGCAAAAAAATGCATTTACTTGCAATAAATTAATAAAGGGAGTAATAACATTATGACCTTCACCATGTACTGTAACTACGAATTCAGCTTTCAGAAATCAAAAATTTAATACTAGGAAGTAATACGTATGAATCAAATTAGAATCAATATTAAGTAACATCAAGTAATAATTACAAACGCGGTTTGTTCGCTAGATTCTAATTAAATACCCTATTTCCCACATAATGTCTGGCGAAATGTTTTTAATTTTAAAGGATTTATTGATTTTTAATAATTTCGATTGATTGAAAGGTGTTTCTTCATGGAAATAAAAGAAGTTTTTTTTTTCTTTATGAGATGCTGGATTTATATCCTTCATTGGTATTCTGTGTGCTTGATGGAGCATTCGCGGAACTGTTCTCTATGAAGTACTGAAATTTTTAATTCAAAGCTTTATTGTAAACAAATGGTTTGATTAAAACAATCTTTAATCGAAAAGTATCCAGCGATTGTCAAAACAAAGAGTGTCATTCTGCAACACGACGACGCATGTCCGCACTGAGCAAGGCGAACATTGGAAAAAAATAATATATATATATATATATATATATATATATATATATATATATATATATATATATATATATATATATATATATATATATATATATATTGTGAAATCTTTCAAACATTTTGAGCATAATAAGAATAAAAAATGTTGAATTGTTCCTTTCAAAAGACATTTCCAAGAAAATAGAGAAAAAAATATTTCTAAGAAAATAAAGAGAAAAAAACATTTCTAAGAAAATAGGAAAAAAAACTTTCTGCTAATACAACTAATAAAAAAACTTACATACTAAATAATAAAACTTACATACATAAATAAAAAAACTTACATACTAATAAGAACATAACGAAACAAACAAAAAAAAAAAAGAAAATAATTTTATAATGTGTATATGCATGCATATTTACATATATTTGCGCGTGATGTGTAAGTGTTTTTATATAAAGTACATACACTAATGCATACAAAATATTTTGCCTTGTGATTAAAATTTAATTATTAATATTAATTATTATTTTTTATTATAATTAATTATTAATTAAAATTACATTTGTAAAATTAGGAATTTCAAATTTTTATGAAATGTTGTTCACTCAATAGGAATCATTTAACCGTTCACACAATTGTTCATTTTATAATAATAATTGATTTTGAATATAATATGAATTGAATGCTTTTCTTTCTCCTTCCTTTAATTAAAGTATTTTTACACCATATTATTTTTGCACGGTTTCTGTCTTAAAAGTTAAATACGAAATGAATCAAATACTATGTACGTAAATATCATTAATCATTAAAAAATATGAACTCTAACTTTTTAACAACAAATAATTGTACTACATATATTTATATACCACAAACATAAAAACTAATTTTTTTTTTCATATAAGCTTCAAATTATAAAATCCGTTTCTGAATAAAGCAAAATTTGCGTAAATAATCGAAAAAATTATTCAAATAAGATACAATCAGAAACTCCAAATAGATTGATGTTGCATATATTAAAAGAAAAAATAATTGTTATCAGAGAAAGTTATTTTCTGATAATCAATTTCAATGACAAATACCTCGTTTTCCCCGTTTTTTCTCATAAACTTCACTTTTCATATATTTTACATACTAGATTTATCTGGAGCAATTATGTAGCTTAAATTCATCATTTTCTAAAATTTAAAATTTTTCTTTCTTATTTTATCCTTGCTTTGATAGAAAAAAATTGTAAATAATAAACAGTTAAACTATAACGTCATATTACTCTCAATAATTTTCATTATAAATTATTAAAACAAACTAATAACAATAAATCTGAAAGAGTTGAAATTGGATAAGAAGTATTTCTGATATAGAATTTTTTATTCATTTTTGGTTTTTATAACGCCTTTAAATAATGTCTTTCAAGTAAGAGGGCAAAATAATAATCACATATCTAATTTCTCACGAAAATACATTTAAAAAATTCAAAATTCATAGAATTCAATACATTACATTTTTAGCTATAAATACTCTAAAAACTTTAATTATTACAGTTATTTTTACTGATTATACTAGACCCCCATTGCGTTTAATAAATTATTTTACCCCCATTGCGTTTAATAAATTATTTTACCCCCATTGCGTTTAATAAATTATTTTACCCCCATTGCGTTTAATAAATTATTTTACCCCCATTGCGTTTAATAAATTATTTTACTCCCATTGCGTTTAATAAATTATTTTACTCCCATTGCATTTAATAAATTATTTTACCCCCTTGCGTTTAATAAATTATTTTACCCCCATTGCGTTTAATAAATTATTTTACCCCCATTGCATTTAATAAATTATTTTACCCCCTTGCGTTTAATAAATTATTTTACCCCCATTGCTTTTAATAAATTATTTTACCCCCATTGCGTTTAATAAATTATTTTACCCCCATTGCGTTTAATAAATTATTTTACCCCCTTGCGTTTAATAAATTATTTTACCCCCATTGCTTTTAATAAATTATTTTACCCCCCTTGCGTTTAATAAATTATTTTACTCCCATTGCTTTTAATAAATTATTTTACCCCCATTGCGTTTAATAAATTATTTTACTCCCTTGCGTTTAATAAATTATTTTACCCTATTGCGTTGTAGTAATAAATTATTTTACCCCTTTGCGTTCAATAATGATTTACCCCATTGCGTTTTAATAAATTATTTTACTTTCCCATTGGTGTTTAATAAATTATTTTACCCTCATTACCATTATTTTCCCATTGCGTTTAATAAATTATTTTACCCCCATTGCGTTTAATAAATTATTTTACCCCCATTGCTTTTAATAAATTATTTTACCCCCATTGCGTTTAATAAATTATTTTACCCCCATTGCGTTTAATAAATTTTATTCAACTAATATTACATATTCAATAATTAATATTATTTTTACTGATTATACTAGACCCCCATTGCGTTTAATAAATTCTTTTACCCCCATTGCATTTAATAAATTATTTTACCACCATTGCGTTTAATAAATTATTTTACCCCCCTTGCATTTAATAAATTATTTTACCCCCTTGCGTTTAATAAATTATTTTACCCCCTTGCGTTTAATAAATTATTTTACCCCCATTGCTTTTAATAAATTATTTTACCCCCCTTGCGTTTAATAAATTATTTTACCCCCATTGCTTTTAATAAATTATTTTACCCCCATTGCGTTTAATAAATTATTTTACCCCCATTGCGTTTAATAAATTATTTTACCCACATTGCGTTTAATAAATTATTTTACCCCCATTGCGTTTAATAAATTATTTTACCCCCATTGCATTTAATAAATTATTTTACCCCCTTGCGTTTAATAAATTATTTTACCCCCATTGCTTTTAATAAATTATTTTACCCCCATTGCGTTTAATAAATTATTTTACCCCCATTGCGTTTAATAAATTATTTTACCCCCATTGCGTTTAATAAATTATTTTACCCCCATTGCGTTTAATAAATTTTATTCAACTAATATAAAACTTTTTCCTCATCATTGCAGTTTTACTAAGTAAAAAACTTTCAATTAATTTATTCCTAGTTTTCTCAAAATTAAAAAACTTTTTTTCAAGGAAATAAAATTTCTTTAAATTATTCTTAGGCTAATGTTTGACTATATATATATATATATCTATATCTATATATCTATATATATATATATATATATATATATATATATATATATATATATATATATATATATATATATATATATATATATATATATATATATATATATATATATATATATATATATATATGAATGTGTGATTCTGGAGAGTTCCTTATAATTTCTATAAAGTTCACCTAATTACATCAAATAGTAAATATGCAGCTCTTATTTTAATAGCATAACTAGTTATGAACATCTCTTTTAATTAATATAATATAATTTTTTTTTTAAATAATAAGTGTACATTACTACTAAAATCCAGTAATTTATGAAAAGAGAAGCATTGCAATAGCAACCATTAGCGACGAGCAATGTATTGCTTAAAATTAAAAAGTATTTTGCAGATTCGAGTAAAATTATTTACGTATTTAAAAGAACTAACACAGTTTCAAATATTATGTAACATAAATAAGAAACTCAGTTAAATTGATATAGTAATGATGAGGACTAAGTACATGCTATTTTTCCCATGTGATTTAAATTTCATCTATAGTACAGTAAGTATCAATATTATAGTAATAGTATTGTATAAAATTCTCAAAAATATATACCATGCAATAAATAAATCCCAGGTGAAATTGCAGCATTCCTGCAGTTATCTCAGCTGCTAATTAGATCTATGCATTTCTCAGAATTGGATCTTCTTTTTCGTTTTTGAATATAAATTTCCAAAATACTGTAGTAGAATGAGAATAGTATTTTGAGCTAACGATGTGTTAAGAAAACTATCCATATAAACTCATGTCTTAATTGCATCAATAGCCAATAACTTCATTAAGGTTAATGACTCAGGAATTAAAAAATATATTGCTTTAAATTGTTTTTATCTACATAAATATTTTGTAATTATTATTATTTTTTATAATTATTTACTTTAAAATATTTTATGAAATAGTAATTTATTGCAAAGTTTATAATTTTAATCTATATCCACTGAAAGTTTCCAGAGACTTTGCAATATTCCTAGATTTGGATATTTTAATGAAAAATTATTTTATAAATTTATGTTAATTTAATCTAAACAAACACTTTAATTAAGTGAATCCATTATAAGTATATTATTTTATTTATTTTCGAAAGTAATTTATTAAAATATCTTTATTAAACTTATTCTTAAGCTTTAAAATGAACAGGAATATGTGAAATTAAATTCAAAAAAGATCTTAAATGAATGTTAATAATGTTACTTGAACTAGAATAAATAAATAATTTTGAGCTTAGCACTTTGAATATTAATGATAAATGCGTAGAAAATAAATAAATGTGGTTACAGAATCTGATTTCAAGAGAAATTGTTTCACTAAACAAATAAAGAATTTCATTCAGTTCAAACTCTGCAAATATAAAATATTATATTTAATTCCTCAACTAATAAAAACAATTAAACTTGAAGCACTAAAAGAAGTATAATCAATTATAAGATAAGTAAATGGGAAATTATAATCATAAATTATGCAAATTTTAAACAAAATAGGTACCATTATGCTTATTTATTTTACATTTTCTAAGTTCTGAAAGAATCCATATTTTAGCGGATATATGCGAAACAATGTAACTAGTTTTGAATAAATTTATGTTTAACAAAGGGTTTTGTTTTTAAATTTTAAGGAATAATTTTAAATATCTCAAATGATTCGATAAATTATCTTAAAAATTATTAATTTAACAATAATATGACAATATGTACACAATAATTTCTGTCATATACTTGTTTAATTTACTTGGAATTTTCATACATTTCGTAAATACCATTAGTGTATATAGAGCCTTGTCCTAATTTAATTTAAATGCTTCTGTTTTGATAAATATTTTCTGCTGAATATGCAGGCGTATCTATATCAATCAAAACTAAATTTTTGATCCGAATCTTTAATATTTTTAATTACAGAAATCATTTCGGATGTAATTTTCAGCATCAGTAAAATTTATATTGTTTATATATGAATAGTATTTTTTAAAAATTCCTACCAGAGCAGTGGTAATTTTATTTTCGACATTTTTCTTCTTTTTTAAAAATTGGCAGTGATGCAAAATGATAGTTCATTTGGGTATACTTTGAATGAAAATTCAAGATAAAAAAAGAATGCGAATAAAACATTTTCTATCACCCGTTGCTTCCAATGAGTTAGAGGAATTTTGTCATTTAATACTTTATAAAAGAATTAAAATTTAAATTAATTACTCTAATGATTAGATAGACTCAAACAGTTCCATTTCTATTTCAAATGTTAAAAAAACTATGTTTTAAAAATATCTACACTACTGGCAATTAAAATTGCTACACCAGGAAGAAATACAGATAACAAAATGATATTTATTGGACAAATATATTATACTAGAAATAACAAGTGATTAAATTTTCAAAACATTTGGCTGGATATATAGATCCTGAGAAATCAGTACCTAGAACAACCACCTCTGGCAGTAATTACAGCAGTTATACGCCTGGGCGTTGAGTCAAACAGAGATTTAATTGCATATACAGATACAGATGCCCATGCAGCTTCAACACGATGCCACAGTTCATCAACCGTAGTGTCCGGCGTTTGGTGACGAGCCAGTCGCTCGGCAACTATTGACCACACGTTTTCTATAGGTGAAAGGTCTGGATAACGTGGTGGCCAGGGCAACACCGAAAATGTTCCGTATCAAGGAAGGTCCGTACAATACCGGGAATATGCGGTCGAGCATTATCCTGCTGAAACGTAGGGTTTCGCAGGGCTCGAATAAACGGTAGAGCCACGGGTCGTAACACACCAGAAATGTAACGTGCACTGTTCTAAGCACCGTCAATGTGAACAAGAGGTGACCGAGACGTGTATCCAATGGCACCCCATACCATCACGCCAGGTGATGGACCAGTATGACGATGACGAATGCACGCTGCCAGTGTACGTTCACCACGATGCCGCCAAACACGGATGTGACCATCATGATACTGTACACAGAACCTGGATTCATCTGAAAAGATGACGTCTCGCCATTCGTGCGCCCAGGTTCGTAGTTGATCACACCATTGAAGGCGCTCTTGTCTATGACGCAGCGTCAAGGGAAGCCGCAGCCATGGTCTCTGAGCTGAGAGTCCATGCTGGTGCAAACGTCGTCGAACTGTTCGTGCAGACACTTGTTGTCTTCCAAACGACCCCGTTTCTTGACTCACGACTCGTGACGTGGTTGCACGATCCATTGCGGCCATGCGGATAATATGCCTGTCTTCTCGGCTGCTAGTGACAGGTGGCCGTTGAGATCCCGCATGGCGTTCCATATTACCATCATGAACCCATCGATTCCATATTCTGCTAACAGTCATTGGATCTCGACCGACGCGAGCAGAAATACTGCGATAAGATAAACCGCAATCCCGGTACGCTACAATTCGACCTTTATCAAAGTCAGAAACGTGCTGGTACGCATTTATCCTTCTTACACGAGGCATCACAACCACTTTTCACCAGGCAACAACATTCAAATGCAAGTTGTATATGAGGAACCGGCTGAACAATTTCCTTATTTAAACACAATGGAAGTGTTGCTACTGGCGCCTGCTTTGTCTGAATGCGCTGAAAAGCTAATCATTTGCATATCACATGACCTTCTTCCTTTCGTATAAATTTCACGTCTGTAGCATGTCGCCTTCTTGGTGTAGCAATTTTAATGTCCAGTAGTGTATATTATTCTAGGTGAAGACACCATAGCAGCATCCGCAGCGCCTATAACATAAAATCTATAAGTCACCAACATTCAATATTTTCTTCTTATAAGCGATGTTGATGAATTATCCACTCTCCCCTCCCCCTCCCCCCCGCCATTAAAAATCTAGAACACTGTATCAAGTTACCTGTATCAGGTTATTAACAATGAACCCACCTTACTCAGTTCTTTTCTCTCAGAAATTTTCATTCTGAGATTATGAAAGATTGTAATCCAATGGACTTCTACATTATCTAGTTGTAAAAGACAGGTTGATGCCCTGAAAATTGTAAAATTGCAAAATTTTCTAATATACACAAGTAAATAACAATTGTGAGTGTTTTATCAATATAAAAATAAGGACAATGGTGCAATCCTACAAAAAACCACAATATTCTTGAATCGTTAGAAAATCTTCTTACATTTCACGTTAATTACGAACGTTTTCAGATCTCCATATGTTGACATTGCAAGGAATTACTATCAAGATCATCAGAGAAATGTATACTATTGAGAAATTCAAATAAAGTCTAAATCCTCCTTTCCATGCCTGTTCCAAAGTTCAATCTTCTACACCTGTAGTCCATTAGATATTTGAAGAACCAAGTCTTTGTAAGCAAACAGCCTTCATATTTTTCTAACATTTTTCTTAACATTTAAATTGTCATGTTCTCTTTTTATGTCTCCCAGATCTTTTTGGTTGATGCCCTAATATCTCTCTGACATGATAAATATTAACATCAATTGTGCATAAAGGATTCATCGTATTTAAGACGCTTCCATTTTCCAGAAACTTCATTTTCTGTTGCAAAGTATTGCTTCACAATGGAGGAGTTTCTTAAATACATTCCTTCATTTTGTATGTGTTTTATCATTCTTCGCATTTTGATATAGAACCATAACATGCATAATACCTCTTATGTTGTTAACACTTCTTTTGTTGAAACCCTTTTTATGTTGTTGCTGAATTTCCGATAGTCCATGACATAAAAGGTGCAGAATAAATTGCCGAATGAACAGATCAAAATTATATAAACTATTAGCTATAGATTTTTCCAAAAGCAAAAGATAGAAGCATACAATTAATAACTCTGGTAGTCAATATTTACAAAAGAAATGCTTTTTAAACTATTTACATCAGCCGAGAATATTTTAGAAGTGATTTTCAAATGCAAAATGTAAACTTTATGCAACATTATTCACTATGAAGGAAAATCAATCTATCATAATCATTTTACAGAAATTCTTTGTATTTAATATTTATTACAGATATATTCACAGCAAATTTGATTAAAGTTTTAGATAATAATTAAACATTTTACCATTTTAAAATCAAACATTATTTTGGAATAAAAATATCAGTTTTATATACAGTTTGATGAAACAATTTGACCATAAAATAAAAAATATTGTTGATACTTCTTTTAGCAATTAAGTATATTTGTATAATCATTAATTCTATGCTTGTGTTGAATTTTAAAAGAATTAATATTACATGACGAAAAAGATAAATAATTTCGTATTTAAAAATACATGCCATAAAAATTACAAATTAATAATAAAATAGACCTTGAATTCAATAAATATGTATAATAAGAAAAATGTTGCAGGATGTATAAAAATAATATAGTAAATAACTTCTATATTAAAACTAAAAAGGTGTTTTAATATAGAAGTTATTTACTATATATATAATATAGTAAATAACTTCTATAATAAAAATAAGTATTAAAACTAAAAAGGTGTTTTAATGCATTTTGAAATAAAAATTTTAAAACATTATATGAATTAAATGAGATGATATTGCACAAATTGCCCTTTGAGCTTATAACAAAATTCCAAAGAAAAATATAACTAAATATAAGCATTTGACTCAATAATTATTGGGGTTTTTCTTTTTTATTCTAATTTAGATTAAAAGTAAGTTTTATCTTAAGATACATACTGCATGTACCTAAAAGCAGTAAATACCTCTTTATTTCACAATTGTACAAATAAATTTCAAGAGAATTTATATTTTGCGAAATCCACACATTCTTAATCTACAAAATAACTAATATTTATGTTTTGCTAGAAGAAAATAATTTGAATGAAAGTCTATAGAGCATCAAAGAAATAAAATCACACTATTTCTACGAACTCTTTTTAAGTTATTCGTCGAAATTATTTTATTTTCATTAGAATTCGTATTTTCAACATCTCATATATTTATTTGATAAAGTGATATTTTCTATGCATGTTCATTCCTTTTCACTTTTTATAAGTTTCAAAAGAGTAAATTGTATTTATTAATTGATTTTATAATTTATAAGGAAAAAGTGCATTCAAAGAGATCGAAATTACTGAAAAATGAAATAATATGAGACTATAAAATTGCTTATATTTTTATGTTATTACATAATTTTATTGCAAGGCATTACAAGAAAAACTTTCCTTATTCTATAATAATGAATTCAAATAATGTAATTTAATATTTTAAATGCAAATATGCATATATACATATTAAATACTAGTGTTTTTGGTGTTGGTATACTTATTGAGGCAAAAAATTTTCAAAACGATTAATTTATATTGCTACTGCCTCCAATATAGGTAGTGTCAAAGTTAAGATTCTAATGAAACTGAATTTGATTTGTTTATTTACTGAGGAACTAAATTTACTATCATTTTATGAACTTACATTGTAAAACTTAATTCTAGTTATTGTCTTGTGACAGCCAGGCTGGCTTAAGTGCTTGTGCTGCTCAACATTTCAAACTGAATGATATTTTGGTAGGGATTCGGACTTCCTGAGTTCACACATGCTAGAGGTATTCTTTTATAGGATAGGCAAATATTCGTACAAAAAGAGAAAGATAAGATATTCAGAAAATACATCCATCTCCGGAATGGGATTCAAACACAGGACCTTCGTTTTCGCAGTCAAGCACTCTGACCACTAGACGGAGTGGGCGGTAAATAAAAAAAATTTTTCCCCCAATAGGAATACGAATAAAATCTACTACTTTTCATACAACATTTACAGAAATGCTTCAGCACTACGTCTCATCAAGGGAATTTTAAAAAAAAATGCTTTAAATTATATTAAATTGGAATTTTAAGAACGTAAAAAAAAGATATTGTTTCTTATACTGGGTGCATTTCATTAAAAAAAATAGATATTTTATTGTCAGCAATATTTGCTTGAGGAGGGTTTATGATATCAATCTTTCTTCAACAGATATTAACATTTATTTTAACAGATACAAAAACATCACCCATGAAATAAGGGTTTTATTCACGGTAATGTGTGATTACATATCTATTTCACTTTTTCACATAATCAGCGTTCCCATCCATATAATATCTGTGAAGATACACCGGCTTCTTTAACCCCTCGGATTAGAATTCTGCCACCTGGAACTTAAACTACTTAGTAACGCTCGTCTTTGGTTCATCGTTCATCGTAGATATAGTAAAATAATCCACCGTTTTAAATGAATTAAGAGAAAATAGACTTTTAGTACAAGATCGGGACTGTACAGATGGTGGTCAATGTATTCCCAAACGAAACACTTGAATCTTATTGTAGATTTTGGCAGTAGTATGCGGGTGGGTGTTGTCCTACACGAAGAGGATGCCAGATGACAGTTTCTCATGGCGTCGATTTTAGATCACACGTCTGTGTTTGGTGAGAGTTGACTTGTACATGTCAGCTGTAATATTTGTACTATGATCATATGAAATCAATACAAAAGGACGTCGATTTAATCCCAAAATATGGTAAGCATAATTTTGCGATTATTACATAGAAATTATACATTCTTGGTCATAAACTCATTCATAAATATTTTTAATATATTATTAAAAATCCATTATATACATATAAAAATGCACAAATAAATTTAGGTGTAAGCATTTATATGGCTTATATTTAAAACTGAAAATTCATAACTGGTGAATAAAGACGTGTAAGCTAAGCAAATGTATGATGTATTTAAAATAGATATATTACCATATGTACAGATATTACATATTTCTAACA